>OZ038446.1:28172342-28214323 GCA_964036265.1 Daptonema setosum
AAACAATTTTAAGTCAAAAAATATAAATACCGTGAACTTTATACTTAACAGAATTTAATTGGCTACTTTAGGTTGCTTCTTAAAGATTACTTTCGAAACTCAATCATATCAGCGTGCGAACTGACGAGCAAACCACGTGACTGGGCAAACGAAACTATAATGATTTAATCAAATACCTGGTACAACTTGATGATATGTGGATGATTGAGTGACTTGAGGATCTTCACCTCGCGGTAGACTTTATTCAACGACGCTCCATCGAGCCTATGTTTGTCGATTATTTTTACGGCAACCTGAAAAAGTTAATACATTGAAGTTAATGACAAAATTTTATATACGGAGACTTGCAAAAAGATTTTTTTTAATTATGTCCAATTATGTACATCTAAAATAAATTTTCGTACTTACCTTGTAATTGTACCTTATTTCACCTATTTAACAAAGCAAATAATTTTGCTTCCTCTCACTAATACGTTTTACTGTGAACCATAACAAAAAAAGTTCTGTTATTTCATTGAATTTGAATTAAATATGGTGATCTATCTCAAAAGAGATGCGCGGTCACTTGACGCACCTTTGTCTTGACCATTTCATGTTTGGCCAAACGGACGGTGGCAAAGTTGCCGGTGCCGATCTTCTTCCGTAGTCGGTAGGGCCCGCATCGCTCCACCTTGTCATGCTGCAAACAATTTAACCATGAACCATTAAAAAAAGTTGTAGTTTATAATAAACAACGTGTTTTCAAAATATAGCCGTAGATTTGATAATTGTATTTGCTTCAGGTTCTGTGACGTGAACGCTGTCCCGCAGAGAAAACCCGTCGGAATACCGAAACACCCGAATACCGAAAAATGACGAATATCAAAACGTCTACTCCATTTTCACAGTATATTAGCTAGTGGTTAACTTATATAGTTTAATTGTTCGCGTTATTTTCGTTATTTTGGAATTTGAATGTTCATTTAAATCATGACTATCTTTTATTATCTTCACCAGTTTACTCTCCCAGCCAACCTGGTGCAAATGCGGTCGCGTAAAGTCGTTGGACACGGGCAGAAAAGCGCCGGTCGGCCGCGGTTGACCGCCCGTCAAATAATACGGCAGATTTGAGCTCATTGCCGCGTCATTTCACCGGCGGAAAATATTTGAGAATGCGGGAAGCTAATCATAATATTACGTGGAACGTCCACACACAATTTCTTCCATTAACTATAAACATTTATGAATGAGATGGGCATCAATTATTACTCTTAAGAAGATTGAGTTTTGGGGAAAACGTTGCAGTATGGAGCTCATCGTGATGAATCGCGGGTGATGAATCGCGTAAAAAACTATTGAAAGCACTGGCGGACGAGCCAATCCTCCAAAGGGAGGGGAATTTTTCCAAAGAGGGGGAATTTTCATAAACCTGACCATTTTACCTACACCTTAGGGAACAAATTCTACTTTCTGAAAACGCCAAAGAGGGGGGAATACCACTTTTCCCTCCCCTTCTCGTCCGCTAGTGATTGAAAGTAATGTTATGCTGTATGTGTTCAGACATCACTGGAATAAAGGCATCAAATGTATTTCTCAAATTGCAGAATGTTGAACATGCCAACTATGAAGCAGCTGGAATGGTAATTTTTTCGCAACCTATGCAACGGTTGGGAAGCTCATCACGAGTACACGTTAGTCTCGGCTCGATTTATACACCTTCCCGTAAAAATGTATGTACTTGCATAAATTGACCAACTAAACAACGCCGGGTAAATAACATGCTTTATTAGAACAAACTACAATACACACATATTTAATATAGGTAATAAATACGCAAATGTTAACGTCTTATTAACGTGATTAAAAAGTGAAAAAATCATTGAAACATCGAACAGTGGTCAAGCGCAAATAATGTGAAACATTAGCTTATGTTATCGTAGTGCATTGCGCACGTACCGCATCATACACTCGTGCCCCCGCGAAGCGAACGAGGAGAAATCAAATAGTGGCATTTCCCCTTCTTTGGGAATTTATTTTTCATATTTTTTTCTTTACTTGGTAAATGATCTCTAAAGTCAAAACTACGAGTTCCACTCTTTGGGGAAAATTCTCTCGCTTTATTTTGAGGATCGGTCCATCCGCCAATGCACTGACGAAGCCGACAAAAGCTGTATGGCACTGGCACGTGAATCGAACGTGAACTCCCCTATTCGGCGATTTCAATATAATTATTGCTTTTTTGGTATAGGTCTAACGAATTCAAATGAGTTTATCCATCTTCCTCGAAAAAAATCCTCTGACTTGGGACGAGTTGAGCATCCGTCGATGCATTCGTTGACACTTACATACATCATACAGACATACATATTTGAACACATGTACAGTGGCGGTCAAAGGTTTAGGAACACCCTATATTTGGGCGTTTTCTTTCCAAAAAAACTCGGTTGAGTGTATAAATCAGGCTGAAATCTTCAGGAGATGTGAAAAACATGTGTTTCAGCCTGTTATATTTGTATAACTGTGTTTCATTCATTATAGTTGTTTTTCAGGTTGTATAAATGTGATATATGAAAACATGCGTTTGTTCGTGGTTGACACGCATCGACGGTGGTTTGAAGGCAGTAACAAAAGTTTTTAACTTTGCATTGAGACCTGAAATCAGCTTGATGATAGTAAGTGGTACTATCCAGACCTCATGCATAAGTTTTATTGTGTTCAACACTTCCTAAAGCTCCTTGGGGCGAGTCCCGCACAATGCATATAATAACACTGAGGGACTATTAGAAAAAACTTCTTATAAAAATGAGATTCGAAGAAAGAAAGTTTGTTCATGGTTATAAATGGCGTGTTTTGAAGCAAACACATTATTTTCGGTGTTTCTTTCTGATGATTAACCAATGAACCAGTCTTCAAATCAAAAAATTTGAAAGTCTTGGTTTTTAGAAAACCATTCACTTTTTATAATGCAAAACAGGGCAACTTGAGGTTTGTTTCCTTCCTGTTAAATGACAGCAACAGATACCATAACTGCAAGTTACATATTTCTAAGATTAAAACTTAATTGAATACTTTATATTTATCTAACGGCCTTGCAAACACCGTCGGCGCATGTGAGCCACGAACAAACGCGTGCTTTAAAAAATCAAATGTTTAGCTTCTTAGAAAAAGAATCTTTTTCCTTATGCTCAAGTCTGTACCCAAAACGGACTCTAATACATGTTTTTCACAACTCCTGAAGTTTTCAGCCCGATTTATACATCCCACCATGGTTTATAGTGAGAAAACACCCAAATTGAGGGTGTTCCTAAACTTTTGACCGCCACTGTACGTACAAAATATGTACATACATACCGTATGTACGCGAGCGGACGAGGGAAGAAAAGAAGTGGTATTCCCTCCTCTTTCGCACTTACAAAAGAGCACCGGACGAAAGGTCCCACATTCCAAAAGGCCCCCGATTTTTTATTCCAAAAGGCCCCCATTTTTGGGCAAAGTTTTGGGGGCCTTTTGAGACGTCAGAAACATACCAAAAGACCCCCAATTGAAACATTCCAAAAGGTCCCAAGATATTTCTCAAAATATTGGGGTAATTTGAGACATGTGAATTGTCTCAAAAGGCCCCAATAAAGGACATTCCAAATGACCCCTGACGCTGGAGCTCACATTTGACGCTGATTGGTTTCAATCAATTGCCTCTTGTCAACCGAAGTAGTTGTAAACCATGAATGTCACAATTGCACACCGATGATAGAATGGATACTCGGCTACAATATGCACCTTCTTTAAAAACTTAGTTTGCAGTATTTCATAGACTTTTGGTGGTTTGAAGTTTTTAAACAAAGATGGCTTTTTCTCGAGTTACGGTAGACCGGGCCACTTCATGTTCACGCCGATGATAGATTGGACATTCGGCTACAATATGCACCCACTTACAAAACTTAGTTTGCAGTATTTCATATAGTTTTGGTGGTTTGAAGTTTTTAAATAAAGTTGGCTTTTTCTCGAGTTACGGAAGACCGGGCCACTTCATGTTCACGCCGCTGATAGAATGGATACTCTGCTACAATATACACCCACTTACAAAACTTAGTTTGCAGTATTTCATACAGTTTTGGTGGTTTGAAGTTTTTAAATAAAGATGGATTTTTCTCGAGTTACGGTTGTCCGGGTCACTTCATGTTCACGCCGATTTTATTTAAAAGCCAAGTTTATTTAAAACTTCAAACCACCAAAACTGTATGAAATACTGCAAACTAAGTTTTGTAAGTGGGTGCATATTGTAGCCGAGTGTCCATTCTATCATCGGTGAGAATATGAAGTGGTTTTGACTACCGTAACCCGAGAAAAAGACAACTTTGATTAAAAACTTCAAACCACCAAAAGTGTGTGAAATACTGCAAACTAAGTTTTCAAAGAAGGTGCATATTGTAGCCGAGTTTCCATTCTATCATCGGTGTGAACATGAAGTGGCCCGGTCTTCCGTAACTCGAGAAAAAGCCAACTTTATTTAAAAACTTCAAACCACCAAAACTGTATGAAATACTGCAAACTAAGTTTTGTAAGTGGGTGCATATTGTAGCCGAGTATCCATTCTATCATCGGTGTGCAATTGTGACATTCATGGTTTACAACTACTTCGGTTGACAAGAGGCAATTGATTGAAACCAATCAGCGTCAAATGTGAGCTCCAGCGTCAGGGGTCAATTGGAATGTCCCTTATTGGGGCCTTTTGAGACAATTGACATGTCTCAAATTACCCCAATAATTTGAGAAATATCTTGGGACCTTTTGGACTGTTTCATTTGGGGGTCTTTTGGTATTTTTCTGACGTCTCAAAAGGCCCCTAAAAATAGCCCAAAAAGTGGGGGCCTTTTGGAATAAAAAATCGGGGACCTTTTGGAATGTGGGGCCTTTCGTCCACCGACCTTACAAAAAGTAGACTTTTTTCCTTAAAATGTAGGAAAATTGACTCCAAATCTGTCGATCCCCTTTTCTTTGGGAACTGACTCGTCCGCCATGCATTCAAAACCACTAGCGGATGAGTATGAAAGGAAAACTAGGATCCCTGCTCTTCAAGAAACCATAAACTATCAATTTAGTTTTCAAAAGTTCATGTAAAATGGCTTCGAAGCTCGTTCACTCATCATCTATAGTCACTAAGGAACAAATTTTCTAATATGGTATCCGTGGAAAAAATGCATTCCTTTGGCCATTTCAAAAGGTAAAAATTTTTCCTTACGGTGTAGGTGAAAAAGTTTGCAAACTGCCGATTCCCTCCACTTAGGAAAGATTCCCCTTCCTTTGGAGGTTTGGCTCGTCCGCCAGTGCTTGGCTTCAGTAATGAAGAATGCCTCCAATAAAAAGGTGTGTAATAATATTAAAAGCGGAAATTACTCGTGGACTAAAGCAGCCATAAAAATTCACGGTAAGTACAGTAACAAAAGAAGCGAACTCCAATCACATGATCCTCAGCTCACATTAAAAATGCATACAACAACTTCAGATGAATAAGTTGATGCAACGGTGAGCAAAGCCCGTATGTTGTTTCTGCGAGCAAAAATACTGCCTGAAACGTCTGATCATGAAACATCAGACAATAAGTGTTGACACACACATTACTCATCATCACCCCATGCTATACTGTGTTAAACCGGATTGACTTAAGCTACTAACATTTCATTATCAGACGTTTTGGGCGAAAACAGCTTGCAGAAACAACATATGTACGGACTTTCGATTTTAAAGCCAGTTTCTGTTTAGGGTGTGCCATGTATGTATGCTTTTGAAGGACGTGAAGAAAATCCTATATGTACTCTGATTGACTCGTTTACAATTGTATCGCTCTGCTCGCAATGATGATTAGTCAACATGAATACATGTTCAGTTCTGTCAATATCAGTTATGAAATATATAAATAGTGTGTTGTATTAAGTCGCCCACATATAGTAAAACATTTTCGGAATATGGACCGGTAGTTGTTAGTCGGAAACACGACTGTATGCTCTAAGCCCTAGATACGCAAAAAATAAGAAGATGTTAAGGCTTCTCAGTCATTATTGATCAAAGTTATTATTAATTACTATAGATTACCAGTTAACGCACGTTAGTTGCTGTCGCTTATATTACACACCACATCTTAGCCTCACATTTTATGTTCGTTTCAACGGGAACTACTGTTTTAATGTATGGAATTCATCTAGTGATTGATTGATATAATGATTGACCGATTGATTGATTGATTAAGTGAGTGAGTGAGTGAGTGAGTGAGTGAGTGAGTGAGTGAGTGAGTGAGTGAGTGAGTTAGTGAGTGAGTGAGTGAGTGAGTGAGTGAGTGAGTGAGTGAGTGAGTGAGTGAGTGAGTGAGTGAGTGAGTGAGTGAGTGAGTGAGTGAGTGAGTGAGTGAGTGAGTGAGTGAGTGAGTGAGGGAGTGAGTAAGTGAGTGAGTGAGTGAGTGAGTGAGTGAGTGAGTGAGTGAGCGAGTGGAGTGTGTGAGTGAGTGAGTGAGTGAGTGAGTGAATGAGTGACTGAGTGAGTGAGTGAGTGAGTGAGTGAGTGAGTGAGTGAGTGAGTGAGTGAGTGAGTGAGTGAGTGAGTGAGTGAGTGAGTGAGTGAGTGAGTGAGTGAGTGAGTGAGTGAGTGAGTGAGTGAGTGAGTGAGTGAGTGAGTGAGTGAGTGAGTGAGTGAGTAAGTGAGTGAGTAAGTGAGTGAGTGAGTGAGGGAGTGAGTGAGTGAGTGAGTGAGTGGGGTAGAGCTCACCAAACGGCGGGCTTTTAAATTTGATCTCAGCAACACATTGAGAATGTTATACCAGCAAGCAGTTCACCCCTCAGGCGTATCTCCCACTACAATAAGGAACGAATACATACATAAAACGCACGTAAATAAAGCAGTTAACCCCGAGGCAAGGGTTTGCTGGGCCCGTATTCAAGGAGGTACCTTAATGTACATACATACGTAGAACACTTACCCCCTTCCCTTCGTACCATTTACTGGCGGACGAGCTATCCTTCCATGAGAAAAGGCATTTCCTCAAAGAGGGGGGTGGGGAATTGGCAGTTTTTAGGCCATTCTACCTGATCCTTAGAAACAAAAATAACAGTTTTTGAAACCGATAAAGAGGAAAAAATGTTCACCTTTTCTACCCTTTCTTGTCCGCTTGTACCATACGATCGCACCGACCACGTTCAGACCCATTCATCTCATTGTGTGCTGTTTTAGCTTAGCTGTTGGATGCGACTGGTCGACACATCAAATCACCATCATCATTTGTATCTACATCCAAATAAGATTTAATATGAAGGCAACACAACTTGGAGAACTCATAAATGACTGGATTTGATTATTACTTTTACTACACCTGAAGGTTGGGTAACGGCTTGAAATGGAATATGACTATGACATAGTATGTTACTTACCTTAATTTGCTGCAGTGCATGTTTTATTTTTTGTTTGACTGATACTGCGTTCAAGCCTATGGCTTAGGATTAGGCTTATGCTTAGGCTTAGACTTAGGCTTAGACTTAGGCTTAGGCATTTTTTGAGTTTTATATGATAATAAACTGTCTTCATGTTTAAAAAATTATATATGGGTTACCGGCAGTGTTGTTGTTTTTCATCAGGGAAACCGAAGTGACAGCATATTCAACTTTATTTAGATAAAAAGAGTTAGTAAGTCAGCAGTTCAAAGCAAAAATGTGAACATGTTTATCAGAGTTGTCCTTCAAGAGAACATGCATGGACGGACTATAATTGAGAAGTCGGTTCAAATCAAATCGTTATCTATTGCCTGTCAGACATCGTACTGTACTGCTTTCAACTGTTTCGTAGTGTTTCATACTGCGCGCAAAATTACTGAATGTAATTTCTTTTCTTTCGCCTTGATTTTTAAACGTTTTTTTGGTATTTAAATTATGTTTCCAAAAGTTGCAATCATCTCAATAATTGCGTCCAGTTTCTATCTAGCGGGGTTAATCGAAAAGTTTTTTTGGGGATTTATAAGAGTTCATTGACACCATGTATGTACATATAATGTTGGCAAGTGTTGCGTGCCAGTTGGTTAAATTTAATTCACTCGAGTCATGTTGCAACAACGTTAACCTTAACAACAACAACAACAACAACAACAACAACAACAACAACAAGAACAACAGCCATGTTTGCTTGACTGGCGTGCAGTGTGCAGCACTCTATCTCTATACACAATTCGACTCGCTATCACATCGTAGACGCCTAATTCTCCATTTTTATTTGTTTTTGATCTGCACTGCGATTTCGTTGCATACCTGCATATTTTTCTTTGTTTTTTTCTTTGTCAAGGTGAAATTGTTTTTTTTATGTTTTGAGTGTTTTTGGGCTTTTCTCTTTGTTTTTGCTATTGTTCAGTGCTCGACTGTTTTGTTTTTATTTGTTGTTGTTGTTGTTGTTGTTGTTGTTGTTGTTGTTGTTGTTGTTGTTGTTGTTGTTGTTGTTGTTGTTGTTGTTGTTGTTGTTGTTGTTGTTGTTGTTGTTGTTGTTGTTGTTGTTGTTGCGGTTGTTGTTAATGTTGTTGTTGTTGTTGTTGTTGTTGTTGTTGTTGTTGTTGTTGTTGTTATTGTTGTTGTTGTTGTTGTTGTTGTTGTTGTTGTTGTTGTTGTTGTTGTTGTTGTTGTTGTTGTTGTTGTTGTTGTTGTTGTTGTTGTTGTTGTTGTTGTTGTTGTTGTTGTTGTTGTTGTTGTTGTTGTTGTTGTTGTTGTTGTTGTTGTTGTTGTTCGTAGCCAGACACCAGTCCACCGTAGTTTGCCAGATGTTCTGTGTTCATAGAATCCCGTAAGCCAAAAGTCCATCACACAAAGTTTAAGGAAAACAGCTATAATATGTCTACATTTTCTGTTTCACGTTTCTACGCTGTTGTGAGAATTTATGAGTTTCAAATCAATTTTTTATATCAAATTCGTCTACTCAACTTTTGTGATTAACATCCAGGTTTTTTGTATACAAATACATGCATTTTGGTTCTATTCAATATTGTTTTTTACTGTTTTTTTGCAGGTATGAAATCATAGGTACATAACTTGAAAAAAAATATGTATGTATCGTAGAAAATGTAGTAGACGTGACACTCGAAAATTCTTCAAACTCTTACCAAATTCATAAGATTTTTTTCCACATAATCAGTTAAAGCGAGATTTTAATATAAAGTATATATATAAATATGCGGAATACAAACATGTTTCATGTTCATTTAAATGGAATACGCTGCTTGGGCAGTATCTGCATTTTCAGCAACACTGCTTAGCGTTTGATGATTTCATATAAAGCCCGTTTGCTGTTTCTGCAAGCGAAACTATTGCCCAAAACTTCTGATAATGAAACATCATTAGCCTCAACTCAACTCGGTTGACACCATAGTTTAACACAGTGTAGCATGGGGTGACGATGATTGATGTGCGTGTTAGAACTGATTGTCTGATGTTTCATTATCAGAAGTTTTGGGCACTATTTTTGCATGCAGAAACAACATACGGGCTTTATCCATGATCGAGTTCTATACAACTACATACATTGTTGTATGTTTCCCATTGCGTATCATTAGGCATGTTCTACTCCTCAATTGTGAACGCTGTAGTTGACTGCACACCTGTCTCAGCTGTGGGTTTTTAGCCACAGTCCGGGGGGGGGGGGGGGGTAGACTGTGGACGTGAGTGCTTTTAGGGACAGTCCGATTCCTCTTTAGCCACAGTACCATTTAAGCACAGTCCGATTCCTCTTTAGCTACAGTACCGTTTAGCCACAGTAAAATTTAAGCACAGTCCGTTTTTTTGCCACAGTCTACTTCCCCCTCCCCCCGGACTGTGGCTAAAAACCCACAGCTGGGACAGGTGTGGTTGACTGCCACTGTTATCACTTTCGAATGCAATGCGTCGACGTACGGCGTCGGAAAGTCTGTATTATCATCGAAATAACTATGTTTGTGATACTTTGAGAGATAAATAAAAATTTCATTCGTCAGTAAAAACTAAAAATAAAAGATTCTGTTATGTTTCGTGTAAAATTGTGTTCACTACATGTATGTACTGTAGTAGTATTTTGACTGGCAAACTAACAAATGTTTTGGTTAGAATAACCAAGAGCTTACTGATACAAAGTATAAATGTATACGCAGGATTTTTAGTTGAATATTAGGTTATTTTGGCTACATACTATAATATGTGTTCATTAATCATTATTCAACTATTATATAGATGTAACTGATTTATTACTTTACGCGACACCAATGTACTTTTTAGGGCTGTAATGGAGCAATAATTACACGACTGTGTCTCATGCGTTTATCAGAATTGATGTATTTACTCTGGTGAATATAAACAACTAATAATAATATTAAAATATTATAATAACAATTTCAACAATAATATTAACGTCAACCATGCCGTTCCTGAAAAATGGCAAACTCTTCAGTCGCAGTCCGAGCAAAATAAAAGGCGAGAAGCTCAACGGCTCAAACGTGAGTTCTGGTAAAGTTGTGGTACCTGTTATTAAAGATACGGAGAATTCAAAAACGCACATTAATAACACGAATGAAACCAATGGCGTTGGGGAATCGTTAAAGAATGGATCGAAAACAGTACACAACAACGACGACAACACAAACAACAACAACAACAACAACAACATCACCACCGTTACAAATAGTAACAATCACAACAATAGCAACGACAGCACCAATGACAACGCCAACAACAACAACAACAACAACAACAACAACCACGACAGTATTGTCAACGATGATGATATTAACATCACCGGCAACAACAACACCAATCACAACAACATCAACCACAGCAATAGCAACAATGATGATAGCAACAACAACAACAACATAAATAACAATGGGGAGGACGAGGACGGCAACAACAACAACAATAACAACAACAACAACAACAACAACAACAACAACAACAACAACACTAACTGTGAAGACGAGGACGTCAACGTGGTGAACGAGGACTACGGGGAAGTACGTCGAGTCTACGAATTTGCCTGCGATGAGATACATTACAGCAGGCACCAACAATTCACACATTATTACAACAGCAACAACAACAACAACAACAACAACAACAACAACAACAACAACAACAACAACAACAACAACAACAACAACAACAACAACACGATGCATTATATCGATGATGATGAGGACGGTCGAATGAATGAACCGGATGGGTTCGAAGAGGCCTCGAACATGTTGAACTCGGCCCTACTTCAACTGGATCACATGATACCAACACAAACACGGTTGGTTCATAGTATTTCTGTTTATACAAGCTAATTTCCTTGTTGAGTTCCTTCTGATTAACTGAAGTGCCCACGTTTCTATTCCATGGTAAGCACCTCAACTCCACTGGTCCACCCAACTCACCATATTTTTTTGTTTTTGGGTTGTCTCACTCGGATATCAATCACGAATGGTGCTTGCCATAGGCATATCATAGAATCAGATTTCAAGTCACTCCATCGGATGTTCTAGGCATATTCCTTACGATCATCAGCCGATAGGTCAAACATTTTTTGACTGCCATAAGGCTTTTCGGTCATGTCACATGAAAAAAGCGTTTTTCACCTGTCTTCTGGTTTTTTTGGCCAGGGTATGTACTACAAAAGCATAGCAGTCTGATGGTCCAGAGTTCGAAGTCCCCGTAGACGAATACTTTACTTCTTAGCACTACTGTAAAAATTTCGCTTTCCTCGCACTCTTGGTTTTCAGTAATGCCCACGATATCTAGCTAGACCTAAATTTATTTTGTAAATCGAATCGAAACAAATAGTGCACAGAAGTTTTTTTACTAGTATGCCCCTCTCCACGGAAAGTCCACATCGTTTTAGTAAATGTATGTTATGTATGTACGAATATGTGAAACAAATAGTGCACAGAAGTTTTTTTACTAGTATGCCCCTCTCCACGGAAAGTCCACATCGTTTAGTAAATGTATGTTATGTATGTACGAATATGTATGTACGAATATGTATGTACGAATATGTATGTACGAATATGTATGTACGAATATGTATGTACGAATATGTATGTACGAATATGTATGTACGAAAATGTATGTACGAATATGTATGTACGAATATGTATGTACGAATATGTATGTACGAATATGTATGTACGAATATGTATGTACGAATATGTATGTACGAATATGTATGTAAGAATATGTATAAACGAATATGTATGTACGAATATCTGTACTCGAATATGTATGTACGAATATGTATGTACGAATATGTATGTACGAATATGTATGTACGAATATGTATGTACGAATAGGTATGTACGAATATGTATGTACATACGTCCGATGTAACCGAATCGTTTGCGTCTTGGGCACATTGGTTTGCGCCCGAGTTTGTTGGTTGATCAGTCTGGAATGGTGTAGCTGGCGGTTACAACTCAACTGGATCCACCACTGTCAGTACATGTTGACTAGACATGAGTGGTCGCATCCTCACATGCCAATGTTTAATAGTTGTATTTCATAGAACAACTCTGTAGAGAAGCAAATGTTCACTGACATACTCGGTCAGGGACTTACTTAATCTGGCCCGACCACGAGCCCCACCAGAGTGGTCAGTTGGCAAGTGCACGACATCAACACCGAGACTGGTCGTGTATGTAAACAAATTACACACATAATGTATGTTGGTGACGGCATTCGAGTCATTACTCACCATGAGTACATACTCATTGCTCATTACTCACCATAACTACTCATTGCTCATGACTCACCATAATTACTCACTGTTCCCTACTCATCATCTTGCACACATAATGTATGTTGGTGACGGCATTCGAGTCATTACTCACCATGAGTACTCATTGCTCATTACTCACCATAACTACTCATTGCTCATGACTCACCATAATTACTCACTGTTCCCTACTCATCATCTTGCACACATAATGTATGTTGGTGACGGCATTCGAGTCATTACTCACCATGAGTACTCATTGCTCATTACTCACCATAACTACTCATTGCTCATGACTCACCATAATTACTCACTGTTCCCTACTCATCATATTGCACACATAATGTATGTTGGTGACGGCATTCGAGTCATTACTCACCATGAGTACTCATTGCTCATTACTCCCCAAGCGTAGTGTAAATAGTCATTGCTCATTACTCACTATAATTACTCACTGTTCATTACTCATCATAATCACTCACTGTTCCCTACTCATCATCTCGCACACATAATGTATGTTGGTGACGGCATTCGAGTCATTACTCACCATGAGTACTCACTGCACTCCCTCACCCACTCACTCACTCACTCACTCACTCACTCACTCACTCACTCACTCACTCACTCACTCACTCACTCACTCACTCACTCACTCACTCACTCACTCACTCACTCACTCACTCACTCACTCACTCACTCACTCACTCACTCACTCACTCACTCACTCACTCACGCACTCACTCACTCACTCACTCACTCACTCACTCACTCACTCACATGTCCAATAGTGGTGTTGTTTGCTCACTTGCCTTGGAATGCGTCCATTTGAGCAGATATGTGTCAAGACGCGATGGCACACAGGGAAATGAGTTTGGTTGGTTGCTGATGGTGGTGACCCACATACATACATACATACATACATACATACATACATACATACATACATACATACATACATACATACACAAGCAACTAAAAATGCCCTGAAGGCATGGTGAGTAACGAATATGGTTCGATCCTGGCAAGTCCAATCGTGAAAAAGTAAGAGACAAGAAAGTTTTATCTCATATTTTAGATAGTCTGATCGTGAAAAAGCAGGAAACAAGATTTGTGATGAATCACGAAAAGTTTGTACTTCATTAAATCAAGAATCAAACCAAATTACACGAAACATTTCTGGGACTTTTCATGAGTGGCGAGGTAATCATTCGAAATACGATTTAATTCTAATGAAAATGCTGGAATTCAGTAAAACATATCTTGCAAAAAAATTTCATGCTTTTATATTTAAATTTAAATAAAAAAGGTCATGGCAGACAGATCACACAAACAGAAGAAAATATATTTATGCTCAAAACTAGCTAGACGAAATACTAAGGATTTAGTTTTCACCAAAAGTCCCAAATATGTTTCGTGTAATTTGGTTTGATTCTTGATTTAATGAAGTACAAACTTTTCGTGATTCATCACAAATCTTGTTTCCTGCTTTTTCACGATCAGACTATCTAAAATATGAGAATAAAACTTTCTTGTCTCTTACTTTTTCACGATTGGACTTGCCAGGATCGAACCATATTCGTTACTCACCATGCCTTCAGGCATTTTTAGTTGCTTGTCTTTAACTTTTTCATGTGTGAACAAATCACATGTAGATTATGTGAAAATTTCTCAGATCTTCAATAAACGTGGATTTCCAAAGATTGAATTACAGAAAAAATCGTGAGAACAGGGACAGGGATCATTCGCGAGCCCTTTAAATTTTTTCTTATAAAAGGAGTCATTACATAATTGACAGAATGATGTAAAAAAGTCCGTGGATTAGTAATACAGTGAATTAAAGCTGTCTTACGTTATCTAAAATAGACCGTTGAGGTTCTAGAGCAGTAAATAAAATAAAAAATGAAACAATTCAACATTTTCGGTGTAATTGATTTATAGTGGTATTTAATTCAGAACCACCCGTTTAACATGCAGAACCACTATCCACTTGACTACATTGACCAAAAATATTATGTAAATGGGTTTCCATCATCAAACATAATTTCCAATCATAACTGTATCATTACATCTAGTGTGAAAGTAACTTCAAAACTTGACTAGTATATTTGGTTAGCACCGAGTCACCATCGAGTTGTACCATGTACATACCATGTGACCCTTTCTTCACTTGTGACCTTTTCAAAATTTCTTCACTTTAAGACTACTTAAAAACAGTTTTTGATGTGTTTTAATGATATTCGTTCACGTCTATAAATGACAAAAAAATTTACTCTAAAATTTTTTTTTTGGTCAGTTCTTCATTTTTGCTGTTTTTGACAGATTATAAAAATCTAATTGAAGGTCCTGAACAAGTTTTAAAACCAAAATGTATTTGAAATTTATTCCTTCTAAACATTCTGTTAAAATCAAGTGTGCCATTTCTCTGTATAAGAAAATAATTTGGAATCCAATGTGGTAGCAACAGCGTGAATATGTGAACTTTAATTTTTACCCGTTTTTGACAGCCCGTAATTTTTTTTGAAGATAGCTGAGCAAATCATATTTTCTGTATTGAATAGAGCTTCAGTCTTTCCAAACATCCTAGCAATACGAAGGACTCCAATACTTTAAACTTGACAAAAATCTGAGTTTCAAATGGGCAAAAATCGTCAACAAGCTCAACATTTTCAATTAACTGTTTTTCGGGTTTTACAGAAAGTACAATGGGTTTATCAGAAAAGGGGTAGAACAAAGGTCATAATAAAATTTGATTCCGCATCGAATGGGCAATTTTTAAGAATCATTCATACTTCGATCATACCAAAAAAATTACTTTTCTGAAAAATGCTCTTCATTTTGATGCTCACTTACCCCGTGGCCGTTTTTTTCTGTTTCGATCAATCAACCAGTTGAATAGCGGAATACACTTCTACATATGTCTTACCTACATGGTCAAAAAGATTTTTCAATAGGAACACCCTATCGCTCATACAACGATTCTTTCTCCATTTTGTCTGCGATTTTTGACATTTTTTTCATAAAATCCCCGAAAAATGGTGCAAATTTTCATTCGATCTCCGTGACACTCAGGAAATCGTGTTCTAGGCATGATTTTGACCTATGTACCAATTTTCAGCTTTACGGGTCTTACCCAGTTTCCATACAGCGTTTTGGGGGAGAAAAAAAACGGAAAATCGCATTTTCATCGTTTTTGGACCTGAAAAAAGAAATTTTATCCCAATCAAGTTAAAAGTAGCCAGAGAGATGTAAAATCACACGAGAAAACCGATGAAGCAGACTAGAAGTCGATACGGTGAGGCTAGATCGAGATACTCGCAAAAAAGCTTATCTTAATCGAACCATATTAAGGGAACGGCCTAGCGGCCGTCCCTTGATACATACATACATACGGTATGTATGTACATGTGTGAACAGATTGTGTTTTGTATGACAATGTGTCTAGTGACGAAAGCATAACAATATGTATGTATGTATATATGTATGTATGTATGTATGTATGTATGTATGTATGTATGTATGTATGTATGTATGTATGTATGTATGTATGTACGTATCTATGTACATATGTATGTACATATGTATGTACAATGTATGTATGTACGTAGACAGTATGTTGGAGTTGACCGGTGTCGGTGTCCTCCCTCGGGTCCTTAAATGGCAGTTGGCAAGTGTTCGTGTTATGTATCGGTACAATGTTTTTCGTTTCTTGATTATACTGTAGGTTTACCAACATATGTATGTATGTACATATGTACGACCGTGTATATCAATCTGAAGTGAATCCAACACTTGGTTTTCTCTCACTAACTCTCACTCACTAACTCACTCACTCACTCACTCACTCACTCACTCACTCACTCACTCACTCACTCACTCACTCACTCACTCACTCACTCACTCACTCACTCACTCACTCACTCACTCACTCACTCACTCACTCACTCACTCACTCACTCACTCACTCACTCACTCACTCACTCACTCACTCACTCACTCACTCACTCACTCACTCACTCACTCACTCACTCACTCACTCACTCACTCACTCACTCACTCACTCACTCACTCACTCACTCACTCACTCACTCACTCACTCACTCACTTACTCACTAAATCACTAAATCAGGTGCAATGTTCTTGTGTCTTGATTAGACTGTAGGTTTATGACCCAACATACATATATGTATGTTTGTCCGTATATCAATCTCAATTGAATCCAAAACTTGATTCTGAATCTGATTCTCAGAAAATTACCGTCGACTTTCCCAAACCGATGCTCGTATAGAAGGTACTCAATATTATAATCGGACCTCGTGACTAAGTCTAACAAGTTATTAGTAACTAGACTTTCTGCAATCTTTCAAAAGCTGTCAATTCTAGATTGAGTCTAAGTTCTAATTCCTAACTGAGATAGCGATTGAGTTCAAAATAGTCAGCTATAAACATGTAGTTGTATGCGTTCGGTTCGGTGTTCCTATACTTACTATAATCGCTGCAGTCTAGAAGAAAACAGGTTTGCACAGATGCATTTAACTACAAACAGGTATAAACAGAAAGCTTTCAGGAGAAAACAAAAAATGTTCAAGAATAAAAACAGGAAAATATCAAAAATCAAAACACAAAATCGTCAAAAATATAAACAGAAAATGTCCAAAACTTCACAAGCATTATGAGAAAGTTCGAACCATTTTGTTGTGTGTATTTGTGCTTTTCTTTACGGTATTTTATGTCATATAAATAATGGTTGTTGTTGTCCTTTTTATGATTGTTGTGGTTGGTGTTGCGGATAGGGGTAATATTGTTGTTGTTGTTGTTGTTGTTGTTGTTGTTGTTGTTGTTGTTGTTGTTGTTGTTGTTGTTGTTGTTGTTGTTGTTGTTGTTGTTGTTGTTGTTGTTGTTGTTGTTGATGTTGTTGTCGTTTGCAAAGAGACCTAATGACCAGTTGTGTGCCGAGATCCATCTATAATTGGCACCTTAAGCATGCCCAGTTTTGATGACCATGTTTTAATGGATTCACTGTTGCCTCCATCTAACAGATTCATAGTTTTTGATCGGTTTTGCTGTCATATCAGTGTTTACAAGATACAAACCTTTACTGGTGGACGAGACGGAAAAAGTTGATTTCCCCCTTTTAAGAGATTTTAAAAAGTATGGTTTGTTCCCTAAGGTGTAGGTAAAATGGTTTAATTTCTGTGAATTCCCCCTCTGATGGGATGATTCCCCTGCCTTTGGAGGTTGGGCTCGTCCGCCAGTGACACGTACATACATACTTACATACATACATACATACATACATACATACATACATACATACATACATACATACATACATACATACATACATACATACATATGTACATACATACATACATACATACATACATACATACATACATACAGTACATACATACTAAAGCTCGTATGTCGTTTCTACAAGCAAAAATATTGCCCAAAACGTCTGATAATGAAACATCAGACAATCAGTGTTAACACGCACACCAATCATCATCACCCCATGCTCTACTGTGTTGAACTATGGTGTCAACCGAGTTGAGTTGAGGCTAGTGATGTTTCATTATCATACGTTTTGGACAATATTTTTGTTTGCCGAAACAAAACATGGGCTCTATAACATGACGCATGTGTTGCTGGTTGCATGACTCACGGTTGCAGCAGTCTTCATTAGGACTAACGTGTTTCATAAGACAACCGTTGGTCCTATTGCGCTACTCATATTTATGTCATAAATGTTCAATTTTGCACAGTTTCAAATGTTTTGAAAGTAGTAAAACAGTTGGTTGCAAATTACTTCAGTTAGAGGCAAAGAGCGCCAGCTACCACTGGCGGACGAGAAGGGGTGGGAAAAGTGGAATACCCCCTCTTCGGCGTTTTCAAAAACTAGAGTTTGTACCTTAAGGTGTATGTTAAGCCTTAATTATGCAGATTACCCCCTCTTGGGAATTATTCCCCTCTCTTTGGGGGTTTGTCTCGTCCGTCAGTACCAGTTACATATGTCAGTTTCAGCCAAAATTGCAAAAAAAGTTTAGCATACACGTTACATCATATTCAACGTCGAGTCGGTTAAAATTCTTCAAAAACTGTTTCGCGCATTCGGTCCAAAGAGGAGCAAAACTGCTAATCTGAAACCTGTTTACGTATATTTTAAAGAAGTAAACTTTTGCCGTAGCCAAACGAAGGAAAAAAATTAGTGTTGAGTTGTCTCATTCGGATCAAGACTTCGTCGAGCCCATTGGCGGACGAGCTAAATCCCCAAAGGGAGGAGAATTTCGTCAAAGAGGGGGAATCAGCGGAAGAAAGCCATTTTACTTACACCTTAGGGAACAAATTCCACTTCTTGAAACCGCCAAAGAGGGGGGAATTCCACTTTTCCCACCCCTTCTCGTCCGCTAGTGGTCGAGCCCCAATCACGAATGCCGATTTTTCTCTTTATCTCATACGCCGACTGCATTCTATATTAACCAACTGGAATGTTATAAGAAGCAAACCCACTGTATTTATTACATGGTCGGGTTTCTGATAGTTATTATATGGTCGATTTTTTTCGCGCTGAATCAATTTGATCTGGTTTGCATAGATTCCAAACCACTGGCAGCCGAGCGAGACCTCCAAAGGAAGGGGATTTTTTTCAAAAGATGGGGAATTGGCTGTTTTGAGGCCATTCTACTTACACCATCAAGATCAAGCTCTACTTTACAATGCCAAAGAAGGGATTTACACTTTTTCGTTCCTCCCACGAGCGCTACTGACTCCTGGTCTTTCACGTTGTCCATACCTTTTTTTGAACGTATAACTGAGGTTAAAATATTTCGCGACAGTTTTCCGGAACATTGTCGGGACAGTTTTTTTTGTAAAAAAATTTCAAGCACACTATTTTTTGTTTGTTTTTTGTAACATTTTAGCCAGGCAGATTAATTTTTAATTTTTAATTTGAGGTGTGCGGCAAGAGTCTTACAAAAAAATCCGTGAATTTGTCGCATTTGTCGCGAAATATTCGAACCTCAGTTATATTTATTTTTCAACGACTAGTTTCATCTGAAACCGACCACTGGCGGACGAGCAAAACCTTCAAAGGGAGGGGAAATTTTGCCAAAGAGGGGGGAATTGGCAGAAAATTGGTCATTCTACCTACACCTTAGGGAGCCAATTCTACGTTTTGAAATCGCCAAAGAGGGGGGAATTTCACTTTTCCCACCTCTTCTCGTCCGCTAGTGAAACCGACGAATGGGTGGTCGCACTACCTACCGGACGAGAAGGGTGGGAAAGTTGGAATTCCCCCCTTTTTAGCGTTTTCAAAAAGTTGAATTTGTTCCCATAGGTGTAGGTAAAACGGCCTGAAAACTGCCGATTTCCCTCTCTTTGGTGAAATTCCCCTCCCTTTGGTGGATTAGCTCGTCCGCCAGCGTAGTCGAAACACTATGTTTTAAGGTTTTGAGTCATTCATGGCAAAATACGTAAAGAAATAAATAAAAAACAAAATATATTTGTGTTAGTATTCGAATGCTCATACATAAAAAACACCGTGCAACGCCGTATGTCACTGGCGGATGAGAAGGGTGGGAAAAGTGGAATTCCCCCTCATTTGGCAGTAAAAAAATAGAGTTCGTTCCTTAAGGTGTAGGTAAAACGGCGTAATTTCTGCTAATCCCCCCTCCTCGGAAGATTATCTTCCCTTTGGAGGAATCGCTCGTCCGCCCAGTGGTATGTCATGTATGTAATCGTATGTATGTACACGCCTTTAACATGCGTTGCGTAACGTGTTGCGCTGCAGGTTGCACGCTGCCGGTTGCAGTCTGGATGCTGGCAGAAAGTGCGCGGCAATGTATGTACCTGATTAAAAACCAGAGAATTCTAATATTATGATTATTTTTTCCTGTGATGAAATTCATTGCTCATGCGATTTAACTGACCTACACTAATTTATTGTGCCTTGCCTGAAAATGAAATCAAATATACTCAAAAAACATACTCAGATGGGCTTTCCACAGGTTTATAGATCAAATTATTCAAATGGAAGGGAAATATCTGTTGTAGGTAACCAGGCACTAGTGGACGTGAAGGGGTGGGAAAAGTGGAATTCCCCCCTCTTTGGCGTTTCAGAAAGTAGAATTTGTTCCCTTGGGTGTATGAAAAATGGCCTGAAACTGCCGATTCCACCCTCTTTGACGAAATTCCCCTCTCTTTGAAGGATTAGCTCGTCCGCCAGTGTCTGAACGTGTTCTCGGATATCCAAGTACTAAATTAGGTTTGATCTCAAAGTATGTTTACTCAATTTTACCTGAATGACTTATATTTTGTTTCAAAGTTTCTGAGTTCTCATATACAAGATACATAAGTTCTATTAACCTTTTGTGCAGCAAAAAAAATCTACAAAAAACTAACAACATTCTCTTTAATAATAACATGTCGACTTTGGTATTGTTTAGAAAATCCAGATCTATCAGTATGGACAGGTCATAAATCCAACCGGTAGAATTTACAACCCGACCCCCAGTGGATATACACATCTGTATGTCTACATCATTAGCGGACGAGAAGGCGAGGAAAAGGTGGAATCCCCCGCTCTTTGGTGGTTTCAGAAACTGTAGTTTGTGCTGCAAGGTGTAGATAAAATGGACTAATTTTTGCCGATTCCCCCCTCTTTGGAAAGATTCCCATCCCTTTGGTGGTTTGGCTCGTCCGCCAGTGGCCTGCATATCTGTGATTTGATATAGCCGTACAGTTCATATTGTATACGGACGCACTGGCGGACGAGCTAATTTCCCAAAGGGAGGGGAATTTTACCAAAGAGGGGGGAATCGGCAGCTATCAGGCCATTTTACCTACACCCTAGAGAACAAATTTAACTTCTTGAAACCACCAAAGAGGGGGGAATTCCACTTTTCCCACCCCTTCTCGTCCGCCAGTGGTACGTAGTGTAATAACATGGTCACTAGCGGACAAGAAGAAGAGGGAACAGTGGAATTCTCCCCTCATTGGTGTTTTGAAAAGTAGAACTTGTTCCCTAAGGTGTAGGTAGAATGGCCTGAAAACAGCTAAATCCCCCCTCTTTGACGAAATTTCCCTCACTTTGGAGGATTGACTCGTCCGCCGGCCGGTGAGCATGGTGTATAGAAGACTGTTGTGATGACGGTCAGTTAATACAGTCGTCTGTCTTTCCGTCTGTCAGTCTGTCAGTAAATACAGTGGTTTTTGTCTGTCACATTTCTGTCTGTCATTCAGTCGGTCGATGACGCATCAAACGCGTTTTATGTTGTGTATTAGTTTGATCAGACATTTTTTTCAGTTGGTTCGTCGAGTCAGTCAGTCAGTCAGTCAATCAGTCAGTCAGTCAGTCAGTCAGTCAGTCAGTCAGTCAGTCAGTCAGTCAGTCAGTCAGTCAGTCAGTCAATCAGTCAGTCAGTCAGTCAATCAGTCAGTCGGTCAGTCAGTCAGTCAGTCAGTCAGTCAGTCAGTCAGTCAGTCAGTCAGTCAGTCAGTAAGTCAGTCGGGTCGGCCTGTCAGTCAGTCAGTCAGTCAGTCAGTCAGTCAGTCAGTCAGTCAGTCAGTCAGTCAGTCAGTCAGTCAGTCAGTCAGTCAGTCAGTCAGTCAGTCAGTCAGTCAGTCTGCCTGTCAGTCAGTCAGTGTCTGAGTGAATGCGTCAGGCGTATAGCCACTCCAAGCCCACCACCCAACAACCTGTTTTGTTTGCGTTGCGCAATGTACAACTACTTTGTTTCACTAGCGGACGAGAAGAGGAGGGAAAAATGAAATTCCCCCCCTCTTTGGAAAATCCAAATAGTACAATTTGTTCCTAATTTAAGGCAATTTCCCCCTCTTTGGAAAGATTCCCCTCCCTTTGGAGGATTGACTCGTCCGCCAGTGACTTTGGTCAGCTTCACCTTCTAACTGTTGCACTAGAAAAAGCGGAATTTCACCCTCATCAGCAGTGGCAGAAAGTTGATACAGTTTTTGAGATGCAGGTAAAATTTCTGAATTCAGTTTCGCTAATTCCCCTCTCTTTGAAGAAACGCATCTCGCTTTGGCGAATTGGGACGTCCACCAGTGAAATTTTGTTTATCAGATTTCCCACTTTTGCTTCAGCAAACAACACCCCATTCGATCATTGGCCATGCCGAAAAAATGATTGGGATAGCATTTCAAAATGCACCGATTGTGTGAAATCCAAGTCGTCCGAAAGTCGTTGGATTTGTCGATCTGAGCTTCTCAATGGAATAAAGTCATTCAGCACTTATGCAGTACTTATTATTCGGAACACCGTTGGCGGACGAGTCAAATCACCAAAGGGAGGGGAATCTTTCCAAAGAGCGGAGGAATCGGCAGAAATTAGACCGTTTTGCCTACACCTTAGGGAACAATTTCTACTTTTTGAAAACGATAAAGAAAGGGGAATTATGCACTTTTTCGTTCTTCCTCTGTTCGTTTGAAATAGGAAAATGTATGTACATGTCGGCTCTGAAACATTGTTTCGATTGATGGTAGTTTGCTGATCTTAATGTAATACACGAGAGGCGATAATGAAGAAAGCGTTTATGACTCAATAATAGATTTCTGTTCAGAATCAACCCTGAGGCTGATGGTTCATTGCTTGACAAGTGGCCACAACTTTCTGCCCGAATCCCTAAAGGCATTTTAGTTGTGCGGTGTCCCGCCAGTGGGGCTAATTCTCTTTTCTCCGATATAAATATGTTTACTATAATGAGTTTGTATTCCCAGTTGGTCATATGCGTATGTATGTACGTCACTGGCGGACGAGCTTATCCTCTAAAGGGAGGGGAATTTAGTCAAAGAGGGGGGAATTGTAAGTTTTCAGACCATTTTAGCTACACCTTAAAGAACAAACTCCCCTTCTTGAAACCGCCAAAGAGGGGGAATTCCACTTTTCCCTCCCCTTCTCGTCCGTTAGTGGGTCAGCGTATGTATGTACCCATTCACGGTAATACGATTATGTCCAGTAAAACTTCAAAAGAGTTTTGTGTGCAAACTTTTTGCACACTGAAGCACGCTTTTACAGCATCGGTAGCTTTCTCATACGATTTCGTTTGACATTTTACAAGTGTGGAAACATGAACTGGCAGTAAACTAGTTTTAAAGAGATGGTTCAAAGTATGTAAATTGGGAGCCATCGGTGCATTATAGCCGAATTTTTTGGTTACGACTTTTTAGTAACTTGTTTTAACTAAAACCCTTTCTTTAACCCTGAATTGCTGCTTCCGACCGCCATATGGGTTTCATCAAAATAGTTTATCGGCACTTTGCTGTCGTTTATAGGTCAATTCGAACACACTCTACACGATGGAGTTAAGTTTTCGCCGATCCGAATTTCCTATCGCGCGGTCGGAAGTAGCACATTTGGGGTTGAGGAGCAGGTTTACACAAAAAAGTTCGACTATATATATATAGTGCTGACAAACTTCTATTGGAAAATTTTGTTTGTAACATTTTGTCCAGCACAAATGCGAATTATGGATCCACACAAAAACCACCTCGAAAATGATTGTTTTAAAGATGAAATAAACTCTAAGTGCTTCTAAGCTCACATTAGGATTATAAATTGAAGATTTAATAAAAGACCACTTTGGTTAATACTGCTTTATAGTTTTTTTGCTATGAAAGCTATTTTTAGCTTGAAAAACAAGAAATAAGATAAAATCAAATTTTTTAAACAGTACAGTGATGTTTCATGAACCCAATGTGACTTCCGAACTACCTAAAATATAATTCACCTCGAAAACTACCATTTTCAAAGCAGTTTTTGTGTGGATCCATAATTCGCATTTGCGCAGGACAAAATGTTACAAACAAAATTTTCTAATATAAGTTTGTCAGCACTATAGCTTTCTCCGGAGACACTGGCGGACGACCTAATCTCCCAAAGGTAGAGGAACTTCGTCATCGGTCGTTATTACCGCATGCTGCACTTTGTTACAGCGTGATGTAAACGCAAGGTTTTCAACATTCTAGTCATCCAAAACATGAACCAGACTTTCATACCAATGAAACATCACTTTTTACTGTCCTACATGTACAAAGTACGTTGGAGGCATTCACAATTTGTTCAACTTCTAAACTCAACTGCTCAGCAGTACACTATGTGTTGACACATGCTAGTCATCATCTTCCTTACATTTACCAGAAGACGATGTTTCATGGTCAGAAAATGATGTAGTGCCCGTTACTGACCAGTATCCCGACTTCACCAGAGTTCGGTAATCAAGTTTGGAGGTAATCAGGCAGTGCTCACTATGTACTGTATATGCCTTCGCCCACTGAGCTGCCTAACAATGTATCCATACGATGACAAACTCCCCTAGAGAGAGAAATCGTTCACTTTGAAAAAAAACATATCATCAGCGAAAGTCAGTTCTCTTCGGCCCATCTAAACAGGAGAATCGCACATTTCCATATGATTCTCTTCCGCTGCGTGGTTCAACCGGGGCATTCAGTCATCCAACTGGTTATTGTCTACGGCACCAGCGGGCGAGAAGTGGTAGGGAAAGTGGGAATCCCCCCTTTTTGGCGTCTTCAAAAAGTAGAATTTGTTCGCTAAGGTGTAGGTAAAACAGTATGAAAACTGCCTATTCCCCCTCTTTGAAGAAATTACCCTCCCTTTGGGAATTTAGCTCGTCCGCCAGAGGTCTATGGCATTGTACGCCACTAACGAACAACACGGAAAGGAAATGCTGTAGTTCCCCTTGTTTAACGGGTGGAAAAATAGAATCTTTTCCCCAAGGCGGAGCTAAAGTGTCTACGAAAAGGAAGACTTTTTTGGGGGGAAATGTCCTGGTCGTTAGATGATGGACTCGTCCGCCCATGGTACACGAAACCACGACACGTGTGGTATACTTGTACATGAATCCAGATTTGTTCATCCCATCATGTTCTAGTTCACCTGAATCAAGTGTTTATGTTTATTACATCTATTTCATACAGTAAAACCTTTTTTTATATCATTTTTTTATTATTTTCAATCATAAAATATGAAAAAAAATTATACGATCATTAAAAGGATTTCATTGCAGCCACCTCGCTTGACCACGTCATGAATGGACATCTTGATGATACCAGTCAATATGCAACAACAACAGAATCAGCAACAACAACCACAACAGCAACACCAACAACAACATCAACAACAACCTCACCCAAGACATCAACAGCCACGAAGTCACTAGCCAACGGCCATGCAACACCGGAAGAGAGTATGGATGCAGAGTCCAGGGAACCACAGGTTGGATGCCTTCAGAGGTTCTTTCAGAGTCCGAAGAAAAAGAAGATTTGAATTTTTTTACTTTCCATTAAAAAGTTTTTTCCAGAAACAAAATTGTGATTTTCCGAGCCTTCAATTTAAAATAAATGGTTTATTTTTCCTCCTATTTTCCTTTCCGTTCTACTCTCCTTTGCATGTGCTTCATGATTATGTTTGTCGATTGAACCCCCTTGGTCGACGAGGTCTTAGGGTTTCGAGTTATGATTTCGAGCTATGGATGTATACAAATGTACGTTTGTAAAAATGTTGAAAAATTTAAAATGGAAACTGTAAAAATGCACTGATAGCAGTAATTTCATCGTCGTTCAGTATTCGCAATTCTCCGGCAAGATTCGTCAATTTCAACACCGAAAAACAAGTGTATGGAAACGTTACTGTTTATTAACAATTAATGAGTCAATGAAAACCATGTTCTCACATTAATTGTAGTACTTGATGTTATCATGTAAAAAAACAAGTCATGAGAAAAAGTTAACGTGTTTATGGGTAAGAAATTTCGTATACATACGGCTGCGTGTTTTCTTATCAGTCACAAGCATGTTCTTATATTCCTATTTAGTATTCTGATAGAATACATGCATATAACTATAAATAACTGTGAATTCATGCCGTAATCGTACAAGTGACTGTTTTCTCAGACCGCATGTAGAATATTGATTGATAGGCGTACGCCATCGTACTATACGACAACAAATGTAACCTGTTTCTCAAAACCTATGTATCGTAAACTTGGTATGTACATACATACCACTGGCAGACGAGCCCGTTCCCCCAAAGGGAGGGGAATTTCGTCAAAGAGGGGGAATTAGCAGTTTTGAAGCTATTTAACCCACACCTTGAGGAACAAACTCTGTTCTCTGAAACTGCCAACGAGGGGGGAATTCCACTTTTCCCTCCCTTCTCGTTCGCTAATGGTACATATGTACATATAAGGATCACCATCTGAAGTATGAGAATACGTTGCTGTTGGAGCTGGAAGTTTGTATTTACGCTGTATGAAACCAATCCAAATCGGAATGAAAATCATGATATTTTTCGTTAGTGATAGTGTATAGTCTTACAATAAAAGGCAACTGAAGCACTGGCGGACGAGCTAAAAATTCAAAGGGAGGGTAATCTTTCCAAAAAGGGGGGGGGGGTCGGCAAAAATTGGGCCATTTTACTCACATCTTGAGCAACAAACCTACTTTGTGCAACCGGCGAAGAGAGGGAATTCCACTCTCCCCTCCCTTCTCGTCCACTTGTGAACTGAAGCCAGTTGATCAATTAATCGACTAACCTGACTAATAAACATGTCCAAAACTGTGTTAAGCGTCGAGTGTTTAGTGCGTAATCGGCGAGTTCAATGCACTGGCGGACGAGCCAATCTTCCAAAAGGAGGGTAATTTAGCCAAAGAGGGGGGAATTGGCAGTTTTCATGGCGTTTTACCTACACCTTACGGGACATATTCTACTTTTTGAAAACGCCAAACAGGGGGAATTCCCACTTTTCCCACCTCTTTTTGTACGTTAGTGGGGGCGAGTTCAAGGTCAAGCGTTCGGGGCGGCGGTGACAACGTCGTTTACAGGCAGATAGTACATACTTTTTCGTTCACTTCCATACACTAGTGGACGTGACGGGCTCGGAAAAGTGGAATTCCCCCCTCTTTGGAAGTTTCAAATATTTAATTTTGTTCTCTTAGACGTAGGTAAAACGACTAATTGTCTGCCAATTCCCCCCTCTTTGGAAAAGTTCCCCTCCCTTTGGAGGATTAGCTCGTCCGCCAGTGGCCGACAGATAGTACATACTTTTTCGTTCACTTTCATACACTAGTGGACGAGACGGGGTGGGAAAAGTGGAATTCCCCCCTCTTTGGAAATGTCAAAATGGATTTTGTTCACCAAGGTGTAGGTAAATAGGCATAGAAACTGCCGATTCACCCTCTTCGACAAAATTCTCCTCCCAATTCGTTCACTTTCATACACTAGTGGACGAGACGGGGTGGAAAAAGTGGAAATCCCCCTTTTTTGGCGTTATCAAAAAGTAGAATTTGTTCCCTAAGGTTTAGGTAAAATGACCGTAAAACTGTCAATTCCCTCTCTTTGGCAAAATTCCCCTCCCATTGGAGATTCGGCTTGTCCGCCATTCGTTCACTTTCATACACTAGTGGACGAGACGGGGTGGGAAAAGTGGAATTCCCCCCTCTTTGGAAATGTCAAAAATCGATTTTGTTCACCAAGGTGTAGGTGAAATAGCATAGAAACTGCCGATTTACCCTCGTTGGGAAAAGTCTCTTTTCTTTAGAGATTTGGCCCCGTGCGATAGTACACGCTTTTTCATTCACTTTCATACACGTTCACTTTCACTTCCACTTCCACTTTCGCTTGCACTTTCACTTTCGCTTTCACATTCACTTTCACTTTCACTTGTACGATTCATCGCGTTAAGACTTTTTCAAACCCCCTTTATTTTCCTTCGTGTAAAACCTTTTCATTCACCGAGTTTCTGGAAAGTTTCAATCAATCCGGAGTTGGAGTTCTGGAAAGTTTCAATCAATCCGGAGTTGGAGTTTCTGGAAAGTTTCAATCAATCCGGAGTTGGAGTTTCTGGAAAGTTTCAATCAATCCAGAGTTGGAGTTTCTGGAAAGTTTCAATCAATCCGGAGTTGGAGTTTCTGGAAAGTTTCAAACAATCCGGAGTTGGTGCAGTTGGCAATGAAAAACGCTTCCCACGAAGCAAAAATAACCATCAGTGCATTCAAAAATGTGATAAGTCGATAATTTAACTTGTAAAAATATATAAAAATTCAGTGATGTTAGGTTGGATAAAACCGATTATGATTGTTATTGCGCAAACAAGACCACAATTATGTTGGTAAATAAATTCTGGTTTGTTTTATGGTCAATTATTTCTTTTGAAATTGTTGGCCAAGTAATTTCATTCCGTTTCAGATCTATTTCTTAAGGCATACTACACATGACAAAGGTATCGTTTGACTATGAATCGGCAACGAAAAGGCAGTGATATTATAATATTATTGTTATAAAAAGGTATAATTGTATTATAAATCAATATTTTTAGTAATATGAGATTTATCAGGATTGTTATAAAGCTGTCAATAAATTTTTTTACAGTTGACCACGGAGCGATGCGTCCAGTTTCTCATTGACCAGCTGAGCAACACCGCAACAACAACAACATCATCATCAACAACAACATCATCATCAACAACAACAACAACATCATCTTCAGCAACAACAACAATACATTGTAAGCCGGAACGACCGTCAGCCGACCAAATCAGGGTTCTAATCGAGTGGCTGGTGCCACAATATGAGGTCAGTTACTATAGCCCATACCATGTTTCTTGTTACACAGAAAAATTTTGGCGCGCAATTTAAATTTAAAATTTTTTTTGGCGCGCATTCAAAATTTCGAGAAAATTTGTTTCGGCACTTCATGTGCACTTAAGACACAGTGGCGCCGAAATCATTGTATCTGTGGTAACGGGCTAATAAATTATATTTTGAGGGTTAATAAATTGAATTTGGATTACAAGAAACGGTGATTAAGCCAAGCCGTACATCTATCATTCCAATTATTTTTTTTTACTGCTAGTCTTTTTGTATATTTTTTACGCGTGCATTTTTTCACCCGTAGTTCTATTTTTCATGTACTGTAGTTCCCGGGACAACATGCGCGAAACTACATTTCAATCTACGTAATTTCGCCGGGTTTGAAAAAAATTCGTAACAAGAAATTTTTCGATTTTAATTATTTTTTCAGTTTTTTTACATTTTTGACTGTTTTATGAGAAGTGTTATCATGCCGTACAGTCATTAAATGTACGTCCAACCAACCGCATCCCCAAGCACTAACATATATATCTATATACCTGAGGTTCGAATATTTCGCGACAAAGGCGACAAGTTCGCGGATTTTTTTATAAGACTCTTGCCACACACCCTAAATTAAAAATTTAAAATTAACTTGGCTGTCAAGAATGTTACAAAAAACAAACAAGAAATAATGTGCTTGAAATGTTTTTATAAAAAAACTGTCCCGACAATGTCCTGGAAAACTGTCGCGAAATATTCGAACCTCAGTTATACCACACAATTATACTTGAAGTCTTCTACCTAACCCAACTATTCTGTACGACTAACAAAGCGACTCGGAATAACAAAATTCCACACTTTTTGTGGTCAAATAATTTCGGTTTTGTTCACAGTGGCGCTTCTTAACATTTAAAGGAATATCAGGTCTGAGTGAACCAACAAGTTCTTTTTTAAAAGTCCCTATTGGCAATCTTGATATCATTAAATTCAACCATGTAACTTGCCGGTGAGTTATCGAATGAGTGAGTCAGTTAGTGAGTCAGTGAGTAAGTAAATGAGTTAATGACTGCCGAGTTGTGAGCAACACACGTGTGTTTGGTCGCTGAACATACCTGACCCAGATATGGTGCTCCAACTAGTCCCCTCTACAGGGTAACCCAATAAAAAGCTCAATTGAATAAAATAATTCTAAGCAAGAAAAATCACGTTGACATGATGATAAAAAAATTTAAGTAATAATAAAAGTAAAATAGATGAATTTAGTGATATTTACCATTTTTTCACCGGTGTTTTCTTCAACTTTGCATATATCAATTTAAAAAGGATAACCAACTTTCCTTCCATGTTATCTTTCATTATGCATATACCGATGAAAACCGTGTCCAGAAGAGATTCACCAATCAATACAGATACCTTATGATATGTCCTGTTGGCTTCAGTAATTAAGAAACCCCCAAAAAAGGCACGACATATGTAGTTCGACTTCATATACAGTTCCCGTCACTGGAGGACGAGCCAAACCTCCAAAGAGGAGAGAATTTCGTTAAAGAGGGGGAAATCGGCAGATTTCTGACCAATTTACCTACACCTTAGGGAACTAATTCTACTTTATGAAAACGCCAAAGAGGGGGGAATTTCACTTTTCCCCCCTCTTCTCGTCCGCTAATGGTTCCCGTTGGCGTGTATGCACGTTGTAAACGGGCATCATCACTTCAGAGTCACCGTGTAATGGCCATCTGACATTGGAATGTGTGCCCTCTCACTTATGTGCCATTGCCGTTGTACCCTCTCCTTCCGAGTTGTGCGCCAAACGCTGGTTCCGGAAATGCCTATGTACAGGGTGTCTTGATAATGAACCTTAAATTAATGAACGCACAATAAACTTGCAATTTGTGCATGAACATTCAGCATGACCAAGAAAACCTAAATTTACAGATTTTTCACATGATCGTAGTTTGGTGATCAGATGAAAACCTAAGCCCGATCGTGTTACCGTTCATGTGCTCTGGGGCACCATGGTGAACTATGTACTATTGGCCTCTTGGCAGTGATTATCCCCTTCTTTGGGAATTCGATCTGGTTCCAGCTGAAGGTTGATAAGATGATAACTTACGATCATGATCAACTTGATTGTCGACATTTTGCCTGACTAGCAACGTTTATGTTAATGGAACCGATGGTGACCGTGTAGATGATGGGGTTACCTGGTCAGAGTGGGCACAACACCCTGATACTTCATTGCACTAGCGGACGAAGAGAGCTGAGAATAGGGGTATTCCCCCTCTTCAGCGAGTTGAAAAAGTGCAAGTTCAGTCTCAATGGTGCAAGTAAAATGGCCTGAAAAAAACGCGTATTTCCCACTCTTTGAGGAATTTCCCCTCTTTCTGAAGGATCAGCTCGCCCGCCAGCACCTCATTGCATAACCATCACACTCACCGCATACCACCATACCTGGAGCCCGTACTTGGCCGCATCCACAGCGCAACCAACTCTTCGTGACCACACGTTCCAATCAGTTGTCGAGTCGACATTTTCTGTGATACGGAATTTGCTGAATTTGTTTACAATACTTAAATTGCATTAGTATAACGTATTCTCACATTAATTATTGCTCTGAGACCTTCTGATAATTGTATTGGACAGATTATAACAAAGTTCCGAATCATTCTCTCATGTGGTATGTATTTTGTGATGCAAAGCATAAGCATCAATATATACTTGTATTGTAGAAATACAGTACGTAATCTAGTATACATAGATTTATTATTTTTCGCAAAATACGCCAATTTATTTATATATACTTGAGGATGCTGATTTTTTTATCAGTCAAATCATTCAATATGTTATGCAGTCAAATCTGCATACCATTTGTCTCAAGCATTTTGAGACTATTCCGCTTCTGATACCTGCAGGTTTATAATCGAAGCCACGTAACAGGCATGCCAGAAAGTTTCTAAAAACCAAATTTCGAAACAGCGGGCTTTTGACTTCAGTCTTTATTTGACCACTCTTTAGACCGTTTTACCAGGGTTCCACAAATTTCCTCGGTTTCAATGAAACAAACTCACCGAATTCGTTACCGATCAAGCCATAAATAGGTTGATGTATGAACTATGTACATAGAATATGTATGTATGTAGTATGAGTATGTTGATGTATTTATCCGGAATGGATGCATGATATCATATCACATGGAACACAATGTGTTTTGAGCACCAGATATGCCCCGGCCAATGCCTCTAAGCCCGGCAGCGCACAGCTCGGCGGCTCCATTTCATTTGGGTTAGGCGTTCTCAGACCCGTGATACCACCGGTATTATTATGTCGTACGCGCTTGAATTGCATTCGGAAACAGCCATACCATACATACATGTTGATGTATACCGATACATACAATACATAATGGTCAGTACATATGATTGGTTTTTGGTCAAATACAAATATATGTACATACGTCATTACATGCGTCCATGTGTGAACAATCCGAAGAAAATGCAAACCACGGCTTAATTTGAACAAATTTCATGACGTTCCCAGATAGGTTCGTACTTGATTACGATTACTTCGTATTTGATTTCGATATCCTATATTTTATGATGAATAGTGTGGGTTACTTACATTATAGCAGAAATATTCAAAAAAGCACATCAAAATTACACACACTGTGTCATATTTAATCCCTCGTTAATCCTTACATATACGTACATGATCATGTGTTGACGCAAGCCAAGCCAAGCCACAACAAGTACATACATATGTACATAAATCAGTGAGTTGTGAGTTCACTGTCACTGTCTCGAAAGAGGCTCAAGATTTCACTGTCTCGAAAAAGGCTGACATATCCTTTAATTTCATACACAAATATGTATGTTGAACTGCATGTTCCCATTGCAACTAACACATACAGTACGTAAATATGTACATATGTACGTATGTATGTATGTATGTATGCAGATGTCATAATATGTAAATGAATTAACGCTGGCACATGTGCATCTTGGCGTATGTACCTTTTAGTATGGGACCGTACAGGAGAACTCTCAGACAATTACGCCCGGAAAATACGTTGGCTTTTCTTCTCTGGTCAAACAGAATACCTTTTTAATTTTGAACTTTTATGTTGAAGTACAAATTGTTAACAGATCGATCGCCAGTGCTGGTTGAGTTAATTTCGCCTCTTATTCCATACGTTTCCCCTTCTTCAAATATACCACATTGCCTATATATCGTACGTTGTTTTCTTAGCTTGGCTCATCGTTTATTCAGTTTCGACGAGTAATCGTCAATTCACTGAGAGAGCTGATCGACTTAATTCAAAGTCTCCACCCATCCATCTTTCTTTCCATCCATCCATCCATCCATCCATCCATCCATCCATCCATCCATCCATCCATCCATCCATCCATCCATCCATCCATCCATCCATCCATCCATCCATCCATCCATCCATCCATCCATCCATCCATCCATCCATCCGTGCATGGATCGTGTCAGCAGCAGTGTACATCGAACTGCGTCATCTGTCTCAGCACCGCAGTACTCAACATCGACCGGCAGTCCTTTACTGCCATACGGTGGCAACAACTCGACCACTCAGGCCTTCTGCAGTCCACCGATACCGACGACCACGGACGTAGTGGCATCAAGCCAGTGTCCGTCAACCACAACCTGTCAGTACGATCAGCAATCGATCACCTGCTGCAATGTCTCCGAAATACCCTCGTCCCAAGCGCATGTCTGTACTTCAAGTGCACCCGGTTCGTTTTATAACTGTAGACAGAAGTTTGGATGATTGCCACGACGGAACAAGTGAACAGTCTACAATTATTTTTTATGAACGTTTTAGCGATAAAGCAGAATTTTGTTCAATAGAACGACTCACCCTGATCATGATTGCATGTGACAACAATGACGCCTGTTCAGGTGCAGGTCCAGTGCGTGGTCGCATAGTGCCATCACCGATGCATCGGTCAGCGTCATCCGTGACCCACGGGCCATCGCTGCATCAGGCACCCGCCACCTACCACTCCGACTCGGGGTTCGGCAGCAGTCAGGCTCTGCTTAACAACCCAGCAAATACCCGACACAGCTCTACAAGCAGTGCCCTCGGATATATACCGCCACCTCCGGCCTACGGTCAGACACCACCACCTGGCCTGTCCGGCTCCATTTTGCCCCATCTCGGTCGACATGCCTACCGGAGCAGTCAGACCGTGATCGGACTGCCGCGAGTGAATGCGGCTGCGATGAGCGGTGGTGGTGTGGGCGGTGTCAACGCTCAACGACCGGTGCAGCGCAGCTTCAGTGACTCGCGCTATGCGCCCAAGCAAACGGCGCACATGCTGATGGACTGCTATGGCCGACGTATTTATGGATACATCACACCAACTGGACACAACTTCTGCAGTCGGGTCGGTATTTGTGTAGAACAGAAACACCGTACTACTAAAGCATGTTCAACTCATGCTTAGACAACGAATGTATAATTTTAACAAATACGAGTTGGTTGAGCATGAGAATTGATATGGTGAAATTCATTCAACACATAGAATGATCAGATTGCACGCATGTTGTTCGAACTGATCTCAGAGTGAATAATAAACATGTGAATGGCACATGTGTTCTGTGTGCTATGTATGCATAAAGTTGTTTTATCTGGTTGGTTACAACCATCTGTAAGTTAAAGTTTACAGAAAACAACTTTTGAAAGTTTGTTTGATGCTCACGGAATGTTGCATGTACACTGACCCAATATGCACCCGTTTTTTGTTCACTGTTTCTAAAAACTGATATAAAACCAAAAAAATCACCGCTGACAGCCCGGACCGATTGAATCCGATTAAGCCATGCTCAAAGCAAATATTGTTGGTGTCGTGTTAGCGGGTACACTTGTTCTTAGCCACTTAGACGTTTTCAAGGATACAGATAAATGTGTCCCTTTGGGGAGACATGCCGGAACCATGACACCATAAACCCAATGTACTACACATGTATACAGGGTGGTCCAAAAATCTCAACCCGCTGTTTGACAATGAATTTCTCGAATTTGATAAATTTGCATGATTCACTTTTACAATCCAAATTAGAAAAAATCCACCGGGGATCAGCGAAACATAAGAAAAAAAACAGAATCTTGTCGAAATGTTGCAAAAAGTATTATAATTGAGATAAATAAGCCAAATCTCACAACTTAATTTGGTTTTCCAGGTGTTTTCACTTTTATTTGTATCTATAAACACCGATCTTCCAATATACTTTTTTGAGAAATTCAACGTCAAACAGCGGGTTGAGACTTTTGGGCCACCCTGTATAATATGGTACATGAATATCAGTATTACAATACATGTCGTTTTGACAGCAGGTCATATCATAATGCCACATGACAGGACATTGCTGCTGTCTAAAGATGAAGTCCACTCTCGATGACTATCTTTGGCGTAATTTACGACAGATGCCGAGATACGGTGAATCGGTCGTCATTGGTCGTGCTGCATAGAGATACCAGAACCCTCCATACATGTAGGATAGTAGGAAAATTATTTCTAGTATAGCTTGTTTATTGTTTATCATGACTCAGATAATTTTTGACGCGCAGTTAGAAGTCATAACTGCTTCCGACAGACTTGCTTTTTTTTCAAAGTACCTAATTTGGATAACATAAGAAAGGTGTGCCAGAGTCCTGGCATACGGTTGCAACCGGATCGCATATTTGTAAACTGCACCCACTTTTTGTCAGAATTCGTGCAACCCAACGACAGCTATGTAATAACCACTGGATTGTGTGTACGGCTTAGGCTTAGTTCCGAGCATAGACTGTACGTTAGTGAAGGAGATAGCCTAGTTTAGCCTGTCCGTGAATCCAAAATGAAAAAGTCGAATTTGGGATTTTGACAAAAAGTGGGTGCCGTTTCCAAATATGCAACCGGATCAGGGAAATGAATTTCAGTAACAGGATACATACCATGACCAAGCCGCAAGTATGTACATACGTGCGACTCAATTTTTGGTGTAACTGACTGATGACTTGAAGTGGTGCACTAATTTGTGAGCCCATCGTAGAACCCAACGACATGATGCGACGAGTAGATGAGACCACAGACCGTAACCATTTACGATGCAATCAACATGATTGTCTCCGGTCTAGTCTCGAGCGTAGGATCGTCAATCTCGGAAACTGGTGATCTTAAGTTCGAAACCTGACTTGAGGTTGAGACACAGATCATGACGCACTGCTTTGGGGTTTCTGCCATGGCCCGTCAGTTTGTCCAACTCTGTATTCACTACGAAAACACCATTCGGATATGGTATTAAGGTGCCCTGTTGACTTCAGTAATGAAGAAGTCCCAGCAAAATATTGTCAGTTAAACTGGAGACTGAATAAAATGCGCTGTTCGGGCTTCTAGCCATGGCGGACGAGCCAAACGTCCAAAGGGAGGGGAGTTTTGTCCAAAAAGGGGGAATTGGCAGTTGTGAAGCTCTTTTACCTACACCTTAGGGAACAAATTCTACTTTTTGAAAATGTCAAAGAGGGGGGAATTCCACTTTTCCCTCCCCTTCTCGTCGGCTAGTGGCTGCAAGTACTGGATGATATGTCGGGTGGTGGCCGATGTGCATTAGAAGGTGATCTACGACCGATCATGAATCGGGCTACTTTACCGCATTCTAAAGTTCGTATGCATGGTTATGTTCAGTCGTTTACGAATGTAAAGAGCTTTCTCGGATTCCTGTGAAGGACTATTACTTAGGAACCAAGTGAAAAGTTGTAGTGTTAACTACTCCATCGTTTGAATCGTTAGCTGCATCAAATGTAAAAGAAGGTGATGCATAACAGTGGGCTGTTCGACTCAACTCAACCCAACAGTTGTATGCTATAGCATGCAATCATCATGTTCAGTGGGTTTTTACCCGGGTTGGACAAGTTAACGTGTCATGTGTTCACTTGAGTCTCAAGAAGCTCTTTAATTTAGCTTTTACAACTTTGAATCGTTATGTAGCTGCTGCAAATATGAACGATTGCGATAAATAACAAACAGTCGGACGTTGAACTCAACTCAATCCTGCATCTACATACATGATATAACATGCAATCATCATGTTCGAGCTTTGTTAGCCTGGTTTGGAAAAGTTTACCTGTAAACTGTTTGGTTCACTAGATTCTGTAGAAGCTCGTTGATTACCCAATTTCGTTCGTGGGTCTATTGTTTCATTGTTTCAGTTGCCAACGAAGCGGAAATTAACATCAGATGTCAGCACCACTAGCGGACGAGAAGGGGTGGGAAAAGTAGAATTCCCCCCTGGCTATCCAAAAAGTATAATTTGTTCTTTACGGTGTAGGTAAAATAGCCTAATTTCCGTCAATTCCCCTCTCTTTGGGGAAACTCCCCTCCCTTTGGAGGTTTGGCTCGTCCGCCAGTGGTCAGTGCGTTGAGTTTGAATGCTCATTCAGTATATATATATAGAATATATACTATATATATAGAGTATATAGAATACGCTAACATGTCTGTAAACTTGATATTTTTTGTTATATCTATAATGTTTGTTTTATACACTCTGTCTGCATGTGCAACGCTCACATAATCTGCGCGTTTTCGGGAATTCAGCTTGTACGACTACTAATATATATCAAAGAAATTAAAGCCCATGATTGTTTTAAATATTATTTATGAAGATTCGGAATACAACCGCAATATGATACTGCTACAATCTTATATACTATTGCTCGACATCTACTAACCAATTTGATGTAACCCTGTAATGGCATTGATAAAAGCGCGCTCACTTTCACGACCGCAAACGTTGAGAGTGAAAAGAGTGCACTTTATGGTTGGTTGGATGTACACTTCATAGTTGGTTGGATATACACTTCTTGTTGGTTGAATATACACTTCATAGTTGGTTGGATATCCACTTCATAGTTGGTTGGATATACACTTCATAGTTGGTTGAATATACACTTCATAGTTGGTTGGATATCCACTTCATAGTTGGTTGGATATACACTTCATAGTTGGTTTGGATATACGCTTCATAGTTGAAACTACACTTTATACGTACGTAGTTGGTTGAAAAAAAAACAATTTATAAAAAATTGGTTGGATATATGTTGCACTGTTGGTTGGATATACACTATGTAGTTGGTTGGATATACACTTCGTATGTAGTTGGTTAGGATATACACTTCGTATGTAGTTGGTTGAATATACACTTCATAGTTGAAACTACACTTTATATGTACATAGTTGGTAGAAACTACACTTTATGAAAAGTTGGTTAGATATACGTTTCATTGTTGGTCGGTAGTTGGTTGGTTTTACTCTACATAGTTGCTTGAATAGACAGTTGCTTGGCCCGCTTCATCCTTGAAATGTTTTACATAGTTGATGGCGCGACTGATAAAGACCATGAAATGAATGTTTGTCAAACGTGTGTCAGCGATTAATCACTGTGAGAAAATTCTGATTTTTTTTGCAAACAATGAGAAAGATGTTTTTGTCGTTAACAAATTGGTTTTTGTTGTAAATAATATTATATTTGCATTTTGATAATTTAACAAGTGCAGTAGAATATGTCTAATAATGCTAATATTGTAATGATTTTAATAATGTGATTTTTCTTGATATTTTGGAGAATTTTAAAGACTGTTGCAGAGTCCGAGTCCGTCGATGAGCACGGTGTCGTGTCCAGAGTACGGTGAACTCCAGGAACGACTCCATCGACTCATGACCGACAGGGAGAGTCTGTCATTACAAGTGAGTGAGTGAGTGAGTGAGTGAGTGAGTGAGTGAGTGAGTGAGTGAGTGAGTGAGTGAGTGAGTGAGTGAGTGAGTGAGTGAGTGAGTGAGTGAGTGAGTGAGTGAGTGAGTGAGTGAGTGAGTGAGTGAGTGAGTGAGTGAGTAAGTGAGTGAGTGAGTGAGTGAGTGAGTGAGTGAGTCAATCTGTGAGTCAATCTTTCAGGTGACCGTGCTCACAGAACAGGTCGGAGCTCAGTCTGACAAAATCAAGGACCTGGAGACTTTGTTGGAAGATAAACGAAACAAACTCGATTCCACGGAGGAAATGTTGCAAGAGGTGCGTTTGCTTCTATTACACTGAAGTGACAAGACAATTTTTTGATTGTTTTACCTGTACTAGAATAATTTTGTTTAAAAAAAACCAGTTTCTAAACCTTCATTATATGTAGAATACAAAAAAGTGTTAGTTGACTAAAACGTTTGGAATCAACCCAGAAAGCAGGACGTAAGAGAAAGGTCAGTGATTGATTGTTGTAAAGATGGTTGTGAGCACATGTCTTGTGATTTGTTAGAGTCTAGAAGTCGTTTGTGACGTTCTGTATCGTTTAATTTGAAATGTTGTCATGTAATTGTGATATACACGCTTGCTCCTTTCGAGATTGAAATCTATACATAACTTCATACAAGCATTTTCAGTCTCTTTAAGACTTTGACCCTTATGCACAGACATACAGACAGGGTGGCCCAACAAAAACCACACAACTTTCTAGGCTGATAACTCAGTGACTAAGAATCGGATTGAACTGCGGTTTGTACCAAAAAATGAGAGCCGAAAAAAAGTTGAGCACACTGCATGAGTACTAGCATGTCATGCATATCAAAAAACGGGAAGTTTGACAGCCAAGTATTAATACAGATATGTAGTATAGTCCATATGTCAGCTTACCGTATCTTGCGATGCATGTATTTCAAAATTACTGCTTTTGAAATCATTTTGAAAATTTATATCCATGCAGATACATACTGAAGCTCGATTTATATGAAATCACTTTATGTCGCCTGTCTAGTCTTGTGCGTAGGGCGCCGGCCTTGAAAACCTGCGGTCCTTAGTGCGAAACCTGACTTGAGACACAGATCCTGACGCGTTGCTCTGGGGTTTCTGTCATTGCCCGTCAGTTTATTCAACTCGCTGGCCACTACGAAAACACCATTCTGATATGGTATTAGTGTGCCTTATGACTTCAGTTAAAGAAGAAACAAAAAACTGTAGCTGAAACGAATGTATGTTTACAGGAGATGGTGCAACGAACGTCGCTCGAATCGAGCAAACTTGACCTGATGGCCGATGTATCGAACCTGAAACTACAGTTCGCTGGTCTGGAGAGAAACAAACTGGAGACTGAACACAGATTGCGATGTGCGCAGGTGAGTGAGTGAGTGAGTGAGTGAGTGAGTGAGTGAGTGAGTGAGTGAGTGAGTGAGTGAGTGAGTGAGTGAGTGAGCGAGTGAGTGAGTGAGTGAGTGAGTGAGTGAGTGAGTGAGTGAGTGAGTGAGTGAGTGAGTGAGTGAGTGAGTGAGTGAGTGAGTGAGTGAGTGAGTGAGTGAGTGAGTGAGTGAGTGAGTGAGTGAGTGAGTGAGTGAGTGAGTGAGTGAGTGAGTGAGTGAGTGAGTGAGTGAGTGAGTGAGTGAGTGAGTGAGTGAGTGAGTGAGTGAGTGAGTGAGAGAGTGAGTGAGTGAGTGAGTGAGTGAGTGAGTGAGTGAGTGAGTGAGTGAGTGAGTGAGTGAGTGAGTGAGTGAGTGAGTGAGTGAGTGAGTGAGTGAGTGAGTGAGTTAGTGAGTGAGTGAGTGAGTGAGTGAACAACTCAAAGGCTCATGATTGCAGGCGGAAATCAACCATCTACAACGACTCATCCAATCGAAACTGGCCGGCTCAGTATCTGGAGGGTCAGGATCAGGTCAGTCAGTCAGTCAGTCAGTCAATCAGTCAGTCAGTCAGTCAGTCAGTCAGTCAGTCAGTCAGTCAGTCAGTCAGTCAGTCAGTCAGTCAGTCAGTCAGTCAGTCAGTCAGTCAGTCAGTCAGTCAGTCAGTCAGTCAGTCAGTCAGTCAGTCAGTCAGTCAGTCAGTCAGTCAGTCAGTCAGTCAGTCAGTCAGTCAGTCAGTCAGTCAGTCAGTCAGTCAGTCAGTCAGTCAGTCAGTCAGTCAGTCAGTCAGTCAGTCAGTCAGTCAGTCAGTCAGTCAGTCAGTCAGTCAGTCAGTCAGTCAGTCAGTCAGTCAGTCAGTCAGTCAGTCAGTCAGTCAGTCAGTCAGTCAGTCAGTCAGTCAGTCAGTCAGTCAGTCAGTCAGTCAGTCAGTCAGTCAGTCAGTCGGTCAATCAGTCAGTCAGTCAGACAGTCAGTCAGTCAGTCAGTCAGACAGTCAGTTACTCACTCACTCACTCACTCACTCACTCACTCACTCACTCACTCACTCACTCACTCCCTCACTCACACAATCTACTGTAGGTCTGTCCGCGGCTGGAAGTCAGTCAACGGACCTTAACTACCGTAACCCACCACCTACCCCACTGACCCCCATTCAAAATGCTGCCAAACCCGGAGTAACTCCGTCCCAATCCGTTGCGGACACTTCTCACATGGACCCTGGTTGGTTGGGATAGCCAAGTGGTGAAAATGTCGCCCTCACAAACACAGGTCAATGGATCGAAACTGCAATCAACCTGCAAAATAATGACCATCTTGGCGAATTCATGGTCGTCTCTTGGTCATTTGACTATGTTAATCCTAATAGACTTAATTGGTCAGACCCTGTATAAACTGCAATTCGTTATTTAGCGGTTGAAGAGTCGTTTTTAATTACCCAAACTATCGTCTATAATTTCTGATTATGCAGTACTTGGTGTGAAATCAACTCATGTCGACAGGCTGTT
>OZ038446.1:28214523-28227023 GCA_964036265.1 Daptonema setosum
ACTAAGTTTTGTAAGTGGGTGCATATTGTAGCAGAGTATCCATTCTATCAGCGGCGTGAACATGAAGTGGCCCGGACTACCGTAACTCGAGAAAAAGCCAAGTTTATTCAAAACTTCGAACCACCAAAACTGTATGAAATACTGCAAACCAAGTTTTGTAAGTGGGTGCATATTGTAGCAGAGTATCCATTCTATCATCGGCGTGAACATGAAGTGACCCGGACAACCGTAACTCGAGAAAAATCCATCTTTATTTAAAAACTTCAAACCACCAAAACTGTATGAAATACTGCAAACTAAGTTTTGTAAGTGTGTGCATATTGTAGCCGAGTATCCATTCTATCATCGGTGTGAACATGAAGTGGCCCGGTCTTCCGTAACTCGAGAAAAAGACAACTTTATTTAAAAACTTCAAACCACCAAAACTGTATGAAATACTGCAAACTAAGTTTTCAAAGAAGGTGCATATTGTAGCCGAGTGTCCATTCTATCATCGGTGTGAATATGAAGTGGTTTGAACTACCGTAACCCGAGAAAAAGACAACTTTGTTTAAAAATTTCAAACCACCAAAAGTGTGTGAAATACTGCAAACTAAGTTTTGTAAGTGGGTGCAAATTGTAGCCGAGTTTCCATTCTATCATCGGTGTGAACATGAAGTGGCCCGGTCTTCCGTAACTCGAGAAAAAGCCAACTTATTTAAAAACTTCAAACCACCAAAACTATATGAAATACTGCAAACTAAGTTTTGTAAGTGGGTGCATATTGTAGCCGAATGTCCAATCTATCATCGGCGTGAACATGAAGTGGCCCGGTCTACCGTAACTCGAGAAAAAGCCATCTTTGTTTAAAAACTTCAAACCACCAAAAGTCTATGAAATACTGCAAACTAAGTTTTTAAAGAAGGTGCATATTGTAGCCGAGTATCCATTCTATCATCGGTGTGCAATTGTGACATTCATGGTTTACAACTACTTCGGTTGACAAGAGGCAATTGATTGAAACCAATCAGCGTCAAATGTGAGCTCCAGCGTCAGGGGTCATTTGGAATGTCCTTTATTGGGGCCTTTTGAGACAATTCACATGTCTCAAATTACCCCAATATTTTGAGAAATATCTTGGGACCTTTTGGAATGTTTCAATTGGGGGTCTTTTGGTATGTTTCTGACGTCTCAAAAGGCCCCCAAAACTTTGCCCAAAAATGGGGGCCTTTTGGAATAAAAAATCGGGGGCCTTTTGGAATGTGGGACCTTTCGTCCGGTGCTCTTTTGTAAGTGCGAAAGAGGAGGGAATACCACTTCTTTTCTTCCCTCGTCCGCTCGCGTACATACGGTATGTATGTACATATTTTGTACGTACAGTGGCGGTCAAAAGTTTAGGAACACCCTCAATTTGGGTGTTTTCTCACTATAAACCATGGTGGGATGTATAAATCGGGCTGAAAACTTCAGGAGTTGTGAAAAACATGTATTAGAGTCCGTTTTGGGTACAGACTTGAGCATAAGGAAAAAGATTCTTTTTCTAAGAAGCTAAACATTTGATTTTTTAAAGCACGCGTTTGTTCGTGGCTCACATGCGCCGACGGTGTTTGCAAGGCCGTTAGATAAATATAAAGTATTCAATTAAGTTTTAATCTTAGAAATATGTAACTTGCAGTTATGGTATCTGTTGCTGTCATTTAACAGGAAGGAAACAAACCTCAAGTTGCCCTGTTTTGCATTATAAAAAGTGAATGGTTTTCTAAAAACCAAGACTTTCAAATTTTTTGATTTGAAGACTGGTTCATTGGTTAATCAACAGAAAGAAACACCGAAAATAATGTGTTTGCTTCAAAACACGCCATTTATAACCATGAACAAACTTTCTTTCTTCGAATCTCATTTTTATAAGAAGTTTTTTCTAATAGTCCCTCAGTGTTATTATATGCATTGTGCGGGACTCGCCCCAAGGAGCTTTAGGAAGTGTTGAACACAATAAAACTTATGCATGAGGTCTGGATAGTACCATTTACTATCATCAAGCTGATTTCAGTCTCAATGCAAAGTTAAAAACTTTTGTTACTGCCTTCAAACCACCGTCGATGCGTGTCAACCACGAACAAACGCATGCTTTCATATATCACATTTATACAACCTGAAAAACAACTATAATGAATGAAACACAGTTATACAAATATAACAGGCTGAAACACATGTTTTTCACATCTCCTGAAGATTTCAGCCTTATTTATACACTCAACCGAGTTTTTTTGGAAAGAAAACGCCCAAATATAGGGTGTTCCTAAACCTTTGACCGCCACTGTACATGTGTTCAAATATGTATGTCTGTATGATGTATGTAAGTGTCAACGAATGCATCGACGGATGCTCAACTCGTCCCAAGTCAGAGGATTTTTTTCGAGGAAGATGGATAAACTCATTTGAATTCGTTAGACCTATACCAAAAAAAGCAATAATTATATTGAAATCGCCGAATAGGGGAGTTCACGTTCGATTCACGTGCCAGTGCCATACAGCTTTTGTCGGCTTCGTCAGTGCATTGGCGGATGGACCGATCCTCAAAATAAAGCGAGAGAATTTTCCCCAAAGAGTGGAACTCGTAGTTTTGACTTTAGAGATCATTTACCAAGTAAAGAAAAAATATGAAAAATAAATTCCCAAAGAAGGGGAAATGCCACTATTTGATTTCTCCCTCGTCCGCTTCGCGGGGGCACGAGTGTATGATGCGGTACGTGCGCAATGCACTACGATAACATAAGCTAATGTTTCACATTATTTGCGCTTGACCACTGTTCGATGTTTCAATGATTTTTTCACTTTTTAATCACGTTAATAAGACGTTAACATTTGCGTATTTATTACCTATATTAAATATGTGTGTATTGTAGTTTGTTCTAATAAAGCATGTTATTTACCCGGCGTTGTTTAGTTGGTCAATTTATGCAAGTACATACATTTTTACTGGAAGGTGTATAAATCGAGCCGAGACTAACGTGTACTCGTGATGAGCTTCCCAACCGTTGCATAGGTTGCGAAAAAATTACCATTCCAGCTGCTTCATAGTTGGCATGTTCAACATTCTGCAATTTGAGAAATACATTTGATGCCTTTATTCCAGTGATGTCTGAACACATACAGCATAACATCACTTTCAATCACTAGCGGACGAGAAGGGGAGGGAAAAGTGGTATTCCCCCCTCTTTGGCGTTTTCAGAAAGTAGAATTTGTTCCCTAAGGTGTAGGTAAAATGGTCAGGTTTATGAAAATTCCCCCCTCTTTGGAAAAATTCCCCTCCCTTTGGAGGATTGGCTCGTCCGCCAGTGCTTTCAATAGTTTTTTACGCGATTCATCACCCGCGATTCATCACGATGAGCTCCATACTGCAACGTTTTCCCCAAAACTCAATCTTCTTAAGAGTAATAATTGATGCCCATCTCATTCATAAATGTTTATAGTTAATGGAAGAAATTGTGTGTGGACGTTCCACGTAATATTATGATTAGCTTCCCGCATTCTCAAATATTTTCCGCCGGTGAAATGACGCGGCAATGAGCTCAAATCTGCCGTATTATTTGACGGGCGGTCAACCGCGGCCGACCGGCGCTTTTCTGCCCGTGTCCAACGACTTTACGCGACCGCATTTGCACCAGGTTGGCTGGGAGAGTAAACTGGTGAAGATAATAAAAGATAGTCATGATTTAAATGAACATTCAAATTCCAAAATAACGAAAATAACGCGAACAATTAAACTATATAAGTTAACCACTAGCTAATATACTGTGAAAATGGAGTAGACGTTTTGATATTCGTCATTTTTCGGTATTCGGGTGTTTCGGTATTCCGACGGGTTTTCTCTGCGGGACAGCGTTCACGTCACAGAACCTGAAGCAAATACAATTATCAAATCTACGGCTATATTTTGAAAACACGTTGTTTATTATAAACTACAACTTTTTTTAATGGTTCATGGTTAAATTGTTTGCAGCATGACAAGGTGGAGCGATGCGGGCCCTACCGACTACGGAAGAAGATCGGCACCGGCAACTTTGCCACCGTCCGTTTGGCCAAACATGAAATGGTCAAGACAAAGGTGCGTCAAGTGACCGCGCATCTCTTTTGAGATAGATCACCATATTTAATTCAAATTCAATGAAATAACAGAACTTTTTTTGTTATGGTTCACAGTAAAACGTATTAGTGAGAGGAAGCAAAATTATTTGCTTTGTTAAATAGGTGAAATAAGGTACAATTACAAGGTAAGTACGAAAATTTATTTTAGATGTACATAATTGGACATAATTAAAAAAAATCTTTTTGCAAGTCTCCGTATATAAAATTTTGTCATTAACTTCAATGTATTAACTTTTTCAGGTTGCCGTAAAAATAATCGACAAACATAGGCTCGATGGAGCGTCGTTGAATAAAGTCTACCGCGAGGTGAAGATCCTCAAGTCACTCAATCATCCACATATCATCAAGTTGTACCAGGTATTTGATTAAATCATTATAGTTTCGTTTGCCCAGTCACGTGGTTTGCTCGTCAGTTCGCACGCTGATATGATTGAGTTTCGAAAGTAATCTTTAAGAAGCAACCTAAAGTAGCCAATTAAATTCTGTTAAGTATAAAGTTCACGGTATTTATATTTTTTGACTTAAAATTGTTTTCAAATAAACATCTTATGTTTCTCTAACATAAAAGCCAAACATTTTTACCGTTGCAACAGAGCGCTGAAAGCTGCAGATGTGCTGAAAGGCCTTTGACAAGAGTTCATTCTCGATAATAACAATGTAGAATAAAAAGAGGTTCATTAGAGTATATTCTTCAGGTGATGGAGTCTGATCGGATGATCTACGTTGTCACCGAATACGCTTCGGGTGGCGAACTTTTCGGTAAGTTTTTCGTGGTGGATTTTCCAGTGACTCAAGACTTTATTGTTTTGGGTAGGGTGCAGAGGTGCACACTTTCAGTGCGTGAGTTTATTTAGGCAATTGCATGAAGCTGCAATAAAACTTTTCACTCGAAATCAATCGATGGAAGCTCGTGTAGCGCTTGTCGCACTGCATAGAGATACAAAAAGTGCGCATTTAATCCCGCCCGTGTCGTGTTTTCTTTATTTACCATTGGTTAAGTATTAATCTAAGAGGTTCATTGAAGTTTTAATATAATGATTTTAATTCGTAGATCGGATCATATCTCACGGTCGGCTGATGGAAAGCGAGGCTCGGCACATCTTCCGCCAGGTTTGTTTGCTCACAAAAAAATCTTGTTTTTTTTTATCCGCATCTAAGTATTAGTATATATATTTATAAGTATTTTTTTTCAAATGACGATTGTGATTTTACAGGTGACGGCCGCTGTCGCCTATTGCCACTGCCGCGGTGTGGTGCATCGTGACCTCAAGGCGGAGAATCTGCTGCTTGATGATAAGATGAACATAAAGCTGATTGGTTGGTTTTTAGACGCATTTTATAGTGAGACGTATTGTGGAGATAGGCATACACTAGTAGCACACATATAGGAACGTTTGTCTAAAACTATATGATCTGTTGCTTTATCGTGAACGATGGAGATAAGATTAGCATAAACTACATACATACTATCACAATGCCCTATTATTCAAATACCACGGTAACGCACCCTCAAGAGCTGGAAAATCAGCTGAACTGGTTGCTCAGATTCGCTAAATTTAAAATTATTGTTTCATATTAGATGGTTGTCAAGTGTGTTGTTCTGTTTTCAGACTTTGGCTTCAGTAATTTCTACACATCGGACAGCTTGTTATCGACATGGTGTGGCAGTCCTCCCTATGCCGCACCGGAGCTTTTCGTGGGCGTTGATTATGACGGCACAAAAGTCGATGTCTGGGTGAGTATAGTCGGTAATCTTATTCTTGTCTATTTGTGTGCAGAGGAACAATACTACGTAACCTATCCAATACACAGGAGAGCTAAAACATCTTGTTCAACCAAATGGTTCAGCCCTGTTTATTGCATAGCCTGCTGAACCCAACGAAAACGACATAGTATTGTACCTATGCACACAAATAGACAAGAATAAGAATACCGAGTATAAGTTGTTTTTTCTGAGTCTCCGTCAGTAACACATGATTTTTTTTATTATTTTCTTATGAATACCCGGATTAATTATTTGCAGAGTCTGGGCGTTGTGCTGTACATCTTGGTCTGCGGCGGTTTCCCGTTTCCGGGCACTTCAGTGGAAGAGCTGAAAAGCTCCGTCTTGGTGGGTCAGGTCAAGATTCCGTTTTGGGTGTCCGTCGGTTGGTGATTATTTGTATATTATTATTCATTTTGATAATGACTGGAATTTCTGTTTAGTACAGAACTCGAGTGAACACAAGCCCAGAAATCAGAAAACATGTGTGAACTGGATCATCAAAAATAACGTCTCTGAAACTGTTCAAGAATGAACTGTGCGCAGTCAGATTCAGTCCCACCATAAATATCGCGCATTCAGAGTTTCTCGTCACGCAGAGTTTTTTGTAATACTGCGTTTATGTGTGGAAAATCTCACAAATACATTTTTAGCGCCTTTAATGCAATGGTTTTTTACAGAGTGTGCTGATCTGATCCGACGAGTGCTGGTCGTTAACCCGTTAAAGCGCTACACAATGCAGCAGATAATGCAGCACAAATGGTCGGTGATGTGACCAAGCATTACTTGATTTTTCAATTAATATAATAATTAACAGTTTTCATCATTTAATGCTGTTTTATATGTTTTCAAGGTTCATTCATAGACCGTTTTTGTTTTTTTGCTCACGTTGGGTGAGTTGGTCAGGAACGAAAATGATTTGCAGAAATGGTCTGATTTGAAGTTCGAAGTAAAAAGGCAAGGTTTGTTCATTTTAGGTTTGTATGTGCGTCCGACTACAGCGAGTCGGTGCAGAACGTCATGAAGTATTCGTTATCAGCGACCGACGAGGACGAAGCACCGAATCCGCTGGGCACCGACGGTCAGCTCAACCAGTCCGTGCTCACCTTCATGCAGCAGAAGGCCAACTGGACGCCCGATCAAATCGCGCAGGTTGGAATCAAAACATAAAAAATTTGTTTTTGAAATACAGCATTTTATCATCGCTTTTCGCATGGGAGTGATGACTAAATTGTCTGCAGGCAGTGACCGAACAACATTTCGATGATGTCGCCGCCGTTTACAATCTGCTCGTCGACAAGCTGGCTGCCATGAAGGTGCACTCAGGTTTGATACGCACATGAATTAAAATTCTAGGTTATGCCTTTATCTTCATTTCCAAAGAGTGCTTACCTACCTACCTACCTACCTACTTACCTATCTACCTACCTACATACCTACCTACCTACCTACCTACCTACCTACCTACCTACCTACCTACCTACCTACCTACCTACCTACCTACCTACCTATGAATTATAGGTGGCCGTCAGAACAGCAATGCGTGCGCTGGCGCGTCTAATCGGGTTTTGTCGGTGAGTCAGTCGGCGACGAATTTGCTGCCACGCATTCCACAGGAGAACATGCTGAGACGTGGCAGTCGTGGCAGCATCAGTACCGGATTCGTAGGTATGATTGTACCCGTGTTTTAATTTTATGAACGACGTGACATCTGTGATGAGTATAGGTAACTATCGAATACAATATAATTGTTCAATTCTGTTTTTGAGTTCCATTTTAGACCTTAGTGAACGAATTAAATAGTTTGCGTATTTCTGAAAGAATGTGACCGAACTGTTCTCACTCTATTGTCACTTACTCAACTTTTTGAGAATGACCGTTATTTCACTATTTGACTTGTATTCCTCGCTGCCATTATGGTGTGAAAGCTGAGATAAACTTGGAACTTGAAACTCCCTGTTCTTTTAATGTATTTCATGTTCGTTTGCAGCAGCTCCAGCGTCTACCACGGAGCTGTCCACTTCGTCCCACATGGACGCCAATAATCTTCATTCCAGTCGGAGCGATCTGGCACGTCTCAGTCTGGCCACTCGCTCCTATGAGGTTTTGAAATTTTCTCCTATAATATTGCTTGTTAATAAGGGTTAAATACAACAATTTACATTGGCTATCAACATTGCAAGCAAGATAATTTTTTCTGTGATCAATAAGGTAAAGTTGATGTAGAGTTTTGTAAATTTCATGACCTTGTAGCATTTGCTATCATCGGGTGACGAGAGCAGTGACAACGACAGTGGGACAGAATCGGACGCGGGCTCTAGTCTGCGACTACGCATACCCGGTGCATATGTCAATCCATACCCGGCCCAAGCACAACTATGTTGGTTATTGTGTTGTTATTTTCAATATAATAAAGTCTGGTCACCGTTTCTCGTTACTCCGAAATATTTACCGACTTCCTTTTGGCGCACATTCAAATTTCGGCGCGCGTTCAAATTTATTCAAAATTCTCAAATGTTCACACAACATTTGAATAATATTTTATTAAAACATGCCCAACTTATTAATCGTTCTGTATAAGGTTTACAGTAAAATAGTTAGTAACAAGATACCCTGACCAAGCTATAATTGTTTTCTTCACCATTGAACTTAACTAATCTGAAATTAGCCTTCAATTCTACATTCACTCGACTTAACTAAATTTGTGACTAATACGAGACGGGTAACCTGTTTTTCCTTATATTAGCCGGTCCGGTACGTAATCAGCCGGCACGGGGCTCTCGGCTTCGTCACGGATCAGGTAAGCTGGCCCCATCCACCGTCGGTCCGTTGATGCTGCGACGACACACGCTCGGTCCGGCCGCCATGGGTTAGTTGATCACGGCAGTGGAAGACATTCTTTAATATTCTAGTCTTGTCAATAGGCTTGGCTTCCACGCGGCAGTGGGAATTCTTTATTATTCTAGTCTCGTCAATAGGCTTGGCTTCCATTAAAGTGAGGCACGTTATGATTACAGTATATTCTGTTAATCTTTATTGATATTTCTGAACACTATTCATCACAATCTAGATTCTCATTAAAATGCAGACTTGCCGGCGTAATGCCGAGTTAAAATAATGAAGTTAAGGTAGGTACAATATAATGTAATTAAGGCTTATTTCATTACATCAAAGTGGCTCGATATAAACTTCCTGTTCATAGTCAACCCATATTTCTGATATACCATTTGACGTATGATTTCAGCAGTGGCGCCCTACTACATTCCGAGTGTGGCGGCCGGCAGCGGTGGTGCTGCTGGTGGAAACGCGGTGCCCGTCTCGGCGCCCTTCGTTCCAGTCAGCAACACAGGTCTGCGTTTATTTCTTGTTCTACTTGAAAAAAAATTCCCGAAATTCAACAATATTGTCAAAATAATTTCATACACTACAGAACAAAAGGATCTGAAATAAATCGTAATCGGAATTTGCACACAGCCTCCGCTAGTAGGTTTTCTTCGCTTATTAGTTGGAAGCAAAATTACTAGCCGAAGCCTCGACGACTCACCCAATGTTCCACGCTCCTAGCCAACCAGTGAAGGGTATCTACTGCACAGTTAAGGCACGCGCACAGTTTCCATGATTTCACCGTATATAACAACCGATTGTCACGTATTCATTTATGTGCAGAGGTGGGCCGCGGGGGGGGGGGGGGTAGGGGGGTTACCCCCACCACTTTTCAGGGTCGGCGGGTAGCCTACCCCTCCCCCCTAGACGAAAATTTAGGTCGCCTACCCCCTCCCCCCCCCCCTACTCGAAATTTTTGAGAAAATCGGCCTCAAAACCTCGATTTTGAGGCTCATTTTTCAAAATTTTCTGGCTGTGAGAATTTTTTTTCGAAGAAACACGTTTTCTGGGTCAATTTTCTTGGTTAAAACCTGAAAAAACCGGTATATGTGATGTTTATACCTTATAATAGAAGATTTTTTAGCAAAAACAAGCAAAAAATAAGCGTTTTATATGAAAAATTTTTTTTCTACCCCCCCCCCACTTTTCGGACAGGTCGGGTGAAATGGGTTTTCCTGTCGGCTACCCCCCCCCCCCCCCCCCACCCCCTGCAAAACGCCAAAAAACCCGGCCCACCCCTGTTTATGTGTATAAACGTATTTAAAAAAAACTTAAAAAAAACACAAAACAAAAAAAAACAAGAAAACGATCATGGTATTTCAGCCGGCATATCGTGCTTTGCGGGTACTGTAACCGTGGGTGGCGGGCCGAGTGCAGCTGGTGGTTGTGGTGGTACGGCTGCACGAATCAGTGCGCGGCAGCAGCAGCAACAAATGCTCAGTGCGCCCAAACTACTGCAACATCGGTGCGTTGACTTTTATCATTCTTTAATCAGATTACCGGGTTAGACAACGGTGAGAATCCTGTCGCCAACTGCTTTACACAGCCTGATTGACCGCCGAATTGATGTTGAAAGACGTCACCTTATCGGAATAGCTTTTTTGAACTAGCAATCGAAACGTCTAGTAATGTGTGCATCAAGCAATCTAGCAATCAATATGCTTCTTCTTGTCGGTGATTTTATTTCTCTTCTCTGTAAAGATAAATCATAAGAACGGCAGGGTATACTGCAGCAAAGTTAGTTGATTTGTGAAATTCTACACTCGAGACAACATTATTTTACATAATCAGCTCTAGTTTTATCATGAATTTTAATCTCCGTTTTTGAGCTTCAGGACAGGAGTTCAGTGTCCTATTATTTCACAATTACTTCATTTAAGATTGGTTGCACAATGAATTCACAAACAGCATCTAGTTCATTTAAATGAAACTTTAATACCTGACCACATGTACTTCTTTCAAGCAATTTGTTATCATCAAATCGATTTGTTAATGTTGAACAACACCACTTTTCTGAAACACAATTGCAACTGTTTCAAAAATCAACCAAACTGTTAAAATAGTTGAATGAGTGATTGAGGCACTTTCAGTTCAACGAGTGAGTCCCTTCTAACACAACGAGTGAGTCACTTCTAGCACAACAAGTAAATCACAACTCAATTAGTAAAACGAGTGTCTCACTTGAGCACAACTAATGAGTCTCTCCTAGCACAACGGAAAGAATCACATTTAGCACAACGAGTGAGACACTTTTAGTAAAACGAGTGTCTCACTTTTAGCACCACGATGGCGGCACTGGGCGTCGGTCGCCAGTCACTCGCCGATGGTTTGCCAAATACGTCGTCCGATCCAACACATCAGGCGGCCGTGCCCTATCCGTTACAGTTCTACACCAGGTATGCATTTCCAAAACCCAAAAATTTTCCTAGAATTTTTCCCAAACACGAAAATTTATTTGCACATACAAAGGTGGGTAACCACTGGAATACCTCGCTCCCGCTCGGACAAGCCAGCCTAACGATAGGTAATCGGGGGTTAACGGACGGTAAAACTCGATATGGAATATTTTTCTGGTGGCAGTAAAGTTTGGCGTTCAGAAAAAATTCTAGGAAAATTTTTGGGGCTTGGAATTTCGCACCAGGTATAACTTTTTTTCTTATAGTTCCCAGTAGTAAACTCACCCTGTATTCGTACTCACCAATGTGTTTCTCCGTATATTACCGCATGTTTCAACCTAAACTGATGCGAAAAATATATCCGATTACCAATCTAGAAAGTTACGGCCAAGTTTGTAAAACTATTACGGTTCCGAAAAAGTTGGCATCTAGAATGTCGGCGCAGGCCAATATGTTGGCAACGTTGGTGGATAGGCAACGTTGGTGACGCGTTAAGTTGGTGACGCGTTAAGTTGGTGACGCGTTAAGTTGGTGACGCGTTCTATGGGTGCAGTACGCTGTAGTATCTCGAAATACGTTTTGTCTATATAGCTGCAACCAGATTTTCAGTTACAAATGCTCAGAACCGTGTTCTGAATCAGTGAGAACCAGATTCTCAACGTAACCATATCATTGATGATTGGGCGTATTCAACGTGTTTTCAAGGGGTGTAAACCATTGAAATCACGTTGAATACGAATCCTATACGGTTTCTTCTTATAACTGATCACGCGGCTTATATAAATGAATTATTGCTGTTTTAATGAACTTCTGAATGAAACCGGTGAATGGTTGTTTTCAGGAATCTGGCCATGACGAGCGTTCTGGGCGGTCTGCTGCCGGCCCCGATTACCGGACTCACCGGTCAACTGCAGATGGCGTTGGGCGAACGAGGTTGGTCCTAATAATAACTTACTGATTGTAGTTAAAGACACTGCCATAGTTGAGCCGTCACGTATGTTATTCCACGCAAGCGGAATAACGTGTGCGACTGGTTGTTGTTGTTGTTGTTGTTGAGGGTCGGTCGCACGGCTGAAAGTCGGCGGCCGTCGCGCAGCTCCATAATTGCAGGTGCTGTTGCGAATTACCCTGGATTTGGTTAGTTAATGAGTTAACCTCTCACTTGCCCTAGTGTAGGGTTCTTAATCTAAAATTGTGTATTTTAGTTTCTTGAACATAGCGGGGAGATTTATTGATCGTGCGACTGGTGTTCAACAGGAAATAAGTTATACAAAACCGGCATATAATGTGTTACGAAGTGATATTGCTTCACTGACTGCGGACCCGCTACC
>OZ038446.1:28232023-28274523 GCA_964036265.1 Daptonema setosum
ATTGGGAACACATTCATATTGACTTTTATCACATATTTTTTTCATATTTCTAGGAACGTATTGCTTGCCATCATTATTCCAAACATTCCCATCTAGTCTAATTGCTCGTATTCGATAGATTTCATACGTAGCTCTAAATACGTGTATATAGGCATCATAATTGATTATAAGAAATGGTTTAAAACTGCGAGAACCCATGGCATGGCCAGAACCAGATTCTCAAGTCCAGAACCGGATTCTCAAGTAATGAATTTTCTGGGCCACGCTTTAAAAATTCTCAGAACCAGATTCTCAAGTCCAGAACTGGATTTTCAAGAAAGGAATTTTCTGTGCCACGTTTTGGATTTTCTTATAACCAATTACGAGGTCTATAAATACGTGTCTATGTAATTGTATCATTAGCATTATAACTAGTGAAATCTTTACTCCCGGTGTCAGGCTGCACTTCTTTATCTCGGTAAAAACTGTTCTAATAGTCATTTTTATTAAATATTCGCTTTTTCGGATAATTAAACAACGATAGTTTTTCTTTCGCTCTTGGCGACTATTAGGACGAGTAAATTTATGGTTACGTTGTCAAACGCAAATTTCCACAACCCACCCAAAAAAATTCCTATATTTTTTTTCATACACGATGTTTTTGCATGCATACTAAGGTGGGTGAACCACTGAGTTACCACTGCTGTGCTGGCCTAACGCGGCGCCAGGTAATCGGGGGTTAACGGACAGTAAATCTTCATATGGAATATATTTTTGGCGTTAGAAACTTTTGAGCTTTAGTAAAAGAAAGTCTAGGAATTTTTTTGGGCTTGGAATTTTGCGTCTCAATTGAGTCAGAACAGTCAAAGGCCCCGTGCACGTCGAAATCTTGTATTATTTTTTAGATCCGACTCGGATCAAAAAATAATCCGGGTTGCTAGTGTATAAGTATAGGCACGGATTATTTTTAGATCCGACTCGGATCAAAAAATAATCCCCAGGATTTTTTTATTGAGCCGAGTCTATTCTTTAACACTATAGACCCGGCTCAATAAAAAAATCCTGAGGATTATTTTTAGATCCGACTCGGATCAAAAATTGATCTGGGTTCAAAAATAATCTGAGTTGATAGTGTATAAGTATAGGCACGACGGATTATTTTTTGATCCGAGTCGGATCAAAAAATAATCCAAGATTTCGACGTGAATGGGGCCAATGTGTTAGATTTTTAACAGATAATATTACATCATGTCTTGTATTGAAACCTTGTGCATGTTTCCTGGTTTTGACTTTTTCCAAAATAGTCACCATATTGGGGTTTTTATTCGTGATTCCCTCCCTGATTCCCCGTATCTTGTCTCGATATTTAATTGGTGATTGATTTTATATATTCAGTATTTAATACAATTTTACATTTTCTGTTTTCTAGTTGCAGTCTCTTTTTGTTCGTTACATAGGTCACGTGATTCGTTGTGGATTTATTATTTCAAGTGTGTAAAAACAATTAAGAGATTTTACTGGAAAAGCGGGTTTGCCTGGCCATATCGTGTGTTTAATATTATCATTCATGGCCACGAGCTAAACCATGGTGGTCATAATGTTCTTCATAATGAATGGCTAACGGGGGTGGTGAAGATTATCACTGCACTCAACTCAAATGACCGATCATCATCACCCATATATATTAGCCAATCATTCCAAACCACAGATCTGCATTGGCTTAGCTGGTGGCTCCGCGATAAAATCCGCAAACGGTACATGGAAAGGTGATTTTCAAGGACAAGAAAGTCTGAGCAGGTGATCATTAAAATCTCAAAATTGTTTGATATTTCGGAAATCAGAATTTCAATGATAATGTTGGTTGTTTTATAACGGTTTTGTTTTACTCATCAGTATATATGTATGTACGTAAATTTCGATATTATTTACAGTTTTTTGCTCTACAACCATGGGTATTCTTTTTTTCTGAACACGATTTTTTTTATATTTTGATTTACAAAATTTTTACATTTAATTATTTTATAACTTTTTTCTCCTAACTTTTCCATCAATAGTTAAAGCGTTGACAAATTGTACATGGAACCGATGCTCCGATATTTTGCAACCGTTTTCACTGTTCTGGAATATATAAAAAAGATGTTCTAATAATGGTAAATAATTGTCTAAATTTCCCACAATTAATTTGTTTTATTATTCTATAATACATCAAATTCAGTTTTTTTCATATGCGTTGGCACTCTGGGGGCGGTCAGAAAATAGTTTTGGTTTTTTAATTATATTATATTTATTTTCGCCAAATTATATTTCCAATAAAGAGGAACTCCACCGCTGAAATTTTTGACATTGTAAACTGTTAACGCGTTTGATTTACGAAAATGGGAAAATTTCAGTTTTTACTTGTTTCACTAAGATCAGTTTAGGATTAACATAACTTTTTGACCGGTCTTCATAAATGCCAGCTTGTTTTATAAAGCCCGTATGTTGGTTCTGCAAACAATATATTGCTCAAAACGTATAACAATGAAACATCAGACAATCAGTGTTAACACGCACATCAATCGTCATCACACCATGCTTTAGTGACTGTGTTAAACTATGATCTCAACAGAGTTGAGTAGAGTCTAGTTATGTTTCATTATCAGTATTTGGGCAGTATTTTTGCTGGCAGAAAATATAAAAGAGCTCTACTTTTCGGGTCCACTTTACTGTGTTGTGTCGTTCGTACACAAATGTTTCATCACTTGTACATTTTACACATTGTAAATGTATTTCCATCAATCATTTTAAAAGTTATTCTGGTGTAAATATATATACCGCTTTTCTAGCTCTATTCATGGTTGGCCACTGTTTTACAGGTTTCCCTGTTTTTCCAAAATGAACTTGAGTCAATGAACAGAGTGATTAAGCCACCCTTCGAGATTTGGTAAATTTAATTTTTGTTTGCTATTTGTGTGTCATAAAATTTTTTTGTAATGCGAAGGACAAAAGTTTTTTGCTTGCCGTTTGTGTGATATTTTTTCATGTTATTGCGAAGGACAAAAGTATTAATGCTACCACTATTATTGTCTGAACGTACGACTAGTGTACATACATACTTCGTAACGGCACCCAATACGTGTCCAACCAATGCATGCCCGATTCATACTGATGCGCGCACCTTTAACACGCTAGGCTGCGCACCATCTTTAACACGTTAGGAATTAGGATGTGCACTTTTAACACGTTAGGCTGTGCACTTTTAATACGTTAGGTTGTGCACTTTTAACACGTTACGCTGCGCATCGGTTTTGTGCATGGTATGCATGGTTGCGCATGCATGCGTCATGATATGTAGGATGTGTATCATGATGATGATTCACTACTGACAATAATGTAATTGTGGTAGCGTTGGAACTTGCTCCAAACGTTTTGTTATGGTATAGTAACTCAATTGGTAATTACTCTCGAACTGTTTCGATTCCCTGCTGCGGTTCGGCCATTCCGTCGAGATCTGTAGTTTCTTAGAAATGTCTAAAGCATGGCCACAAAAAAGTCTGCTAGTACAAGTACATGATGTAGAATAATTTTTAAAAACCAAAATTTTGAAAAACAGAAATCTGACAGAATACTCTAGCTGTTTCTAAACAAAGCTGGAGTTTGTGCTTTGCGCATGTGCTCGCCGCAGCCGAAGGATATTGAGCAGTTCAGAGCGTAATCCAAGTCGTATTGAGGCAGTCTCAACTTTTGTCGTAAAATTTTAACGAAACACCCAAAATGACTTCATGTTGACAAGCTTAATTTACAAGAAAAACACCAGTTAAAAGCTTTTTTTACGTTTACATAAAAGTTTACCAACGAAAGTTTGAGACCTTTCTCAAGACGACATTGAACCGGCCCATTTGCCATATTTCACTGACATTTTGCCTGTATTCATAACTGTGATGCTCCACATTACTTTACCGCATATTTTTCTGTTATAGTCTAGTCAAAGTACTTTTTTACTGAATTAGTGATAGTGAAACTTTTCACCAACATCAATTTCAAACTCTCCCACGTTCAACATAATGTGTGGTCAATGCTTAACCAATATGTTGTGTGGTCAATGCTTAACCAACATGTTGTGTGGTCAATGCTTAACCAACATGTTGTGTGGTCAATGCTTAACCAACATGTTGTGTGGTCAATGCTTAACCAACATATTGTGTGGTCAATGCTTAACCAACATATTGCGTGGTCAATGCTTAACCAACATGTTGTGTGTTCAATGCTTAACCAACATTGTGTGTTGTCAATTCTTAACCAACATATTGTGTGGTCAATGCTTAACCAACATATTGTGTGGTCAATGCTTAACCAACATATTGTGTGGTCAATGCTTAACCAACATATTGTGTGGTCAATGCTTAACCAACATATTGTGTGGTCAATGCTTAACCAACATATTGTGTGGTCAATGCTTAACCAACATATTGTGTGGTCAATGCTTAACCAACATATTGTGTGGTCAATGCAAACCAACATGTTGTGTGGTCAATGCTTAACCAACATGGTGTGTGGTCAATGCTTAACCAACATGGTGTGTGGTCAATGCTTAACCAACATGGCTTCATTTTCGTAATCGATTGAAATTGCTATGTTTAGTAATCGATTGAAATTGCTATCTTTAGTCTGACTTCGATTTTGTTCTCTTGTTACATTTTGTCACTGTGAACGATTTTCTGGATGTTGTTACAATTTTTGCACCGGGAAATAAAATGGACCGTGTTTATTATCATTGTAGTGATAATTTCAGTGTATAGCCGTCTAATAATTAGACTTTTGCTTTAAAATTATAGGAAATGTTGCACAAACGAATAAACTGATAAGCAAACGTGAAATATAAACTTAACCTTTAAGCAAACATTTAACAAGAGACCGTGAAACGGAGTATTATTGAAACGTTTACAGACATTTTTCCTTCCTTGATCAATTAGGCTGAAAGTCAACTTCTATGCAGTCAGAAAAAAACACTAACGAACGATAAGGGGAGGAAAAGTGGAATCCCCCACCCTCTTTGGCGGTTTTAAAGAGTGGAGTTTGTTCCTTAAGGTGTGGGTCAAAAAACCTAAATTCTGCCGATCCTCCCCTCCTCTTTGGAAAGATTCCCCTCCCTTTGGAGGTTTGGCTCGTCAGTCAGTGCGACAAAGTACTGTATCTGACAGCAATGTTCATCTCATTTAAATCTAATCAGACAAGAACATAAAACCTAATGATCATCATGGGCTGGCATTGATGATTGAGTGGTCAACAGTGTAGAGTCAGTCACGAAGAATGCAAGTTCAATTCCTAATGCATTATTGAGTCTGTCCGGCATGTGCGTACATACATATGTAAATGTACTGTATGTAGGTGGTGTAGATATATGATAGAGAGAGTTGACCTGAAATCAATCATCATAAGCAGCAGTTGCAACCAAAAGTTTGGTCAAATTCAACATCATTCAGTTAGTCAGTCCGTCAGTCCGTCAGACAGTCAGTCAGTCAGTCAGTCAGTCAGTCAGTCAGTCGGTCAGTTAGTCAGACAGACAATCTGAAATTCAAGTCCTCGAAGCGTCTATGTATTCTGGGTCCGACAGGGTTATACAGTCAGTCTATCTTTCTGTCTGTCTGTCTGTCTTTCTGTTTTTCTGTCAGTCAGTCAATCAGTCTTTCAAATAGACCGTTCCCTTGTAACAGCCATAAACTAAAATGCAATAACCTAACACAGAAAGTGCACATTGATGAAGTTGCTAATCATCAATCAGTCAGTCAATCAGTTTTTTAGTCAGTCAGATGTTTAATGAATTAGTCTGTCGATGAATCACTTCATTCGGCCAGTCAGCAGGCAATCAGTCAGTCAGTCACTCAATCAATTGTGTTTTGTAATTCACAATTACAGTAAGTCAGTGAATCGGTGTTGACAAGCACCGCTTGAATATGCATTAGATTGAAGTGGAATATCATGGATTACAATATCAACCATTCTTCAAGGTCAGTTAAGGATTCCCTATATTCCCTGTATTCGAACTGATCTTGTTGTGTGGTTTTAGCTGATTATTTCATAAGATTTTTGAGGGTTTTAAGGAATCTGTAAAGCCTTTGTTAATTAAAGACTTGGAGATAACTATCCTAGGATGAGGGTATTTTGGAAGAGCATGTAAAACTTACGTTAATTTGTCTTTTGATGAAAATATCCTAGAATTATATTATTTTGAAAAAAATATGCGAAAACCTACTTTAAAGATTTGTGAAAACCTTCCTTAAAGACCTTCAGATACATATTGTAAATATCATACAACGAAGGTATTTTGAAAGCATCTGTGAAACCTTTGTTGATCCGAAAGGTTAGGATAACTATCCCAGAAGAATGCACTGTAGGCATTTCACTAATGGGTACATGAAGAACGTGAACTTTGCGAGTATCACTTTGTTTGATTATACAAACAAGCCGATAATTACGTAATTTTCTTTGTCGGGTTGACTTGACTCACTCAGGTCAATAGTTCGCCGGCTTTAATCACGAATGATGCTTGCCATATGCTTACATGGAATCAATATCAAAGTCACTCTATCGGATGTTCAAGGCATACTCAATAACGACCATCAGACAGTGGGTCATAGTTTATAATCATCATTATAACGCAAGAATTCATATTATCTGAAAAAATTACCTTTGAGAGCTGATCGGCTGAAGTCGAACATAACCTTTATTCTCTGATATGTGATATCACTAATATCTCAATCAAAGATGGAAAGTTATGACAGTAATTACTTAAACTTTTTGCTTAAACTTTTCACTAAGTAATGAAATTTTAGTACAATGAAAAATGCTCTCATTGTACAAACTTACTGTTTGTATGAAAACAACAACATTACAAAAATTACTCAGTAAGTCAGGGTAATGAAAAAATTTAAATGATTAAAAGTTGGACATGTTTATCATGTTTTTTTCTCACCAGTGTTTTTATAGATGACATTTTGTCCAGTTAAACTTTTGACCAAAAACTCTCTTTCACCCAGCTTTCCTTTTAACAAAATTACCTGTTGACCAATTTTCCTTTTGACAATATCACTTATTGGCCAATTTACCTTTTGGCCAAATACCCTTTCATAACCAAGTGGCGTTTGGCCAACTCACCTGGACCTGTATGTAGGTTGTGGGTAGAGACATTCGTACCCTAACTAGAAACTGTATGAAACTATACCGTAGCCATACAGTCAGTCAGTCAGTCAGTCAGTCAGTCAGTCAGTCAGTCAGTCAGTCAGTCAGTCAGTCAGTCAGTCAGTCAGTCAGTCAGTCAGTCCGTCAATCTATCAGTTATTCGGTTACTGTTACGTCGATCAGCATATCCCTAGTTGTCAACTGATTTTTGAATAGTTTAAATATCACGTCTTTGCAATTGTTAGTATAATTTTAGCAGCTTACATATTGAAACTTGTGTTTCATACGCACGTATTACTATAATCCCATTTAATCTTTTAAAAGGGGGGGGGGGGGAATCGGCAGAAATTAGGCCATTTTACGTACACCTTAAGGGAGGAACAAATTCCACTTTTGAAACCGCCAAAGAGAGGAAAATTCAATTTTTCTTCTTCCTTCTCGTTCGCTAGTGCGTACCTGCACTTTTTCTAATAGTGGTCGTCTTGTTGGATTGACCTATAGAACAGATGACTGACCATGAAACTAAGTTTTCTCAATTTTACTGGTATCTTTTCATCATAAAAGCCATTAATCACTCACTCACCTGCTCACTCACTCACTCACTCACTCACTCACTCACTCACTCACTCACTCACTCACTCACTCACTCACTCACTCACTCACTCACTCACTCACTCACTCACTCACTCACTCACTCACTCACTCACTCACTCACTCGCTCACTCACTCACTCACTCACTCACTCACTCACTCACTCACTCACTCACTCACTCACTCACTCATTAACCCTGTGTTCGTGACAAGATAATTTGGTATTCAAAGAGAGAATACATGTGGCTGCTAATATCGTGAAGGTTATTTATAGAGTTCCCTAAATGCATCTTCCTCGATGGATTGGAAGAAACACAGAAGTCAGTCAGTCAGTCAGTCAGTCAGTCAGTCAGTCAGTCAGTCAGTCAGTCAGTCAGTCGGTCAGTCAGTCAGTCCGTTAGTCAGTCAGTCAGTCAGTCAGTCAGTCAGTCAGTCAGTCAGTCAGTCAGTCAGTCAGTCAATCAGTCAGTCAGTCAGTCAGTCAATCAACAATTAACCAAACAGTTTTTTCATAATTCAACGACAATTATCCAATTTACTATTCAGCACGCATCAATGCCGCATTCAATTAGTTGGTAAATATGCAAATATGTAATTAATGTAAATCTTCTTTTATGAATGATTTTTTCCCCGCTTTAACGTTTTCTCCCAAGAACGCGTGAATCACTACTGTCCTCAAACTATTGGTGCATTTTGTAGTAGAAAGTAGAGATCCAACATTTTCTGAAAAACATCTTGAAAACAAATTTAATTATGTGTCTTCCGAAAGTTTTACAACAAGTTAAGTTAGAAAGTTTTTTTACCAATATGATTCATTGGGTGCTAGAAATTCTATCCTAATACGTGACAAACGGAATGAATCAGAAGTATGTAGAACAGGTGTAAAATCCAGTGATTAAACGATGGTATTTTTGTGTAGGGTTTCAGAAACACATACATACATCCATAAAGGGCTGCCTGGGATTCAAGTGAAAAGTTGTGATGTTAACTTCTCCAACTCGGGAAACATCCACTGAACATGATGATTGCATGTTATAGCATACAGCTGTTGGGGTGAGTTGAGTCGGACAGCCGACTATTATGCATCACACATCTTACATTTGATGCAGCTAACGATTCAAAGGTTGGAGTAGTTAACACTACATCTTTTCACTTGAATCACAGGCAGCCCTTTAGATACAATTACATCCTCATGAAAATAATCGAATAGGGAATTAACAAAACCACCGTTGAGCTTTTTTCTATACATTTTCCATACTTGTTCTTTGCTTCCTATATTTATTTAATTAGAACTTCGTTGATGAGAACTTTTTTTTATTAAAACCTTATATCACTCTCAAATTTATCCCATTAGAATCATAACGGAATAATGATGTACTTCAATGACTGAATTTTTTTACCATTTCGAAGGTAAACAATGAAAAATATCTTAAGGTAAAATATGTTACCCCATCGAACTCGAATTCGCACTCACTCACTCACTCACTCACTCACTCAACCACACACTCACTAGCTCACTCACTCACTCAATCACACACTCACTAGCTCACTCACTCAATCAATCACTCACTCACTCACTCTCACTAACTCGCTCACTCAATTATTCACTCACTCACTCACACACTCACTCACTTACTCACTAACTCTCTCACTCAGTCACTCACTCGCTCACTCACTCACTTACTCACTGTTTCACTAACTAACCCCTCACTCACTCACTCACTCACTCACTCACTCACTCACTCACTCACTCACTCACTCACTCACTCACTCACTCACTCACTCACTCACTCACTCACTCACTCACTCACTCACTCACTCACTCACTCACTCACTCACTCACTCACTCACTCACTCACTCACTCACTCACTCACTCACTCACTCACTCACTCACTCACTCACTCACACACTCACTCACTCACTCACTCACTCAATCACTCACTCACTCACTCACTCACTCACTCACTCACTCACTCACTCACTCACTCACTCACTCACTCACTCACTCACTCACTCACTCACTCACTCACTCACTCACTCACTCACTCACTCACTCACTCACTCACTCACTCACTCACTCACTCACTCACTCACTCACTCACTCACTCACTCACTCACTCACTCACTCACTCACTCACTCACTCACTCACTCACTCACTCACTCACTCACTCACTCACTCACTCACTCACTCACTCACTCACTCACTCACTCACTCACTCACTCACTCACTCACTCACTCACTCACTATTTACATCGAAGTACATAACCCGATGAACTCGATGACATCGTGAAACAGGTCTGGTTGCAAACCAGTTAACCACGATCAGACTACTACATCATGAGTCATATAAACACGCCCACCAAATCTCTTAATTAGTATTTGTCAGGAAAACGGTACCAATCACATAATGGGAAAATATCATTTCCGGGGCTTTCGTGGCAGAAATTCCTTCAACATACTTGTTCACTCGTTAGGTATTCATGGTTCATCCTCATCGTGCCCGCATGCGCTTTAAGAACCAGATTCATAGATTTATGGGAGTCTCAAACATTGTAGGTCAGGCAAGCGAAATTCCAACCCCCCAAAAAAAATTCTAGATTTTTATGCAAATGCCAAACATTTCTGCCAAATTTTTTTACTTCATATGAAGTTTTACTGTCCGTTAACCCCCGATTACCTATCGCGCTCCCGCTCGGATAAGCTCGTTGGGCCCGCGCAGCGGTGATTATTTCAGTGGTTACCCACCTTAGTATGCGTGCAAAAACTTTCGTGTTTGGGAAAAATTCTTGGAACATTTTCGGGGGTTTGGAACTATGCGTCAGTTTGGCAACATTGTGACTTATTCGCTTCCATTAGCACCAATCATTTCAAGTTTTATAGTGAAAAAACGAGGAGTTTTTTGCAGGCTCGTGTTGCTGGATAAAATCGGCATGATGTTAATGAGTCAGCCAGTCAGTCAGTCAGTCAGTCATTCACTCAGTCAGTCAGTACATCAGTCAGTCAGTCAGTCAGTACATCAGTCAGTCAGTCAGTCAGTCAGTCAGTCAGTCAGTCAGTCAGTCAGTCAGTCCGTCAGTCCGTCAGTCAGTCAGTCAGTCAGTCAGTCAGTCAGTCAGGCATAACTCGGCCAATCACTTATTCTATAATCAAAGGCATGCGCACCCTACGCCTACACGCCGGGTTGATTCGAAGCACACGGTGTCTAAGTTTTGTTGAATTATTTAATGAACCTCTTAAAGCTAATTACAATTTGTGTACACGCAATTCAAGTAAAATAATATGGACATTCCATAATGTTGAGAAAGATTTAATGCCGTACTACACTTCATAAATATGTAGGTATATCGGCATAGTCAAATTCGGCATAATCGTTTTCGGCATAATCAAATTCGGCGTAATCATTGTCGGCATAGTTAAATTCGGCATAGTCAATTTCAGCTCAATCAAGTGACCCTATATCTTCTACATACCTATGTAGAAAGCTTCTTGAGATTCAAGTGATAAAATAACACGTTAACGTGTACAACACGGATAACACCCACTGAACATGATGATTGCATGTTATAGCTATTATGCATCATCTTCTTTTACATTTGATGCAGCTAACGATTCAGAAGTTGGAGTAGTTAACCCAACAACTTTTCACTTGAATCCCAGGCAGCCTTTACATACCATAACGTACATTATTATGTATGTACATCACTAGTGGACGAGATGGGGTGGGGAAAGTAGATTCCCATCTCTTCATAGTTTTCCTAAGTGAAATTTGTTCTTTTTGGTGTAGGTACACAGCCTTTAAACTGCGGATACTCCCCTTTTCTCTAGCGGAAATCCCCTCCCTTTGGATGTTTGGCTCGTCCGGAGTACCCTACATTATTTTTTATGCCACGTACTTCAGCAAAATTAATCAATTAATTAATAAATTAATTTTAACACGTGCAATCGAGTCAAAAATCACCTAAAAGCGCTGGCGGAAGAGCCAAACCTCCAAAGGCAGGGGAATTTTGTCAAAGAGGGGGGAATTTGCATAAATTAGTCCATTTTTCCTACACCTTAAGGAACAAACTATACTTTTTGAAACAGCCAAAGAGGGGGGGGGGGGGGTTCCACTTTTCCCCACCCTTCTTGTCCGCTAGTGATTATAGGGCAGGTGGAAAGACGACAATTTACATTTCGACTTAACGACGAAGCTTCATCTGACGTTGTTTGACCGACAACTACAAATGAATATTTTCCAGAGTGGGACGTTCTCATATGTACTTTCGAAAATCGGTAACATGTTGCCCTGTAATGACGTCTCGTAATGACGTCTCGTAATGACGCATAAGCCGAAGCCCAAGCCTTACCTTACCGCCTACTTGAAATAAAAATACGTATTTCGTCCGAAAAAAGCTGTTTTTATCTTCCAAATCAGTATCACTATATTTCATTCACCTGTTGTTGACTTTGTATGTATGTATATTGATGTATGAATATATGAATATAAACTAATTGTTAATTCAAATCAAACATTAATAGATTCGGCCACGACACGATTAAGCAATGTGAGTCGATGGATTCAGTAATCAAACTGTTGAATGCGGTGCCATGATAATTAATTATGCCGATGATAATTACAGTATGACGACGCGTGGGATTCCCAGATGACATACGGTATGGTGCTGATCGCACGGTATTGACATCTGAATTATTGATCAGATGCACTGGCGGATGAGCTAAACCTCCAAGGGGAGAGGCATTTTGTCAAAGAGGGGGTCAATCCGCAGTTTTCAGGCCATTTTAGCTGCACCTTACGGAACAAATTCTAAGTTTTTAAAAGCACCAAAAAGTGGGCGAATTCCACGTTTCCCTCCCATTCTCGACCGATATTGATCAGAAGGTGTTGCCATGGCATGTACACATTTGTACAACTGGCGGACGAGCTAACCCTCCAAAGCAAGGGGAATTTCGTCAAAGAGGGAGCATTTGACAGCTTTACCTACACATTAGGGTCCAAATTTTGGTCATTGAAAACCGCCAAAGAGATGGGAATTCCACTTTTCTCACCTCTTCTCGTCCGCTAGTGAGACATACCGTAATCCGTGTTTGGAAACTAAAGAGCTCGCATGGGAATCTGGTGAATAGTTGACGGCACTGGCGGACGAGCCAATCTTCCAAAGGGAGGGGAATTTTGTCAAAGAGGGGGGAATCGGCAGTTTTCAGGCTATTTCACCTACACCTTAGGGAACAAATTCTACTTTTTGATAACGCCAAAGAGGGGGAATTCCACTTTTCCCACCCTTCTCGTCCGCTAGTGGTTGATGGGGTTAACTTGGTCAATCGTCAACTGGGCATGGTAGATTTCGGATCTGATCAGCTCAGTTGAGTCAGCAGCTGACTGATGGTTTTATATTTTTGGCTAACAAGATACCCTGGATAGGCTACATTTGATAAAATAATAGTAAAAATCATGGTATCCAGATTTGTTTCATTACAAAGCTCCCGATGCAATTTTATAAAATTATGTATGTACGTGTACATGTATATATGCGTTATTCGCACTTAATTGCTATACCCACACGATAAATGGCAAACAACTGTACGTTGATTCAACACAGGTGAACCTGACAATCAGGTACTCACCGTTAACAGTGACATTCTTACCTGAAGTTTTTTGTCTACCACTCTTTGCTCACATTTTGACGATGCGATACTATTACCGAAACTGGTAAATAAATCTCAACAAAACAATGATCAGTTAGTGGATGTCGAAAAATGTTAGCAATCAACAACATAACCATATTTAACTAGTTGTTGTATCCTTAGATTATATTTTTATAAAACATGCTTTTACTAGAATGAGCTGAATAATATGCCCAAAACTAATATTATTAATTTTCAAGTTCATATCAGTATGTATCTATGTAAATGTATGCTGTTTTTTGCCCTAATAAACACGCATAATCAACAGGTCACGGCTTGCGTCATATCAATCCAGAACTTGAACATCTGGTTCAGGCTATGCCAGAACTTGACTCTTAAGATTATTGGGCTTTCACATTTTTAAATCTTTTATTATAATGAATTTTGGAGCCTATAATCCGCATTGTATTACCCTCTGAGAAAATGAGTTATTAATAAGCAGTTCGTATCTGTTAATATATTAATTTTCGTGTGAATAATGTAATCAAACACAAATTTCTAACTCATGTATATTCCTTTTGTAAATCGTGTCATATTTGCAAAGTCATTAGACTCAATGCATAAACGCATTGTCGACTATTTTCGGAAGCCTAAGTCACATTTACTGTAGGATAAGTCCCGTAAACAACTTGGTTTCAGAAGAATCCGGTAATAAAGTGAGTATGACACTCATCTGGTCACAGTGCGGTTGTATCGCGAACAGCGAATGAATATTGTCAGCCATTTTCTTCAATATTTATGGTAAAGTGAATATCTTTTTTATATGTACATTAGGACAAGGAGAGGAAGTTATGCAGGCTCGATATTTTTTAGATTGTGAAATGTGTTGTTTGAGCGTGAATATAAAGTTGTGGTTCGAATTTAACCTCGTATTTAGTTTTGTCGCCTGTCTAGTCTAGTGCGTAGGGCGCCGGCCTCAAAAACCGGCGGTCCTAAGTTCGAAACCTGACTTGAGACACAGATCCTGACGCGTTGCTCTGGGGTTTCTGCCATTGCCCGTCAGTTTATTCAACTCTCTGGCCACTACGAAAACACCATTCTGATATGGTATTAGTGTGCCTTATGGCTTCAGTTAATGAAAAAGTCCAAGTAAAAAAAAAAAAAAACCTCGGCGGGCTTTCAAGGTTTGTAGTAAAAACTTTTGTTTCATTACAACATACGAACTTGGTGCCTAGATCATTGCGAATTGCTTAGCGGGTTCACGACTTTTTTGTTAATAACAATATACAAAGCTTGACCGCGATCTATAGGTGTTAATGAATCGTCGGATCCGGTTAAGAAAGTTAATCTAAACAGACAACCTTTTACAGCCTACTGTTAGTAAAACTGGGTGCAGCTTTTATTGAGGGTCGATTCGGTTATGTTTATGGCACTCACTTATCAACTCAGCTTAACTGTTCATGCACGTATGCAACAAAAGAAAATACATTGGTCACAGTTCATTTCTAGAAAACCCACTTCATTTCGAACGCATCACCAGATATTCAACTAATAAGGTGCAACCATTCATATGGTCTGAATGTCAACTGAAGAAAAAATAAATATAAAGTCTGATGGCGCGTCAAAACCAGTTTTGAATGCAAATTGCGTGCAAAAAAACTCTCCCGACTACAAGAGATCATCTGAAAAGGCCATCTCTGCTCGTACTTTAGATAAAAATCTATCGGATTTTCTCACAGCTGAGTTTCTTCAAACAAAAACTACCTGACTGACAATGAAACATTGCCGGCTTGTACTCGATTCAGTCCCACCGTAGTTCAGCGCAGTGAAACAATGGTTGCTGACGCATATTTCCAAACCCCACAAAAATTTTCCAAGAGTTTTTCCCATATACAAATTTTAATGTGCGTATACTAAGGTGGGTCTAACCACTGATATACCACCGCCTAACGCGATATATAATCGGGGGTTAACGGACAGTTAAACTTCATATGGAATATATTATTGTTGACAGAAAATTTTTTGGCGTTTAGTAAAAATTCTAGGAAAAAATTTTGGGGTTTGGAATTTTGCGGTGCTGACTCAGCACAGTTTTTCTGATTTCGTGAGTCATGTACAGAAATGGGCTAACTGCTATGAATACCGGCAATAATTGTTCGTGCCCGTCGGCACCACACCAATTAGCGATATCATTTTAGCAGCCGCGTGCCATTTAGAAATGGTTTACAGTTATAGGTGACCCACAATAGGTATATAGACAGTATTTTAAGCATTGAAGGTTTCTAGAGGTTTCTGTATTTGCTAAATGGTAAGAGTCAGACCTCTCGAGGTCCAGCCGTGAGCTTGAACCGTCTTGTCATTTTAAACAATGGTCTAAATCATAGAAACAGGTTTTTTTCCTCTTTTATTTTTATTATTATTTAAGTTCTCATTTAAATTAGCTGATTTTAAATTACGATATATTATAATGCACTTTATGATAATCCGCATTTGGGTTTTTTTTATATTGTTTGTTTTTCAAGATTAACACTCTGCTTAGATCCAACTTATCTTTCTCAGCGCTTTAGTTAGTGATATCTCTTTTGAGGGTGCACACACTCTGTTTTTCACCTACTATCTCTGTTCAATTTTCCGGTCGGCTATCGTACATGGTTGGTGGAGCATTAGACTTAGGATCGAAATGGCGGCGACGGCTGGTTGTGCTGTTTACTGAATCCCTGCATAACGGTTAATTACACCCGATCAACCTCTAACATTTGACATCCTATATCAAAGGTCTCCATGTGAGAAAAGAATGAGTACTGCCTATACCGGATGACGTCACGGTCAGGTTCATTTCGTTTGACTATATGTAGGAAGGTCTGATAAATGTGAACGCCAAGTCATGTTGATGTGATCCAGAAAAATTAAAGATCTTCATGTATCCGATTCTCAACGTGTCCGTCGTCAACACGGTCGAAGTGGCGATCCACATACAATAGCCCAGTGGTGGGCAGCGAATTTGGCCAAAATGGCGTTACGGTCATACACTTTTTCAAAAATCGGTCTTACGGTCAGGCACCCTCCCGGGTTTCGATTTTGGGGGGGGCATGACGGTCAACATTAAATGAAGTCGAATTTTTCACTCAAAAACATCAGTAATGGCTTGAAATAATGACCGAAATTTCGGCATTTTGAAAGCCCCTGATTTGTATAAGAAACATAACAGAAAATTGACAGACTGAAAGCGCGCGGCGCCGAAATTTTGGCATTTTGAAGCCCGCTGATTTGTATTAGAAACATATCTGAAACCTGACAGGCTGATTGGCGCGTAGCGCTGAATTTTTTGCATTCTGAAGCCCGTTGATTAGTATCAGAAACGTATCTGAAAACTGACAGGCTGAGTGGCGCACAGCGTCAAAACTTGAGCATTTTGAAGCCCGCCGATTTGTATAAAAAACATATCTGAAAACTGACAGGCTGACTGGCGCGCAGCGCCGAAATTTTGGCATTTGAAGCGCGCTGATTTGTATTAGAAACATATCTGGAACCGAAATTTTGGCATTTTGAAGCCCGCTGATTTTTATTAGAAACTTATTTGAAACCTGACAAACTGAGTGGCGCGTAGCGCCGAAATTTTGGCATTCGAAGCGCGCTGATTTGTATTAGAAACATATCTGAAAACTGACAGGCTGAGTGGCGCACAGCGTCGAAACTCAAGCATTTTGAAGCCCGCTGATTCGTATAGGAAACATATCTGAAAACTGACTGGCGCGCAGCGCCAGAATTTTAACATTTGAAGTGCGCTGATTTGTATTAAAAAAATTTATCTGAAAACTGGCAGGCTGAGTGGTGCACAGCTCCGAAATCTTAGCATCTGAAGCCCGTTGATTAGTATTGGAAACATAGCTGAAAATTGACAGGCTGAGTGGCGCCCAGCGCCGAAATTTTTGCATTTTGAAGCCCGCAGATTTGTATCAGAAAGATCTGAAAACTGACAAGTTGAGTGCACAGCGTCGAAACTTCTGCATTTAGCCCACTGATTTGTATTAGAAACGTATCTAGTGGCGCGCAGTGTTGGTTGATAATACAGTACTGAGTATATCATCCAGCACCATACATCAATCATCGTATCGTGCATCGAATCGATCCAACGAACACTGATTTTAAAACTTGAAACGTTTTCGACCAATTTTTGGTCGATTTTTTTAAATTTGAAACGTTTTCAACCAATTTTTGAAAAAAAATTTAAACTTGAAACGTTTTCGACCAATTTTTGGTCGTTTTTAAGCGATTTCGTGTAATTTTAGATCATTTTGACAGTAAATTCTCTCAAGTTTTGACCGTTACGGTCAATGGGTCAATTCTGAAAATCTCTCTTACGGTCGATCGATCAAGGGCACCCTCCCACCCTGTTTTTGGGGGGGGGGCGCCCCCCCCCCCCCCCCCGCTGCCCACCACTGCAATAGCCTCATGAAGTTTTTTCGCCGCTCAGAGAAGCTCGGTTAGTCACTATGAGGTTGCGCGCCACATACAGGGTGGGCCAAAAAAAAACATACGATTTTGAACGTTAATAACTCGAGCTATAAACAACCGATTCCATCGTTCTTGTTCTCATTTGAAAGCCAATATTTTAACTTAAAATTCCTCAAATTTTAGTTTTGTTTTGTAGAGTTACCTTCAAGTTACAGAAGAAAACCCAAAAAGTCGTGTTTTTTGGATGAAAAAACCGTTTTTTTTGGTTTAACAAAATATTCTTTTTGGGCAACGAAAATCAAAATTTGAAAAGTTTTATAAGGGAAATAGAGTTTGCTGAGCTCAAATCTAACTTGGACGCTCTGGAATACCATTTTAAGTGCTTGGAAAAAAATATTCATGGCAAATGTCATAGCCGCCATTGACCAAATTTAATTCTGAGCCCGGGCTTTGGTGGTTCAGGAAAACGATCAAATCCTGTGTACCATTCATTTATCTTTGATCAACAATGCTTAACTAGTTGTTATTTGATGCATTTCATTTATTAATAAAAAGAAATACTCCGTTTACAGTTTTTAAAACACAATAGCCCATGCATTTCGATCACTTTTTCGCTAAAAATACAAGATTTTTCAAAATTTCTTCTGTAACTTCAGGGCAACTACATGAAACACTACTAAAATTAGAGGAATTCTAAGTTGAAATATTGGCTTTCAAATGAGAGCAAAAACGATTGAATCGGTTGTTTATAGATTGCGTTATTAACGTTCAAAATCGTATGGTTTTTTTGGCCCACCCTGTATGTACATAATTAAAATCAAGAAGCCGATACGGTCAATTGACTCCAAACTCGATTACAAATAATAAATGTTTGTTACTAAAAGTGTTTCTCTCTGTAGTGTCTTGAACATAATCAGTCAGACAAAATATGAATGGAGTAGCGACCAAAATAAAATGAATTATATTACGTAAGAAATACAAAAAGTTACATATAAAAGAATATATAGCGGTATATAGCGAAATTGTTTTATACGGAAATAGGCATAATGGAGATAAAAGTATAACTAATGTTATGAGTTCAAAAAGTAGTAAAACATCATGTTTTTACTTTTGAATAACAAGCAATGATCATAGCAAACAGCGTTCACTCATTAACGTTTCAAATCCTAGAATTGTCGACCTGAAACCTTTGAACTTCTATAGTCATGGCGTTATCCTGTTCTTGAAACTTGAGAAGGTAACCCTGCGTTCCGGAAGTTTATAAGCCTGTTTTCCATATCATCGGTTACTAAATGGCAGCTGCTTCATTAACTGTTGCCTCACTTCCCCCAAACAAACCGCAATTAAAAAAACATGCCCAGGTTCTACAGAGTTAGGAGTCAATTGATCGTATCGGCTTTCATGATTTTAACATCGGCAAACTTCGCCTCTCTGAGTGGCGAAAAAAACTTCAGTCTGCTTTTGTATGTAGATGGCCATTTTCGCTGTGTGCAAGCCTTTCATGGCAAACCCCTCGCAAGCTATAGTCTATATTTCAGAAGGTCTTTCGTGTCTAGTCTTCGATTTCCATGGCTGAAATCACTGACATGGCTTGTGGCGAATGAAGTTGAGAACGCTCAACTATAGATTCCTATTAACAAACTTGTACAAGTTTGTGATTGTTCAAGAGAAAACTAGATTTCTCGAAGAAACATCAACCACCACGATATCTGGATCAGTTTATAAAAGAATGCAGTAGTTGTGCTAACGTTGTGGATCTCACATTTCTACAATTATAAAACTAGAGCCCAGGCCCCACTAATAGGAATAGTATAAATAGATCGGGCGGACCAAAATAGTCCGTTTATTACTTGTGTGCGTGTCATTAACATTCGTTAAAAATATCATTTCATATCTCCCACCCACGTATCCGTGATTTCAGCCGATATCCACAAGTTATTACGAGATTTGCAGCTATTTACGCTCAACGATAACTGAAATCCGAAAAACTGAAATTCCAGAACTTTTTCAGCACATCCGAGCGCATAATTTAATCGATAAATAAATTACGTTACATATTAGCCGCTTTAGTCAAGTTAGCGCGCACCAATGGCTTCAGATCACTGAAATACATACGTAAGAAAACATACGAAGGCTGCACGAGGTTGGCCAGGGCGCGCATCAAGTCAACCTTGATCAACCATGAGCAATCGCTCCATCGGCGGATGACTTGTTTCATCTTTTTATTTTACCTTTTGCTATGGCTATTTTGCCTTCTTATTTGTTTGGTTACTTTGAAGAACTTTGCGCGGTCTTGGTCTTGGTCCCTGTCATCTCGTAGATACGGTAGTGGGATCCGCGAGCTCCAAGGGTGCTGCACCCTGAGTTACGTTATCGCCGCGCAGAAACTGTCAATTAGAATGTACGAAACTTGAATCCTGTCGGCGGAAAAAAAACATATTTAGCTCCGGTCACGCATCGACGCATTCGACATCATCCTGCTGCATGGCTGAATATCCGAACCCATCCGATCGTTTATCATACCGTTAGCTGCGATGCGTCGAAATCAATCATGTAAATGTTTTGGCGTTGCATGTTTGCATATACTCAAAATCTGCAGAAACCCACAGTCAGCTTTTTTTCGAAAATTTGAATTAAAAATCAGTTTTGTGAAGTTGTGTTTTGATTTCTGTTGTTCGAGAGCAGTGTCCGTGTCATTTCTTTGTTAATACAAGAGTCCAATTGCACTAACCTATACTTATCAGAAAAACGTATGTTACTTACTTGTCGGTAATAGAGATTTTTCTCTTTTGTGGCTCATGCTTTTTGTGTCAAACATTATCAAGCAGATTTCCGTTTCATACTAACCTGTAGGCACTTGCTTTTCAAACGATTTTGAAATATCGGATTATTAGACAGCGGCTAATACTTTATAACCATGGTGTTAACTGCAAACTTGTGTTCATTTGTGTGCTAAATCACACCGGTTATTAATACAGGAATATTCATGAAAATTTATCCTTTGCAAGTCAGGATAGGCTTAACTTAGTGAGCTTCGTTAGAGACAAGAAAGAGGCTGATTTGGTAGATTTCTTTCATTTAAAGTGATCAAGCTATGTCAACTGTACGTGCAGGCTCAACTAGTCGGTCCTTTTCGCTGATCTGTTGGAAACGTACATAAATATAACTATATCCACTTATCTCAGTCAAGAATTCCCGTTTGCCGACTGTTAACAAAAGTAAATACTTTGGCACCTTTCCCATCGAAGCAGTGATAACCATGTCCTAACTATGTATCGATGATTTGTGATCGTATGCGACACTATAATTGAAAAATTTTATGTGTCTTTCCGTGCTTCTCGGAACAGCCCTCCTGTATTGACATAAATAAGCATTATTATACCAGCTGAAGCTTCGGCGACTCTCCCAAACTCAGACTCTCACATCCAATCAAAAGTGATCCACTAGCTGAAGCTTCGCCTACAAATGCCATAGCCTATGTTATTTTTCGCGAATTTTTGTCGGGTACAGTATGAACAATGACCTATATCGTTCATGTTGTCAATCCGTAGATTTATATTAATTGGCTATGGGAATATAATTTTCCAATTGCGTTGGCGGGCGATTGTAAAACCAGAGCCAATCAATATCATACATTCTTGTAATGCCGCGGTGACGCGCGATTCTTATAATTGCGGCCAGTGAACTAAACTGTACAAGTCATGGTTTCATGAACGTCAACATAATCAGTCTATTGTCCCAATGACAGTGTGAATACATGTGATCACGATTGAGATTGCAATTGACACACTTCAAGTGAACTGGGTTATACTTGTTATCCTCTCAGCTTTTAATTGGGTAAACCCCGGTGAAGAGTGCCTACTGTTTTCCACATCAATCATCCATGATATGGTACTGATTGAACTGGAACCACTGATTGATTTACCTGCAATTATTGAAAAATTGACTAAGTGAATTATGTATCTGTTCGTAGAAATTTGTTAAAGGCCTAATCATTTAATTAGTCAGCTAATTGCTACAAGCGATATTTCTAGTGACATTTATAGCTATTTTTCAGCAATTAACCAGTCATCATTAACTATCGCGGCTATTTGCTGAAATTATATTTCGAATATTTATTTGATTAGCTGCACCTTATTTCATGCTCATTAGCGTATGGAACATTTTTGTATGGAACATTTCTGAAGATATTGTCATTCATTTTAACAGCATGTTTTAATTGATATGAGATTTGAAATCGTTGTGTTTTCTAAGTTATAATTTTCAATGGATAATGGAATTGAGGAACCAAATTTTTTTACCGTAACTTTACATCGGCTTTTCCTATACAGGGTGGGGCAAAAGTAACTATACACTTGTTGGAGGCCAATTTCTCAAAAAAATTATATTGAGTGTATATGATGTTATGAGCAATATATACGTTATTATACCTGAAAAAACCGATTCTGATGTCTATTTGACCGTATCTTGAGTTATTTTCAATTTAAAACAGGATTTTCAGTATTTTCGTGGTTTTTCCTCTTTTTAACGTTTTTGAGTGACCTCATGGTCTAATCAAAATCCTCAATAAAGGATAAGAAGTGTATAAAACGTTTCACTTGATGTATCTAAATGAGAATCGAATGATTTCAACTTCAGAATATTCCTATGGTTCAATTCGATACGGATAATATGGTAAGGCCCGTGTTTTTTAAGATGCCTGAACCAATTTTCGCGGTTTTTGGATTATTCACAAAACAGTTCAAGTTAGAAGTTTTAATGGACCCTATGGTACTAAAATAAGTCAATAAACAAGAAATTTATTGTTTTTAGTTGTTTTAAGCCGAAAATTAAGAATTTTGAATTTTCCCATTTTCAGACTAAAATCGGTGATTTTCGTGGAAAAAGAAGCAGTTTTATATTTATTATGCATGAATGCAAACTTACTGTCCTGTTAAATGTTTAAGAATATTTTTCTACATTTTATATCACATACCAACATCAATTTTCGTCAAATAACAGTTGATATGGCAAGATAACTGACAAAAATCACTGAAAACAACTGAAAAATATGGCGAATTTCGAGAAAAAGACGCATAACTCATGAAATAAAGTGTTGTAAGTTAAAATAATTAGCAGAATCAAAATTTTCAGGTGTTTTAGCATCTGTTTGGGTGGTTTAATCATATTGATGCAATATAATTTTTTGGAGAAATTTTGCGTCAACAAGTGTATAGTTACTTTTGCCCCACCCTGTATAAGGTATGTCGATTGCTGTTTCGAGCAGTTGCCTCTGCTTTCACTCGATAATTTAAATACCCGTTTTCAAAATACTAAAAGATTTAAACTGAAATGCTATTGGATAAAATTTTCAGAATCATGGTTTCACGTGAAAAGCATGTTTCAATCGCATAACTTCACTGCTGATGTAACAAGCATATCCTGAAACTTGATACTTCGGACACGCCTTCTTGACTTGCTCTAGAGTTCAAGGGTGTGGTGGCCGATGCAATCAGATTTCCTGTTTTCTCTACTTTCAACTTTTTTACGCTTACTAGTGTGTTGAAACGTCAGTCGGCGCAACGATGGGTTCTAAATACCATTCGCACCCAACGCTAACCGCTAAGGCGCCGGATTTTTTCGCTTCACAGGGTTTGACACTAGCTGTATAGCCTAAATTGTGCATAAATTCTCTCGAATAAACAAACATTTATTAGTGAAATGTATATTTACTTACTAAAAGTTATTTATGCCGTGAAATCGTAAATATCGTGTACACTCAATTATAATACAAGCAGATCCACATTGAAGTTTGTCCGATTGAATCGCTGTATTATGTATTAGGTATGTATAAAAATACATGTTGTACCTTATTATAATAATGTCTTGCCGTGTTACGTGATCATAGAACTAAGTAAAACATTGATGTCAATTAGCTTCAATTTTACATTCGAAATTAATACTTTATTGCGGGCAGTAATTGGCAATTAAAGTTCAGCACAGTTATGTTTAGAAGTTCGGTCAACTGTGTGCCATGACGCTTCAATTATAATCATTCGTTAATCATTTCATTTAAACACCTCAGTTATGTAAATGTTTGCTCGAGCATTCATATTGAGTAATCTAATAAGTTATAATAGAAATTATTTGCTCCATCAACAACTTCTATCCATGAAGATGCTTTTCACATTTGTTCGTTGTGTGTCACATGTGTTATTAGCTCATGGAAAATTGACGCTACCGTTTAACACGTACGGATGTGACCTCAAATTCACCCACCATAAAAGTTTTAAAGTTACAGAGCGACACTAGTCTCTAGGTTCAACCCATTAGTCGTTAACACCATTTTAATTAGCTCCCTCGAGCGTCGCAATCATTTGTACATATGAATCATAAATGTCATAAAACCATAAAATCCGTGTCTTAATTGTCTTAATTCCAGCAAAAAGCCTATTGTGACGCGCTTGATAAATAACAGAAGTCCGTTAGTGATAATTACAACAACAACAACGTCAGTTGATTCGTCAGCGTCTCAGTCGACAGTCGACCTCCAGCTGTAAGACATCAGTTTCTCAACTGTGATCATCCATGATGAACACTGTGGCATCAATCTGCCTATTATGGATGCTATCTGGCCATACGCTGGCCACCAGCGCGCAGCACAGCCGCAGACTGCGACACATTATCGGTGATGCTCTCAATCATAACAGAAATGTGGATCATTCTTCCTCAGCATCATCAGTGTCATCCTCGTCGGCGCCAACGTTGATCAGTGCCGTGTTGCGCAGTGGCCGTGATTCGACACGCCGATCTCTTTTAAACCCATCGCATCGATCGTCGCCAACGTTTCCTAGCCGATCATCAGGGTCACGCGAGCCAACGATAGACGATCAGGTCGCAGCTCTCATGGCTGATGGTTGTGGCCGACAAACGCAAGTGGACAAGGACGTCGTCATCAGGCTGCAAGATCGATCCGTTTGCCCCTGGTACTGGACCGTGACGCCGTATGATCCCAACAGGTTAATATTTGCACTGTGTAATTATAGTAGACTCTAGTGAGAACAAAAAGGTGTAAACTGAGAAAATTTGCTGTGATTCTAAAAGTCCAATCGACATTTATCTCCTTACCTGGCCACAATACAATGTACAGACCATCAATAAAACCTCAACCGAAAACTTTCTCTCCGACGTACACGGCTAGTTACCAAAAACAAGTCTAACCAACTCCATGATTTTCAGAAACCCACCAGAGTTGCCCGAGGCTCGTTGTCGATGTGCGACGGCCGCGATCGGCCAGGGCATCTTCCAGTGCGAACAGGTCACCATACCGCAGGAGGTGGAACATTTTGTCGACGGTAAATGGCAACCGGCACTGGAGCACATCTCGGTGGCGTGTGTCGCCAGTGCGCAACGCCAGACCAAACTTACCCGATTCGACGGTGTCGTTGAGCACGACCGCCATACGGCCATGGTCATGAACGATGTATTCGTCAAGTGATCGTGTGTTTTTGGTTTAACTAATGAAGTATCGAAATTTTATTCGAATTTCTTTCTGAATGCTTATTCTTCTGCTTTCAAATACTTTTTCGCAGAATCAGTCTTTGATATTCTTTGCTTTTCATCCACTTCCTTGTGCAATATCGGTATGGGGCGTCACTGTTCATTAGCGGACCCAAACAAAGGACTGTTTTTCAAGCCTGGTTCTTTGCGCGTAGGTGCTTAAGTTACTATAATGAAAAGCATTGGTAGGATGTTTGAGCGTTAAACTCTGTAGCTGAGATCTGAGTTGAGATTTTGAGACTGTAAATTTGTTTCTGACGCTTTTTTATCCCAGTTTTTCAAAAAAAACTTCTGTAACTTGTTGAGCAACTTTTGAAGAAGAAAAAACGTACGTTATCCCGAGTCAAAAAGCATTAATAGAAAACCTCAGATAAGTTTTAGTCCTAATATAAATAAAAAAGCTCTTTCGGAACAATTTCGCAGTTTCAGTATTTTAAGTCGATGATAATAGACGGGACGTCATGGTAAACATTCTACGCTGTTTATGCGATATTTATGTGTTTTTCTTTTCTTTACTTGCATTTTCCTTACATTCCAGGATAACTCAATCCGGACAAACCTATTGTAATTATTATGTGTTTGCTGCTATGATGATCAAGATTTCAATGTATATTTTATTGTACAACGTGAGATTATGAAACTGATTACTGAAAAAGGCTATAAAACTCGTTGATTGACAAATCACTCTGTCGATCACGCATACTTAATTGTCAAAATTGTGCAAAACTTAACTGTAATCGGGTTGTTAGATGCCTGACAGAGAGTTATGGTGTTGATCGAATATTAGGTTTAACATCATTTAACAATTTATTCTCATGTGCAAAGAGCGCACACAAAAAATTGTTATTAAAATTGACGGGCGTTTCGATCATAAATTAAGACGCCAATGTAGAAGTAGTGGTTTATTTGTTTTTTACACAACTTTTTTGGTAGTTGTTCATTATATTATGTACATGGTGTGCTATTTCTATATAATCGAATTAGGTTGTGGCTCATCGGTTTCTGTGGGTTACGTTTTCTATGAGGGTAAACAACAAATTTATTTGGTCATTGCATATAATTGTTATTTGTCAATCTATCAAAGATCTCTTCATTACATGTGATATGTTTAATCACGGATTGATATTGAAATGAAAAACGAAATATTTACACATGGACAGGTGTGTTTTGAGTTATTAATCGATTTCATTGCTGTTAAAGTTACTAAAGCGATGAGTAAACCTATTATTTAACGCAATCATGATACTTTAGAAAACATAACTCCACACGTTTCATATATAGAGTCATCAATTCGATCAATCAGTATTTATTGCATACGTTTAAGACATTTGGTTGTGAATCTAGAAAGTAAAAGACAATTAGAATTTAGTATTGACGATAATCTGGGACGTCGCACTGCAGTGCTTCTCAGCCACGTTAATTAAATTACTACTCTGTACATTAATCATGTGTTTGACAATTTTCAATTAAAATACCGGAGTAAATAGTCTAATAAATCGATCAGGTGAAAAATCTTTCAGATAACCTAAACAGAAAAGAATCGACTTTTAATAAGTAGATAAAACTATGGAGTCGAAATGCATGCATGAATAGCAGAAGAAATTCTTTTGTAATTCCGCTGTTGTGTGTCAGCGTCGACATCATTATTTATCAAATTTCGTCCCACTTTTCACCTGTACACCTGTTTTGTGGATGTTAAATATTAATAACTTGCTAATCACGACACTCCTCTTATCCTGTCATCGCCGACCGTCGAACAAGGGACACTCGTATTCTTTCATGTGATAACATGACTCTGTCAATTCACTTTTAAAAATCTAATTCAAATTCGTTATCTGGACAAAGCTTTACAAATAGAGCCACGCGGAGCAAACTTTCTGGAGTATCTGGGCGTGGATGCAGACGGCGACGGCAGTGACGATCAACGAAGACCACTGCAACGATGACGTCAACGCCTCATTAAAACGATTCGCCTGCAAACCAAATCGATAAACATCTCTCTCTCTCTCTTTCTCTGTTTAAAGTTTTTTATTGTGAATCGTTAAGTTTTTATAAATCATGATAAATGATGTGATCTCGATCTTGAACAATTAATTTTTCAAAATGCATATTTATGAACTAGTTTTGGAAATGATTTTCCATTGCACGTTTTGGAGAATAAACTTTTGTTTATTTTTTAACTCCCCGAGATTGAAACCCAGGTCACAGCGTCTGCACAGCCAGGGGAGATTTCAAATCACCTGTATCCATGACAGCATGTTTTGCAGATCTCGTGGTTTTGGGTTGTGAAATTACTCGACGCTTTGTGAGCGGTTATCGAAAACATTCAGAACATTGTTTTGATTTCCTTAAATTTCTCGTACATTCGTTGAACTCGTCATTCAGCCATAGTGAAAAAAATTCATTAAGATAGCTACTCCACAAAACCCAACTCCCATGAAACAGCAGGAAATAATCTTTCCTTGTGAAAACGTCACCAACATGTAAGAAAGTTTGACCAATCGAAGTGCAAGTGTTGATACATGTGATGATGATGGCCATGGTTTGAGCGTCGACACGCACGGCCAGCCAAAGCCATGTGTACTCATTCACAGTCAACACAAGTGCGCACAACAGTAACAGTACCTGAAACATTTACTTCAGAAATACAATTTCCGCTGGGTCTACTTCATTACTGAAGCCATCAATCCCAAGCTTTTTGTGTAGATATATGTATGCGTATGTTTTTCGCTAAGCAAACAATTATTTCGTTCACGGTCAACACAAATGCGCACAAAAGTAACAGTACCCGAAACATTTACTTCAGAATTGCAATTTTCATTGGGAATTCTTCATTACTGAAGTCATCAATATCAAGCTTTTTGTGTAGATATATGCGTATGTTTTTCGCTAAAAAAACAATTATGTATTTTGTTCGATCAACACCAGAGCGCACAACAAAAACAGGAACTGAAGCCATTCATTTGGGAGTTTTATTGGAAACATTTTACATTTAGTTGAACATTTTTACTGGGACTTTTAACTATTGTAGCCATCAAGGTTCCTCAGTTCACCATCCCTTACAGTAGGCTATGGCTCGATGGAACCTGATGAGCGATAACGAAAGAAAAAACATCGATGAAAGCGCCGTTAGCAGGTTTCACCATTTTACTGTGCCTTATTTATTTCTGAAGCCTTTAAGGCACACTTATACAATATTATAATGGCATTTTTCGTAGTGACCAAGTTTGAAAAACTGACGGACATTTGCAAAAACCGCAGATTGACGGTTCCTTTGTGTCTCAAGTCAGGTCGACTTTATTTAAAATACGATTTACGATTTATAACAACCATTCAGTGAAAGCCAGGATGATGTTATTTAGCATGTTTTCTTGGCGTGTTCGAACTTTGTTGTGGCGAATTTACCCCACGCTTTTTTAAATGTGTTATGCGTTTATCGTTTTTTTGCTTTTCTCGGGACAAAAAATCATTGCAGTTCCTGTATGTAACTCCTTTCCGAGAAATACTTTGAAATATCGATACCTGCGGTTAAGAAAGTACGTGCTTACTTACTTCTTCGAAGTTACTTGCCCGCTTCATTATCTACATCAAATTACTGCACAACTCACATCTGGAGGAAATTAACTTCACGCCTGATTTCCCAAATGAGTCATCAGATCAGAAACACAAAATGAAGAGAAGAATAAACACATTATGCATGTTATCTGCGTGGTGATTTCATCCAGTGAATTTAAAAAAAAGATAAATTGCCTAAACTAAAATCAAGACGCGGAAGTAATCTGAGCAAGTTCTGTGAGCAAAACAAGAACAACGCTTTGCTTCTTCTGTGTTCATCAGCGTTAAGCCTTGAAAACAAGCAGCATTGAGCCTTGATGGTCGGATGTGATTCATCATAATCTTTTTAAACTTTAAAGCATTGCCTGGATTCCCTTGAAAATAAAAACGAACTCGGTGTGCACAACGAAGAAACGGTTATCCTAGAATGCCGAAGCTATGGAAAGTATACGCGCAGCGTCAGCAAGAGAGTCATCTTCCCTGATTGGTTGGAAGCGTAATTTATTGCCAAAGCTTTGGCGACGACTCCCACGCTCCCATCCAGTCAGCGATAAAGACCAACTTTCTAAAACTGCGCGTACGCTTGCCACGGCTTCGGCGATTTAGTCAAAAAAATTTGTCCTGGACTGAAAATGCGTCAAAGCTGGCGCCCTACGAACTAGACTAAACAGGTAACAAATAAAAAACTTATTTGGGGTTATTATCTTGGTTTACGTCTCTTTAAGACTGATAAAGTTTTCTTTTTCAATTCACCACCACCACAATTCACTCCTTTTCAATACGGCTCGATAAAACCTGATTATTGATAACCAAAAAAAGGTTATGAAACTCATGTGATATCAAATATTTAAAGCCATCAAGGCACCTAACTAGCATACATATCAGAATAGCGTTCTCGTAGTGTCTAAGGAGGTTCATCAAAACTGACAGGCAATGGCAGAAACTAAAAAACGCACCGCGTCAGCGTCTGTGCCCAAGTGGGATTTCGAACTCAAGACCACCGTTTTCCAAGTCTGGCACCCTACGCACTTGGTTACCAAAGCGCCATACATGAGTTTATTCAGCTGGATCATCTTACCCGAAACAGATGAAAGACTCAAGTCAGGTTTCGAACTTAGTACCACTGAGATTATCTCTGCCGAACCAACCGAATCGACGGTGAGTGAGTCGCCGGCTGTTTGCAGCCAGGCTGTCAGATGCTGGAAGACATCGTTGAGGCTGACCGGCTCGTCGGCCACAATGTAGGCGATGATCAGATGAACGAGCGCCAATGACCAGATGACGTTACTTAAGCATCTCAATGGAAAAGTTGATTGTGAAAACTTTGATGATGATACAGTTGATATTGACGATGCTGATGATGAGGCATTTGATTGTGATGCCTTTGATGATGCAGTGGAATGTGTTGATGTTGATGAGACGGTTGATTTCAGAAAAGTTGACGAGTAAAAATCCGGGGGAGAGGCTGAGTTGAAAGTTGAAGATGGGAATTCGTCAGTGTTGCGGTCAGTGGTTGAATTGGACGGGTTCGCAGATACCATGGACGTGTTCTCAGTTACCATGGTCGGGTTCTCAGTTACCATGAACTGCCGCGGCAGAGTGGATGGACAACTGAGGGGCGCCAGGAGACGCAATTGCTGCAGTGAAAAATATTTTAAAATATTTTGTGTCAAAGACTGTTTTTAATTTAATCAATATTTCATCTCATTAATATATTCGTTGTAACATGTAACAGGAATAATTGTAACAAGGAAGTACTGTAACGTAAAATAATATCAAACATCAATAGTATGACTATTTCCAAAACAACTTGGAACGCACATCAAAAACTTTTTAAACTCAGAAGCTTGCAAAACTAACATTCAGCAAGAGTGCGCTTGATACTGCATGAACGAATGACAATCCGATTGTGAGTGTACGACCATGGTTGAAATGCATGATATTTGGTTGCCACCAGGAAGCACTGCCAAGCATTGAGCTTATCACCTAGAACAAATTAACTGATTGACGGATTTAGTGGTTTACGAAATGCATACAGGGTGGCCCAAAAGTTTATGTACACTTTTTGACCGTCTTTTTCGCGTGTGTAAATTCATAAAATTACAACGGGACAGTAATGGTCAGACTGGAAATTACCTGAACTTTCCAAAAATGAGTTATACGCACAAACGTAAAAAAATGTTTTTTTATACTTTTTACGCTTGTTTTTCCTCTGATTCACAATTTAAATCATGTGTTATTCACATTTACTGTGTTATTCAAGTGTAATTGCTACAAATAAAGTAGAAAAAATTGCTAACTACTAATTCACGTTACTTCAGATCACCCAGATTAGGCGAGACCGTCAAAACATGAAACATCAGCGTCAAATGCGATACTAGCCTCATTCAAGTGCATGTGCACTGCAATCGGCTTGCATCAGGGCTATTTTCAATGAAATGATTATAACTACCGATAAAGTAAGTTCGAAAGTGATAATAAAAAAAATTATAGCGTAACTTTCAATGTTTTCATCAAAAATAGCCCGGATGCAAGCCGATTGTAGTCAAAGCACCAAGCACGTGCACTTGAACAGGGCTGGTAGCGCAAAACGCTAATGTTTCATGTTTTGACGGTCTGGGTAATCTGAAGTAGCAAGAATTACTAGTTAGCATTGTTTTTCTGCTCTATTTGCAGCAATTACGCTGAAATATCACAGTAAATATGAATAACACATGAAATAAATCGTGATGAAGGATAAAATAAGCGTAAAAAGTATAAAAAACGGTATTTTTGTACGTTCGTGTGTACAACTCGTGAAAAACTTATCTGATAACAAAACGGAGGACATTTTTGAAAAGTTCGGGTAAGTTCCAGTCCGACCATTATCGTCCCGTTGTAAATTTATGATTTTACACACGCGAAAAAGATGGCCAAAAAGTGTACATAAACTTTTGAGCCACCCTGTATGTACACAAATAACTGATTAATTGACTGAGTGATTGATTGACCGATTGATTGATTCACTGATTGCAAAATAGTATAAAACTGGTTATGACTGATTCACTGAATAGTAGACTAGTTAAACTTGGTAAACTGTTTGACTGACTGATTAATCCACTAAATAGCAGGTAAAATGTGTCTGGTTCGGTTACTCATATTTATAATACTCGTCTCCCAATTTATTTCCGGTAAGAGGTTTGTCGAGTCTCTGCGACTCTGAATCTTATCTGAGAAAAAAATCAGACGGACGAGTTGAGTGAACGAATGACTTACTCAAAGGTGGTGCTGTAAAATAGTATTATCGGAGTTTTATTAGCAAATTAATTAGATTTCAACCATTAGTCCGTTAACTTTAATGGTTTCGGTTTTTGCCTGTGGCTCAGCGTTTCGCTCAGAAATGACGATCAATGTGAGTACACATATCCAATCCATTAATCTCAAACTATACAGTCCTGGAATAATATTATCACTCACTCACTCACTCACTCACTCACTCACTCACTCACTCACTCACTCACTCACTCACTCACTCACTCACTCACTCACTCACTCACTCACTCACTCACTCACTCACTCACTCACTCACTCACTCACTCACTCACTCACTCACTCACTCACTCACTCACTCACTCACTCACTCACTCACTCACTCACTCACTCACTCACTCACTCACTCACTCACTCACTCACTCACTCACTCACTCACTCACTCACTCACTCACTCACTCACTCACTCACTCACTCACTCACTCACTCACTCACTCACTCACTCACTCACTCACTCACTCACTCACTCACTCACTCACTCACTCACTCACTCACTCACTCACTCACTCACTCACTCACTCACTCACTCACTCACTCACGCACTCACTCATACACTCTCATTTACCTCCAATCTTTGAGTGTGAGTAAACGTGTTGCTGACTCACCGAACACAACACACTGCATAGACAAATTTTATACTTCGCTTGAGACTCTGGAACCCTACATTGGAAACCTGAAAAACTAGATAACTGACTACCGGTCTGACTGACTGACTGATTGTCTGACTGACTGACTGCCTCAAAGATGGGCTAACTGACTGATGGGTTGACTGACTGACTGACTGACTAATGACTGATTGAATGAATGAATGACTGATTGACTGACTGTCTGACTGACTGACTGCCTTAATGATTGACTGACTGAACGATGGATTGACTGACTAACTGACTGACCGACTGACTGACTGACTGACTGACTGACTGACTGACTGACTGACTGACTGACTGACTGACTGACTGACTAACTGACTGACTGGACTTACAAACCAATGCAATGAATCATCACGCCCGTCAGCGCATACTTCAGTGCATGTACGACCACGGCAGTAATGGCAAACCAATTATAAGTAACATTATGAACACAGGCGGTTAGGTAAGATGAACCGATATAGGCTACCGTAATCTTTGCCAGATTCCACATAACAAACATAAATTAATCGAATTTCCTGTTATTAAAAACGTTAAAACATATTTATAAAATACCTTTATTTGTAGAGGGTGTCCCACATAACTTGCAGCATTTTGATCAACCACAAAATTTTTTGTTGTGATGTTCACATAATGAGTATAATATCATCAGATAGCATATAGCTTGATGTTTTGTTTGCTGTATATTGGAGGTTCATACCTATCACATAGCTTCAGATAAGGCCCTTTTCGTGAAATTAGTCAAAATTAAAAAATATATTCTTGTTTGAGTTTTGCGTTTTTTCTCAATTTTTCATTGTAAAATTTTGTTAAAAGAGCTTAAAAGAATCTGAAATCACTAAAATAAACAATGAAAAGATAATTTGCATCGATCCAAAAAAGTTTCGAAAAGTGTTTTCTAAAAAAGTGCAAATGACCGTATTGGTCACGTTTCACGATTGCCGCTCAGTTGGGATGAGTCGCTGCGCGAAATGCGCCGATATTTGTGAAACCAAGTGTTATAAACTGTAACTTTATGCTTCTGATTTATTTTAGTATCTGTAAACTTCTTTTTTTAATGATACGTTGTAATTTTGTACATTCAAAGTCAGTTAAAGTTAAAAATAAAAGTTGAAAGAGACTACTCTCAGGAAATGGGCTGTATCTCAAGCTGTATAATAGGTTTGAACCTCCAGTATGCGGCAAACAAAACATCAAACTATATGTTATCACTTATCAGATGATATACAACTCATTTTATTAACAGCGCAACAAAAAATTTGGCAGTTGATTAGAATGCTGCAAGTTATGTGGGTATGTTAATGATAAAACCGATATGTTAAATAATCTGTTACATATCTGTTCTATGTTTTATATGTGCAACTTTCAGTTAAGTTACATACATTCAGTTTTACACCATTTCAGTTATTCAAAATTATATGCCTCACCTCTCTTCCATTGCATGTTCCATTAACAGAATATAAAAACTGAACACGTGCGCTGGCATGTAACTTAGTGGATGTTTCGCATTTTTATAGGTTGCGTTCTGCATAATAACATGTCATACGAAACACGTATCATGTCATAATACATGTCATGTCATGTATTTCTAACACATGTATAATTGCATGTCACATAATCGTCGCTCAATACGCGTAAATTTTCTGAGTGACTGAGTCACATCTTCGATCGCATACATGTCTAAAATGTGTATTATATGTGCGTATATGAGCGAGTGAGTGAGTGAGTGAGTGAGTGAGTGAGTGAGTGAGTGAGTGAGTGAGTGAGTGAGTGAGTGAGTGAGTGAGTGGGTGAGTGAGTGAGTGAGTGAGTGAGTGAGTGAGTGAGTGAGTGAGTGAGTGAGTGAGTGAGTGAGTGAGTGAGTGAGTGAAGTAGTAGCCGCGCCTCGAAAGAAATAAGTGACTGCGTGATTGAGTGAACACGTCAGTTTAGCTCAAACCCAAAGCTTCAAACTCGTTCAAATATTTTTGGAATGAGGGAGTCGGAAATCATGCAAAAGCCTCCCAATATCCGAAGAACTATTTTGCCAATACTGAATGTCAGACGAAAAGCGAATTCTCTTAAATAAATTCGTTAAAATTTCAGCATGATGAACTCAGCTGATCAGGACACTAGCGGTGAAGAAGGGGAGGTGAAAGTGGAGTTCTTCTCTCTTTGGCGGTTTCAAAAGGTAGTTGTTAATTTTTAAGCTGTAGGTAAATATGCTTTTTTTCTGCCCAGTCCCCCTTCTTTGGAAAGATTGAGGTGTGGGTCGTCCGGGGGTTTGGGTCGTCCGGGGGTTTGGGTCGTCCGGGGGTTTGGGTCGTCCGGGGGTTTGGGTCGTCCGGGGTTCGGGTCGTCCGGGGGTTGCAAACTACACGATACCTTTTTAGAACCGTTTCCCAAGTTGAGACAGAATCACTGGCGGACAACCAAAATCACCAAAGGCAGGGGAATCTTTTCAAACAGAAAGGAAATCGGCCGAAATTTTACCTACACCTTTAAAAAAACTCTACTTTTTGAAGCTGCCAAAGAGGGGGGAATTCCACTTTCTCTCCCCTTCTTGTACGCTATTGAACTGAATGGTATCAATCATGAAATCGAATCATCAAAATGTTTTTCTTAGTTGTTTTCAATACAAACAAGTTCAAAATATTTACGACGATCGCCGAAATCTCATTTACGATTAGGGGGTTCTGTTGTTGGTCGCGGGGTTGAGCGAAAGCCGCCATTAAACGAAGGCCATTCAATCACTGGACGAGCCAAACCTCCAATGGGAGGGGGATTTAGTCAAAGAGGGGGAATTGGCTGTTTTTAGATCGTTTTTCCTACACCTTAGGGAACAAATTCTACTTTTTGAAAACGCCAAAGAGGGGGTGAATTCCACTTTTTCGTTCTCTCCTCGTCCGCTAGTGACTTCAATCCGATCGTAGCTCTGGACCACTAGCGGTAGAGAAGGAGGGGGGAAATGGATATTCCCCTTTTGAACGTTTTCGAAAAATACGAGTTTTTTTCGCAAGGTGTAGATAAAGTGGCCTAATTCTTGTGAATTCCGCCCTCGCGGAAAAGATTCCCCTTCCTTTGGGAATTGGTTCGGTCGCGGGTGCGTCTGGACGGCTTCTCTAAAGCCATACCATTTTATGACACCCTCAGCCCTTAATTACATGTCAAGCACATAGCAGAATGGATAGGCGGGCTGATTGACACACCAGCAGATCCGGGTTCGCCACACCGCAAACATCCGTCAATGTTGTTGTTGTTGTTGTTGTTGTTGCTGTTGTTGTTGTTGTTGTTGTTGTTGTTGTTGTTGTTGTTGTTGTTGTTGTTGTTGTTGTTGTTGTTGTTGTTGTTGTTGTTGTTGTTGTTGTTGTTGTTGTTGTTGTTGTTTTTGTTGTTGTTGTTGTGGAAGTTGTTGTTGTTGTTGTTGTTGTTTTTGCTGTTGTTGTTGTTGTTTTTGTTGTGTTGTTGTTGTTGTTGTTGTTGTTGTTGTTGTTGTTGTTGTTGTTGTTGTTGTTGTTGTTGTTGTTGTTGTCGTTGTTGTTGTTGTTGTTGTTGTTGTTGCTGTTGTTGTTGTTGTTGTTGTTTTTGTTGTTGTTGTTGTTGTTGTTGTTGTTGTTGTTGTTGTTGTTGTTGTTGTTGTTGTTGTTGTTGTTGTTGTTGTTGTTGTTGTTGTTGTTGTTGTTGTTGTTGTTGTTGTTGTTGTTGCTGTTGTTGTTGTTGTTGTTGTTGTTGTTGTTGTTGTTGTTGTCATTAAGAGTGACAAGTAACTTATATCCAGGGATGATTTAGGGACGAAACGCCACCTTGAAATTTTTGTTTATAGCTAGTTTTATATTTCTACGTCATTATGTTTCAACACTAAACCCTGAGATTATCGATTAGATTCTAACTTTGTGTCGCAAGTTATTTATCAAAGGTGTATGTTGAAAATTAAAAGAATCGTAACGTTGCATGTCATATTCATTATGTATGTAAGCTCAATGTTCCTTGTCATAGCCTAATGGGTAACGGGGTTGCCTGCAGGCATTTAGGTCACGGGTTCAATTCCCGACAGTTGCATTCACTCAGACCAAATCCATTAGTGTCTGGCAAACCATAGCTTAATCAATGTGAGAGAAGCGAAGAACAGTGTACAGCTTTTATCGTTCAGTTTTTATATAATCTGAAAATAAGCTAGATTATTTTTTCTCTTAGTTTTTTTTCATTAATTATAAATAGTTATCAGGCACACTAATACCATATAAGAATGATGTTTTCGTAGTGGCCAGAAAGTTGAATAAACTGACGGACAACGGCAGAAACGCCAGAGCAACGCGTCAGGATCTGTGGCTCAAGTCAGGTTTCGAACTTAGGACCGCCGGTTTTCGAGGCCGGCGTCTTGTGCACTAGACTAGATAGTCGACAAAGACTAGATATAGGCATAGTGACAGACTAGATATAGTAAACTATGATAATGCAGTAATAGCGGGAAAGTTTTACACTTATTAGTTTTACCGAAAATATTTAGAGAAACACTAGACACGTTATCATTGCGACAACTCGATTCCTGATTGAGTGCCATCCATACAGTTTAGTCTAGTGCGTAGGGCGCCAGCCTGGAAAACTGGTGTTCCTGGTTCGAAACCTGGCATGTGAAACAGACACTGACGCGTTTCTGTGGGGTTTCTGCTATCACCCGACAGTTTATTCCAGCTCTCTGACCACAACGAGAACACCGTCTTGATACGGTATCAGTGTGCCATGGTGGCTTCAGTAATAAAGAAATACCACTAAAAATGCCGGAAAACGAACGGAATATACAGCAATGTACCACTGGCGTTTTTTGACTGAGAACCAGGAATATTGAAATTTCGTTTTCTAACTAATTGAGATTTCTACGCTTAAATATCGGTCAGGCTCAGGGTTTCTTGTTATTATATCTAAACTTGTTATATAGAACCGTTGAACACATATGCAATAAATTTGTTGCCATGTTAATACATACAAACTGTATGTCGTATGAGTGCATGGGCGGACGAGCTAATCCTCCAAAGGGAGGGGAGTTTCATCAAAGAAGGGTAATTAGATATTTGAACGCCCTTTTACCTACACAGGGAACAAACTATACGTTTTGAAAACGCCAAAGAGGGGGGAATTCCACTTTTCCGTTCTTCCCTCGTCCGCTAGTGTCCGTGTGTCATTTTTTCACTGAAATTTGAACGCGCGCCGAAAACAATTTGAATTCAGATTGTGCGCCATAAAAATTTTTTGTAAGGAGATTTCAAGAGTAGATTTCAATTTTCGAGAGAAACAAACTTCTACCACCCTCATTTTTTGTTTTGAAGAGCTGAATCGAACTCGGTAGAAACACCATGTCGAGGTTAGCATAGCTTATCCGAGGTTTCTTGACATTCTACAACTTTTCGCGCGCGTAATTCAAATTCAAATACGATTTTGGCGCGCAATCAAAATTGTTATTCTGACGAATTATTCGGCGCCATATTCTTCGTGTTCATAAAAACTGTCTTATAAATTTCAAAAAATAAACCCTGATCAAGCTGTAGGTCAATCAATATTGACGCAGTGATCGATAACGAAACGAAATTTCGTTAAGCATGCGAAACGAAACCTCCTAGCGAAATCGTTTCTTCGTTTCGCATATTTGCGAAATTTGAGGATCGAAAGCCTGGAATTTCGTTTCGTTTCGTTTCGCATGTTATCGATCCCTGTATTGACGAAACGTTTTATTTTTATTATCACGTACCGTCTCTTTCCCAGCCAGTACCAGATCCATCCATTAAGTCGGTGGTGAACACGCTCCAAGCTTCGGGGTTTCCTGGCATTTGCAGATATCTGACTCAGACCATCCGTTTCCGTATACTGGCGAACGGGCCAGATCCCCAAAGGGAGGGGAATTTCGCCCAAACAAGGGGGAGTCGGCAGTTTAGAGACCGTTTTACCTACACCTTAGAGAACAAAGTGTATTTTTCAAAAAACCGAAAAGGGGGAAATTCCTCTTTTCCCTCTCTTTCTCGTCCGCTGGTGCCGCGAAGTGGCACAGATTGCGTGTCAAGTGGTTCGGCTACGTACCGGGCCTGATTTGTGCATCGCAGCAATATTTGGTATATATATGTAGATATAGTGTGGTTAGTTACTAATGTACTTTACGGTTTTATCAATTCATAGTTTAACACAGTAAAGCATAGGGTGGTGATTATGGATGTGCGTGTTAACACTTGATTGTCTGATGTTTCATTATCAGACGTTTTGGGCAATACTTTTGCTTTCAGAAACATTAAACGCACTTTACATTTACGTAAAAATGTCTGCGTGCTTTTCAGTCACCTCTGCATTGTCTCCCTGATGCCAGAAGGCATAACATGTAATTACGATAAGGTCATGCTGGTTTGCCCATGGGTCAAATTGGCACTCTCTTGTTGACAGACTCGACTGGATTTGTGAGCTTGACTATTCCGCTTTTGAATTAGAAGCGGAAATGTTAAAACATACACTCGAACAAGGCTCGATCATTATACAAAACATAAATTATATAGATTATGCTCCATAAATTAGGAACTCGATAGTTTATAATAAACTTGTTTGTATCAATATTCTCCTAGTATTCAGTATGTCAGTTATTCAGTCAATCAGTCAGCCAATCATTCAGTAAGTATGTTAATCAGCCATTCATTCATTCAGTGAGTCAATTAGTCAATCAGTAAGCCAGTCAGTCAGTCAATCAGTAAGTCAGTGAGTCAGTTAGTCATTCAGTCAATCAGTCAGTCAAGCAGAAACGGTGGACTGTCATGTGGATTACCAGAATGATTGATGCGCCCGACTTAAATATGAATGGATTATGACTTATGGTATCCAAACCGTTGATTTGAAAACAAATGCGTGCGTCAGTCAATCAGTCCATGAATCGCTCAGTCAGTCAGTCCGTTAGTCAGTCAGTCAATCATTATTTCATTCAGTCAGCCAGTCATTCATTTAATCAAAGAGTCAGTCCATAAGTCTAGCCGCATCATACATTATGAAGCAGTATGGATTACAGCAATGATCGGTGAGGCTTACTCAAATATTCATGGGTTATGGTACAATAACTTGCACCAAAGTGTCGGTGATCATGTGCGCACGCTTCCTTGACTTCCAAGACCAGATTTAGCCGCATGTATGTATATTGGAGAGTATGTTTGGAGTATAGTTCAACAACTATTATAGTTGATTAGTTTGTGGTGAGCAATATAAACTGTTTACTGGGGAAGCGTAGTTATTGCTTCCAAACGGATTATTTGATTGCGACTCTTTTCTGGGAAATTTCATTCGTAAAACGTTTATTACACTTCCAAATGTGAACCATCAAAATGCAGATTTGAATAAAATTTTACGTTTTTCAATGACCGTAAGAGCCAGTTGGGAAATTGCCAAATGAGGTAGTTTTTGTTTGAGGTAAAATAATTTACCGTATCGAACGGACAGACGGGCACACTTTTGTGGCGTGAGGGAAAGGTTTTACATGAAATGACACAGAAAAAGTCGTAACTCAATAAACGCACTGTACATATGTGCCACACTTGACGAAACGGTTAGGAAATCTTTCGATAATTTTTTTTCACTTCTCTGGTACTCCTAACTCAATAAACGCACTGTATGTGTCTTACCTGAAAAAAAGTTAGGAATTTTTTCAAAAAAAAAACACTTCTGATACTTTCTTTGCATTGATCATTTCGTTCATCCATCCTGGCGGGTAAGACAAAGAAAACTGTCTAAATCTGTGGAAATCCGGATCGCGTTCTTGTCTTTGTTTCGTTTCGGCTAGAAAACGACGGAATTCGATTAACTGGCCGAGTTGAGTCGATTTCGGGTTGACTCACGAAATGGGGGTGCCGTTTTACACAGACTGACCTTTTTCTTCCTGGCACCGATTTTTTTGTTACAAAAGTACAGTATGTGTAGTTGATTTGCTGAGTGTGTGAGTGAGTGAGTGAGTGAGTGAGTTAATGTGTGAGTGAGTGAGTGAGTTAGTGAGTGAGTGAGTGAGTGAGTGAGTGAGTGAGTGAGTGAGTGAGTGAGTGAGTGAGTGAGTGAGTGAGTGAGTGAGTGAGTGAGTGAGTGAGTGAGTGAGTGAGTGAGTGAGTGAGTGAGTGAGTGAGTGAGTGAGTTTCGCGTGTCTCTCGTTTTTTTCTACCGTAGTTGAGTCATGCTATATTGCATTGAACGAGGACAGTCATCTATTTAGTATGCCAATGTTCATGTGCCCGGTGCCCTGGCTTTATTGTTGTCGTAAAGCCCTGTACTTCTTGGCTCGGGGCTCAAGTTGATGGTGCCATGACATTCTTGGTTGGCACATGGGGGTTCTATATCATTAGCGGACGAGAAAGGGTGGAATTCCCCCCTCTTTGGTATTTTCAGAAAGTAGAATGTTTGTACCCGAAGGTGTACATAGGTGCTATGTCCTTAGAACTGCTAATTCTCCCTCATTGAGGAATTTCCCATTCCTTGGAAAGACTAGCTCGTCCGCCAGTGATTTATATTCTAGTACAGAATCTTCATTCTTGATTTCTCGACTTGTATTCCGTCTTTCCAAGGTTTCTGGTTAATCAGAGTATTTGAAGTTTTCACGCGCGCAATTCACATTCAAATCTGTTATCAAATCGCGTTCTAAATTTCGAGATTTTTCTTCAATCTGTACATATGTATGTATTAGGTAACCGAACCGTCGCACGCAGGACATTTGCCAGCAAATTTTTGTGTAAAAAAACAGCCATTTACTTCTTTATTAGGCTTATGTAGGTTTAGGTTATGCGATAATAATAATAGATAATGCCGGGTGTAAGGCTAAGAGTTATGTAGTTTTCAGTTTAGGCTTAGACTAAGGCCAAAGTTTTGCCAGATACATAGCCTATGACTAAGCCTACACTGAAACCTAAGTTTATGCCCCCGCCTTGAACCGTTAACCCCAAACACGTCGGTATGCAGCCATAAGACTAGAAAGTAATAAACACAACACAACAAGAACAACAACAACAACAACAACAACAACAACAACAACAACAACAACAACAACAACAACAACAACAACAACAACAACAACAACAACAACAACAACAACAACAACAACAACAACAACAACAACAACAACAACAACAACAACGGTATGATTTTGTTATCCTTTAATTGAGGGCTTTCGTTGACGCAAATCGAGTAAGTGAGTCAGGTGAAAAAAAACATGTTTTGATACATGTTTCTATTTCGTGAATCATCCAACACAGCATTGTCATTTCGTTATAGGCAAGCTAAACTGAGCTCCTGTAACCTTTCCTCTTGCCCTCATGTCTTTCCGAATTTTCAAATCTTTTTCCTGTTTCATATTTCAATCCTCTGCTTCGGCTAGTTTCATAATTACATTGATAACCGTGTAGCGTGCATGTGAAAGACTTTGGATTTTTTTCATTTATGTACGTAGCTTACGCTCTCCGATACGATACGCTTACGCTCTATGATAATGCAACTATATATTTCTTATAATTTAAAAATTCATTGTAGCATCCATAGATTATTTTTATTAATCAAGAAAGATTGAAATCTGCCATTCGTAGATGACCTCATTGGAGATCATTCAGGTAAAAATGATCAGCATTGCCACTCATTCAAGCGAATGAGACATGCACTGGCGGACGAGCT
>OZ038446.1:28281801-28284301 GCA_964036265.1 Daptonema setosum
ATTTAAAAACATGCATAAAAATATCAGACTTACGGGTTATTTCACTGAAGAATGAAGCACTTCAGAATTAAAATCTTTTTTTAGCCATTTTCAGATTTTTAAATCTCGTATGCAACTTACACTGAAGGAAAAACTTACGAATCCTACGCAACCCCGATTTGGATTTTTCGCATAATCAATCATGAGCAGTATTGTACCTGTGGTTTTTGACACATCTTGAAATGCTGCGTTTATATCGGTGTACACGTCATTTCATTGAAATCGTAAAATTTGCGTGCAGACATTTCATCACATGAAAATCAATCATGTTGAATCAAAAACCTGGTAATTCATAATATTGTTCGTATTAGTGAAAATCTGTCTTTATTTTTCCGTGACTCTTTTCACGTAAAGTTTAACCGGTTATAGTCAATTGATCTAGTCAAGACGCTACATCAATATAACATTTATACGAATTTTTTTAACACGTTTCAGTAGGCTGCCGTCATGGTTAGTTGCAAAAACAAATGCTAAAAATGTAAAGTTTTTGCAACTGTTTTTGCAAGTTTTCCGTGAACCCTTTCTGTCTCACGAAATTTTCGGCCGAAGTATGTGTAAATTGTGACAAGGAAACGGTTTACGGAAAAATTGCAAACATTTTGCCATTGTTTATGCAACTGATTATGAAGGAACCCTAACATGATACCATGAATGATTATAAAACCTGCAAATGTCCTACAGCTGCAATGAGTTAAAGGAGTAAATGCAATTTTCTGTCCATCGCGATTAAATGTGTTGTACCCTTCAAAGACGATTTCAGAATGAATTTTGTTACTCTGAAAATGATGTTACCCCTATAAGCCCTTTCTTGTCAACACAATCATTGATGTATTCAACTATAAACAATATTATTCATCGTTCTTCCTTATATATTCATCTGTATATATTGTTTGGAACTCATATTGCTGCGCGAAATAAATCTTGTTCAGTGAAAAACGTTAGTGAAGTTGGTTCGGAAATGATGTGATCGATGGCAAAATGATCTTCAGTTGTAATGCCGACTTGAATACCAAATTCAGTACTAATGGCTGACGTTTAACATAGGCTGATTTTATTATAAAGCGAAAAAATACGACCGCAAATTAGTTTTTTTGTCTGTCTCTATTTTTCGTAAAATAATTTTGTTTTGATGCGCTTATGGACAAATTAACTTTCACTGACTGGTTATATTGATGAGGCCATGGAACCATTAATAATTCGCCTGGATGGCCGTATTGGACGGCAAAAAATACATAAAAAATCAGCAAAGCAAGCTTAATTTTATGACAATAAAAATTCCAACAAAAAAAATTAATTTTTTTAATTGTTTCGAGAAAAAAAATTGCTTGTTCTTTTGTTCGAAACCATCCATCCATTCAGGGAAAAGTTTTACTGCCGAAACTTTTTTTGTAGTTTCTGGAAATATGCGACCGGGACGATGATGATTGTGGCCCAGTACTGGAACATTCATGGTAAGGCCAACATGATTTATGAATGTGCGGTTTTTTCGAGAATATGGTTAATCCGAATACACGGTTTATCTGAATGTTTATCTGAATAAAGGTTCATCCGAAGATTTACGAATATATTAGATTCTCCAATTTGACTTAGGCAAATGTTGGTTATGACGGAAAATCAATGGCATAAGGTTACCTAAACGTTATTTTTCGTGGGATTGTTTTTATCTCAACTCAACTCGGTTGTTTAGTTGATACCGTTGTTTATGACGATGTTGACTTTTGACACAGTATTGCATGGGGTGATGATGATTGATTCACTTTACTATTAAAAACATTGCTTTTACTGACTAGTTGGGTATTGATTGAGCCAGAACCATCAGTAATAACCGACTACCATCACCGCACTGGCGGACGAGTCAAACCTCCGAATGGAGGGGAATTTCTCCAAAGAGGGGGGAATTGGCAGAGAATAGGTCATTTTACCTACACCTTAGGGAATAAAAATTAAGCTTTTTGGAAGTGCCAAAGAGGGGGGGAATTCCACTTCTTCCACGTTCTCCCTTCGTCCGCTAGTGCCATCCCCGGACCAACGCCCAACCCAATGTAAGTCATGAATTATCTGGTTTGAATGAATTCAATGGTTATTCCGAATATGAGGTTCATTCGAATAAAAATGTTTACCCGAATATAAAGTTTTATCCGAAGATAATGTTTATCCCAAGGTTTATGAAAAAAAGTTTACTCGGATATAATATCCGTTTCATATCCATTGTTACGTTGATCGGTATATGTAATCTATCCAGGGAGACCTGTTAGCCTAAAACTTTTTGGCGCGCAGTTTGAATCCAAATCTGTTTTGGCGCGCTTTCAAAATTTCGCTAATTACACTATTTTGAAAAAGATTTTATTTATCCATTTTTCAAAGCGCGCCAAAACGGATTTGAATTCAAACTGCGCGCCAAACAGTTTTTTACTAACAAGCATTCCTGAATGAGCTATACAAGTATGTTCGTATGAACATT
>OZ038446.1:28289301-28294301 GCA_964036265.1 Daptonema setosum
GGCCTGAAATTTAATGCGGCCGGTATCCTGCTGTTCGACGATTTCACCAAAGTGCCCGATCCCACTGATCCGGCTGACGGTTTAACGCACTCACTCACTCATTCACTCACTCACTCACTCACTCACTTACTCACTTACTCACTCACTCACTCACTCACTCACTCACTCACTCACTCACTCACTCATTAACTCACTCACTCACTCACTCACTCACTCACTCACTCACTCACTCACTCACTCACTCACTCACTCACTCACTCACCCACTCACTCACTCACTCACTCACTCACTCACTCACTCACTCACTCACTCACTCACTCACTCACTCACTCACTCACTCACTCACTCACTCACTCACTCAGTGTTCACACCTACAATTCGAACGCCACTCCGGTCCTTTGCTGCGGTTTCCAATGGTTGCGTTATGTACAACAGGGCACAAATGTCCACGGGAATCTATACACATATCAAGCAAGAGTCGTGTACGGCGAGTCACTCAAGTTTGCTCGAATTCGGTGAGTGAGTGAGTGAGTGATTGAGTGAGTGAGCAAGAAAGTGAGTGAGTGAGTGATTGAGCGAGCGAGTGAGTGAGTGAGTGAGTGAGTGAGTGAGTGAGTGAGTGAGTGAGTGAGTGAGTGAGTGGGTGAGTGAGTGAGTGAGTGAGTGAGTGAGTGAGTGAGTGAGTGAGTGTTCTTTCTAGTGTCACCTACGCGCTCTTATCAATTCGCTTTGCTGAAGAAGGGAATGAAGCTTGTTTCTAATGATACACGTTAGTCCTTTGTCGGCATTAAAGCAGTTGACTGACCAACTGATTGAAATAAGTACAGATCAAACCATTGATAGAGTGCGGGTTATAACAATTTGTTTACTGATGACTCAATGATCTATGTACATGATGGCTCAAAAGTGCATTCATAATTTTTTTGAACTCTTGTATTCCAAAACATGTCATCGGATAGCCGGGTTAGCCGGAAGAATAAACTTATAGCCTGTCAAGGTTTTCTAAGAAAACTACCGGAGCGTCGTTTGAATTCAAATTTGTGTTTTAGCGCGCTTTCGTTTTTTATGTTCTGAGATTTTAGCTATGTTTTAGAAACGCTGATGTCAACTGGAACAGTTGTCGATGGACATCATGAATGTGCATTCAAGTGTAGCCAAAAGGAAGGTCAGTCAGTCAATCAGTCAGTCAGTCAGTCAGTCAGTCAGTCAGTCAGTCAGTCAATCAGTCAGTCAGTAAATCAGTCAGTCAGTCAGTCAGTCAGTCATTTAGTCAGTCAGTCAGTCATTTCGTCGGTCGGTCAGTCAGTCAGTCAGTCAGTCAGTCAGTCGGTCAGTCAATCAGTCAGTCAGTCAGTCAGTCAGTCAGTCAGTCAGTCATTCAGTCAGTCAGTCAGTCAGACAGTCAGTCAGTCAGTCTGTCAGTCAGTCAGTCAGTCAGTCAGTCAGTCATTATCCAGGTTGTCTGTCATTCAACATCAACGAGTCCAGTGGTCAATGTGAACTGCTGACCATGAAATCAGATGGCATAGAAGCGGGTCTTGCCGTTTGGCAGATATTGCCCGCTGGAAACAACTACTATCAACGTATCTATTGAGGATCATTCGCGAATAAACAAAATTACAACAGCTTGAATACCATCAATACCATGTTTATCATCAACGCATACCTTGACAATCATCGAACAACAACCAAAACTATAAAACTCAGCGCAACTAACTGTTGATCAACAACTATTCACTATGACTGGCAAAAATGAAAATGACGGTTGCTGCCATTGTTATCTAGTTGTACCGGACATGAAAATCCACTCATTACGCCTTTTGTTATAGAGTTTCTGGAGATTCAAGAAAAAAAATGACACGTTAACTTGTTCAACCCAGTGTAACGGGGCCAGGTAAACCTTTTGAACAATTCACCTTTTGAAAAATTTACCTTTTGAACAATTTACCTTTTGAACAATTTACCTTTTGAACAATTTACCATTTGAACAATTTACCTTTTAAACAATTTACCTTTTGAACAATTTACCCTTTGAATAATTTACCTTTGAACAATTTACCCTTTGAACATTTCACCTTTTGAACAATTTCCCTTTTGAACAATTTACCTTTTGAACAATTTACCATTTGAACAATTTACCTTTTAAACAATTTACCTTTTGAACAATTTACCCTTTGAATAATTTACCTTTGAACAATTTACCCTTTGAACATTTCACCTTTTGAACAATTTCCCTTTTGAACAATTTACCTTTTGAACAATTTACCTTTTGAACAATTTACCAGTTTTGAACACTTTACATTTTGAACAATTTACCTTTTGAATAATTTACCTTTTGAACAATTTACCTTTTGAACAATTTACCTTTTGAACAGTTTAACTTAGAACATTTTACCTTTTGAACAATTTACGTACCTTTTGAACAATTTACCTTTTGAACAATTTACCTTTAGAACAATTTAACTTCTGAACAGTTTACCCTTTGAACAATTTACCAGTTTTTGAACAATTTACCTTTTGAATAATTTACCTTTTGAACAATTTACCTTTTAAACAATTTACCTTTTGAACAATTTACCCTAACCCGTTGACAACTGACGGACTAAAGTTGTGCTGTTGCACCGGTGAAAACTGCAACAACATGCCTGTTAACACATCAAAGTCCTTTGCAACATTACTGTCATCAGCCAGCGCAACAACAACATTAGTATCGAGAGGAACAACAACAACAGCTGCGACCATCAGCGCCGCAACAACAACAGTAGCCACAACAACAACGGTGACTGACAATGGGGCCTATCTGATCACACCGATTCACACCATTCATGTGTTGACTATGCTGCTCGTATTAATCGCCGTTACTTCATAGCGAAAAAATTCGTACCGAGCATGGATGGATGAATAGTAAACCTACCTAGGCTTTCCAGATAGTTGTTTCATGTATTTATGTTTAATATGTAGTTCATTGTGTTATTTGCTAGTTTTTTTACTTATACGCTTGCTTATGAAAGTTTTATCCACCGAAAGTTTAAAGTGTGAAACCTTTCCCTCACCCGGAAATTGACGGTCGAAAGCAGCAGTTTGGGTTGATGAAAAGGTTTTATACACAAAAAAATTCCTAAAAAGAGTAATAGGCCCCGTGCACGTCGAAATCTTGGATTATTTTTTAGATCCGACTCGGATCAAAAAATAATCCGGGTTGCTAGTGTATAAGTATAGGCACGAATTATTTTTTGATCCGAGTCGGATCAAAAAATAATCGCCAAGATTTTTTTATTGAGCCGAGTCTATTCTTTAACACTATAGACCCGGCTCAATAAAAAAATCCTGAGGATTATTTTTAGATCCGACTCGGATCAAAAATTGATCTGGGTTCAAAAAATAATCTGAGTTGATAGTGTATAAGTATAGGCACGGATTATTTTTTGATCCGAGTCGGATCAAAAAATAATCCAAGATTTCGACGTGCATGGGGCCATAATCATCTTTTTAAGAACTTTTCTGTGTGTAAAACCTTTTCATCAACCCCAAATTGCTGCTTTCGACTGCCAATTTCTGGGTGAGGGAAAGGTTTTACACAAAAAGGCGTAACCATAAAATTCGACTATAAATACTTATTTTGTTTATTTAAATGCTGCTCACATAAAATGTATATTGATGTTAATAATGAAGGAAAAAATTATGCAAACAATAGAATTCCAGCTGCTGCTGTAGTGATAATAAACGTTATTTTCGCAATTCAAGAGTAGTAGCAAATATTAGGATAAAAAGGATTTTTCAGTTTTTTGGCGAGCAAGGAATATAAAGATTAAGCGGATACTATGTTCAAGTAAAAAAGTATTCGAATCAGAGGCTATTCAAAAGAAACGATGATCCAACAATTGATTTCTTTATTTCCGACCGAAAACGGCTACAGACAGCACAGCATTAATAGCAAATGCGAAAATATAAACCGAAGGCTAAAAATGATGATGGAGAAGAAGACATGTTTACAAATCGACCACAATTGTAACAGAACAGATAATCACAATTTAGAAAAGTTTCCTCCAACAGAGTATCTGAAGAGAATATGAAATAAATGCAAACAAAACTACAAACAGAACAGAACAACGACTATAAACAGCACAATATAACGTTTGTTTAAAAACGACGACAGAAGTGTAATGCAGCTTTCGAGCCAGACTTGGAAAATATCAGATCCGTTCAGTTATTTGTGGTTGTCGCTGCGAATCATCAGAAAATATGTTCCATTGGCTGAAGAACTCATGATTTGAAAAAATATGCGACTAATATTCGCACAAAAAATGCCACAAAATCACTTCCATACGTCGTAATGAGTTGTTAGCAGAAAAATAGTAACCGTATTTGGGGGTGGACGTAGAGGAATCGGGATTGAAGTTCGATAAGTTCCGATGGGTTCCTATCAATTCAAATACACAAACATGAGAGACTACAGTACAGATCAATACATTGACAAAAACCAAAAAGTGTGATTGTAGTAACATCAACATCACAACATGACGTGTACCTAATAAAAAAGCATGATGGTATGTTTTTCGATCACAAACACAACTCACAAATATCAAAGTACATATTCTACGTTGAGAGACCAAAATGATTGTTTAACGCGGATTTTCATTGCTGGCACAAGTCTGTGGTACTTGACGGTATGCCACAACCTTGAGACGACACCATTAAAAACTCCAGTGTTCACTTAAAATTTCAGGGTTCATTTATAGTATTTCCTGCACCCAGGGTGTCACAATGGACCACAAAATGGCCTACACACATTTTGGAGGAGTTGCGACCTACTATTTTTTGGGTGTGACTTTTTCGGGTAGTTTTAAGCGAGGCACAGGGTATTTTTTGTATACACTTGTCTAGTGATCATTTTAAGCGTGTTTTCGTCCTATTTTATGTAAGTATACCTATTTTTAACTGCATGTGCATGTACGTACATACAGTACCTTTTTCTGCAGCGTTTTAACAGCTATTTCACT
>OZ038446.1:28296801-28421801 GCA_964036265.1 Daptonema setosum
TCCAATCAAACTTGCCAGCCAGTATAGACTGCAGTCACCAACCCAGATGGTAAGTTTTGATGTGTTCCTGTGATTCGGTGGTTCCGTCACTGGTCGACCGCAATGAGCTCAACTCAGCTGTTAACTGTTGCATGCTCGGAGGCGCCGTTGTTGTTGTTGTTGATGATGATGCCTCCTGTTGTTGTTGTTGTTGCGGTTGTCGTAGAGGCGGCGGCTGTTCCTGACTCAGCACGGGTGGATTGTGCTGCGACAACTGTTGCTGATAGTGTTGTTGCGACTGTTGCGGCATGACCCGGGCTGGTGGTGGCTGTTGTTGTTGAGGACGCCTTTGTTGTTGTTGTTGTTGTGATGGCTCTTGTTGCTGTTGACTGGTGCTGGCACCCGATGAAGATGCGTCTGCAATAACACAACGAAAATAAATAACTCACGTATCGATCAAACGATCACTTATCGAACGGCTGGTAGTGATGTCCTTTCTGATTCTGACTTACAGGTCTGATTGTTCACCGACCATTTCATATCATATTTACTCACGAAAATCAACTCACCATTACCATTCGACGGCTCATCGTTTGACTTTTTATAATCGAGTTTGACTGTAGTCAGCTGACCAGCTGGGAACTGCAGCACGTCGCGACGAATTTGTGGAAGAATCTGCGGCACAAAAACATTATTGAGAAGGGGAATAAGAACAAACAATCAACAAGCCCGAAAGCCCAATTATGTATAAATGAACGATGAATGAAAAATAAATGATTATTAGGGGATAAATGTTGATAAACCGATCAATGATTACCGAATTATAGCCTATCCATTGTTCCTTGTTAGCCGGTCTAAAAACTTTTGGGCGCGCAATTTGAATTCAGATCTGTTTTTGACGCGCGTTAAAACTTTTGATAAAAACATCTTCACTCGCCGGATATTTGGACAACATCGGAACATTGGAAATAATTTCATTGCGAATGTGCGTAACGGGTCGTTAGAAAATAATATTTTAAAACAAGAAAACCCTATAATAAGTAGAATAATAATTAATTTAAAGATTAATTAATTAGAAATTAATTAACCTGTGTGATCATGTCACTCGGCGCCGGTCGATTGTCTTGGATGACGAACTTGAACAGGCGATTCTGGCCGTCACTGCCCGGAATCAGATACACCGGGTTGCTCGCTGCCGTCGTCGTCGGTGCTGGTCGGGCTGCTGAACAACCATCAATTAATCTTGGACGTTATCCCACTTACTCACTCACCTACCCATCCACTCACGTTCCTCACTCAATAATGCACTCACTCACCTACACCTACTCAGTCACTCACGTCCCTCACTCACTAATGCACTCAGTAATGCACTCACTCACTCACTCACTAATTCACTCACCTACTCACTCACTCACTCACTCACTCACGTCCCTCACTCAATAATACACTTAATCAATCAATCACTCACTCACTCACTCACTCACTCACTCACTCACTCACTCACTCACTCACTCACTCACTCACGCACGCACGCACGCACTCACTAACCAACTCCATCCCTGACTCAAAAACTCACTCACTCACTCATTCACTAACTCACCAACTAAATCACTCACTCACCGTTCACTGGAGACGCCACGGGATTGGTACGTAGAGCTGGACGCACATTCAACCCAGTGCGAGATGTCAATGATTGTCCAACTCGTTGTTGTTGTACATTTGTGCCGGAACGATACGGTGATGAACTGGCAGCCGCGGGTGATGACCGCACCAACTGATTCTTGGCCGGCGACACAGTACGGAAGTTGGGGTTGGGATGGCGCGCCTGCTGCTGTATACGACCTGCAATTTTGTTTTACTTTTTACTTGGACTTCTCCATTAACTGAAGCCATAAGGCACACTAATACCATATCAGAATGGTGTTTTCGTAATGGCCAGAGAGTTGAATTAACTGACGGGCAATGGCAGAAACCCCAGAGCAATGTGTCAGGATCTGTGTCTCAAGTCAGGTTTCGAACTTAGGACCGCCGGTTTTCGAGGCCGGCGCCCTACGCACTAGACTAGACAGGCGACAAACTGTGCTTACTTTTTTGTATCGTTGTTGAATTTTTTCTCAGTAGATTTGCAGAGGCTTTACTCACAGAAGCGACTATAACAACCGTTTATAGGTGTACAGTAAACGCCCAAATTACACCTCTTCAGTTACACTGACAAAGCGGCAACTATAGCCCGACTGTGGGATTCGTTTATAGATGTACAGTAAACGCCCAAATTAGACCTCTTCAGTTACACTGACACTGACGGTTTTGAGGAGAAGGGAATAATAAATAAACTTTTCATTGTAAATGAACCTGACTTGATGGGGCATCTGTTTATACAAAATCTACGGCATAAAAAACGTGAGGACATGAAGGATAACCGACTCTGAAGGGTGGATGACGGGGTGACCTGCTTCTGACTGCGCAGCGAGTCGGCAAATGTGGGCGTGGCCGATGATGTGGAGGCGTGGCCGGGGCTGCAACAATAATAATTTAATCCTTACTGTCAGTACATCAAGCACACTAGCGGAGCAAAGGATGGGAAAAATGGAATTCCCCCACTTGGGACTTTTCAAAAAGTAGACTTTGTTCTCTAAGATGCAGGTATATCCGCACTCTCTTTGAGGAAATTCCCCTCCCTTCGGTGGGTAGCTTTTCCACCAGTTATCAAACACAAACCATTACTATTACCACTGATAATCGTGCTCGAGTATGGAATCCACTAAGAGCCTGGCGAGCCGTATCCTGGTAAGCGCCCAAGACAAATCCCAATTCCAAACAGCTTTTCCCTCACTTATGTGATTCACCGATGCTATGAATTGAGGGTCTTCCAAGAAAAAATTCAGTCAGTCAGTCATTCAGATAGTAAATTATCTCATATACAAAGTGCTCCGTCAATTAAACTGTATGACAATCACAATGAGTTGTATTTTTCTCGTGTGAAGGTATTTATTCAGTGCTTTTAATGTGTAATTATATGGAAATCCCTTTAACGACAACCAATCCGGTTCATCGTAGTTAATCAAAGACGTTTTCACTGAATTCAATCATAAAATGATATTAACGACAAAATATGACGTTTAGTGTAGCAAAATGACTGTTGAATCTAATACGTTTTGCCAGCACTCTTCCAGAACACCAGTCATGCGCCAAAGATTGTGCATAATCAATTATACAGTTAGACCGAATATGTAGTGGCTAACAGAACCAACTGCCAATGCATTATGTAGTCAAAATATGTGTACACACCACACACAAACTATTATAACAATGGTCAAGGAAACGTTAACGTCATTCTTACAACGAAAGGCAACGAAACGCAAGCAAATCCATCGAAAGGTAACGTTAACGCCAGCCAGCCTGTCTATTTTTTTACAATATGGTTTTCATCGTATCTTTTTGTGGATGATTGCGTTATCGCATGCTCATGCTCAACTTAATCTTGCTTCTTCAATTAAGCGAATAATTTCTTCTACGTTGGTTTTGCGAGTTCGCTTAGTGTCAAATTTCCTATCACCTCAAGAAAGGCAGTTTCAATTTTATTCAGAAGCGAAGCCAATTTGCAGTCACTGAATTCGTACGCCAGTGACTGTGTAATTATAGTCCATTTCCATTCTGGTCTTCATTCCATCTCCATTTTATGGTCTTTAAATTATTCTGGCATCCCCACCATCAAAACAATGATAACCATATAATACCATATTTACATAACCTTAACTTATTACTGATGATTTGTCATTCTAAGATATGTATTTTATCTACTTGTTTTTTCTGTGCTATTTAGCACATACATACTTCCTAAACTGGAATGACATATTATTATTATTATTATTATTTGAGAACCGTTTGATATCGTTTCTACACATAACAATATAAAATAATAAATAGACTGTCCCTATATCATGCTGTGTTGTAACAATACGGCTAAATCCGTTAAACAAAGCACTACTTGACACTTCAAGTCAAGTAGGAAACCAATTAGATCGTTTGTTGGTTTAACACTTATTCAGTACTGTTGTATACATATGTGACCTCTGTACGTGACAGCCTCACCTTTGTTGAGTAAAACAGATGCCATTAACTACCGCCGCAAGTTACATTCACTACATAATAACTAGATCCAGTAATGAGTAGTGCGGGAATTGGAAAATATATTCCAGCGACGGACGACAACCAATGGGCTGGATACATCTTAACAATGACAAACATCCTCCTCCTATAACACAATGCGATAGCTGAACCGAACAGGAAGACAATACGAGATAACCCTCGACCAGACTCGACAATGGAAGTCACGAATCAATACCACCTGATGGAACATGTCCAACACATGAGCCACAGATGGCGCCATATAGACCTCGGATTGCATGTGCCAGAATACGCTTGTCGTATAGCCGGAATGTTGGGCAGAAACTGCAGCAAGATGTGCATCAGGAGAAGGTTGGTTTTATAGTATGCGTATATCCGAAAAATCATCATAAACCACTGAAGTAAGACTTTCAATGGGGTTTTTGACGGAGTAGTCATAAGTATTATAATTTTCCTGTGGTCAGACTTCAACCTATTATATTTATAAATATCAATAAACTAGGATCGTTAGCTAATTATGATTTGTTTTACGTTTAATTTTACAGTTAATTCAACTATGTTACTTTAATAGTTAACAATTGATGCATTTTCAGATGGCTGTTGGTCACACTGTGTCTCGTTGTGTGCTGTTGTCATGTATTGCTGGCACTGACCGAGTCCGACCCGACGTTTCACGATAGTCTCGACCTACGCATTCAGCTGCCCACACCCAGAAGACCCACGGGAAAGGCGTACTCGCTTATCATCTATGTTCGCTCGGCTGCCACCGAGTTTGCCTTGAGGAATGCTATCAGGGAAACATGGATGATCGATGCGCAATACTTAAATGTACCGGTTGGTTGTCGTTGATGGTGGTTCCGATATTGGAATGGGCCTGGTAATTTGTTGATAATGCTGTTTTAAAGTTTAAGATTTAATTTACAAGAAAGTTTTGATAGTAATTTGTTACTTTTACGCTTGATTTTCAACGTACCTTTTCTACGTTGATTGATAAAAAATCTGATTTGAACGGTTGTTAAACTTTTCGAAACCATAAACATGGCATCATAAAAATGTCATGATTGATTTATCATTCTATGGTGTACGGCTCACGTCACTCATTCTTACACGTATTCTCTTCGGTTATGGTTAAATATGTTCAGGTGGTTTTCGTATTAGCACAATCTCGGAAACCCGACGTGAACGCACGCATCCAACTGGAGGCAATGCAGTACGGCGATGTCATCATGTTCAACTTCATCGACGATTATCACAACTTGACATTGAAGACATATGGTGTGTTCAACTGGCATGTCCAGGTTAGCTTGTTTGGCTTAGATGTTACTTAGAGCAACTAACAAGTGTGTGTACTCAAACTCGAGTAAAGTCAAGTTTAATCAGTGTATGCCGAGAGGGCACAAAAATCACTAACAAGTTAGTCGTAGAGTGATGTGCTTGACCAACATAACATGCTTACACCATCTTAAAATCATCGAACCAGTTAAATGAATGGCATTAGCAAAACAATTCTGCAAGCATTGTTCTGTTTTGTTCCAAGTTCAAGCGAGGCTAAATGATTTTTCACGTGGTGATCACACAACAACTAAGTCTGTCTAACATATCATTCCTGGTTTATTAGCACACCAAGTCAAACGAGCCAACACTAATGTTCTGGACGAACAGCGACTGCATCATTCATACACAACGCCTGCTCGATCTCATCGACGATCAACGGGTGCCACAAGAGCAGGTTAGGCTATAATCCGTTGTAATCGAAATATAGTTTGATAAATTATCTTGTTCTCAAAACTTATTCTTTATAAACCCATGACGCTAAAATGGAATGACTTATACACTTGATGTTCGTAGGTCGTTCAAATGTCCTATTTAAAATGTCATAGTTGGTGATATTTTTATTGCAGCAACCAACCATATATGGCCAGTGCTCTTGTAGTGGACCATGTCGTGGTAATGAGGGGTATACGCCACATCGGGCAACCGGGTTTGTTCTTATGTTATATTCCATAGTCTTATCACAGCATCCCACCAACAGACTGTTCTAGAATGTACCACTAAATCATATATTCCACTTCTTGGCATGAGAGATTCAACATTCAAGAAAGAACCCAAGGCTTTTGTTGTACCACAAGACTGGCTTTGGCTTCCAAGCCGTGCCCTTTGGCAACCATGTTTTTTCAAGTTTAAAAAGATTCATCATCATAATGTTAAAATATATTTCAAGTCAGAGGAGTGTGATAATGTAATGAGTTCACGCGGAGCTCTAACAAGACGAATATTTACGCGTGTGGTGCCTTAACGATCAAAACAGCCTTATACTTCAGAGACAAATGGTATATGCCGTATTCGGTCTGGCCACATGACAAATACCCGCACTACTGTATCAGTTATGCGGCCTTGTTCTCACCGGGCACGGCAGAGCTGCTAATCGATCAAGCCAATGCCGTCTCTTATAAATACCTGCGTGCCTTCTGGATCGACGATGCCTTGTACACGGGCGTGTTTGCGCAAGTTTACCGCGTTTAAATTTGCTTCTTGTTACAAAAGTTTTTGTTTCTATATAGCGATGAGGGAGAAACAAGAATAGTGAACTTCCCTTCTTTTTGGCAGTTCCAAAAAGTCTAATTTTATTTTAGTAGGTAAAAATGACCTCGAAATACGGATTCTCCAACATAAAAAATCAACCTCCTTATGAGCTTTAGAAGATAAGGTCGTCCGCCAGTACGGTGGTAGACGAGTTAACCGAGTCAACAACCAGTTGAAACTCACAACAAGCGACCGAATTAAGAGAAAGAACTAAGTGATCAAACACGAGTCATGAACAAGCTTCTTTTATAAATCTGAAGTAAATTACGTCAATTTTCATAGTTGCTGAGTGGAAACCAGCTTCTTCATGTTGCCAAGTTTTGCTTCCAGTCATCATTCCCTCCACCTATTTATTTTTTACTGACTGGTTATCGACTGATGAGGCCCACCAGTTCAAGCGTCTCGACAAAAGGCCGAAATGTCATTTTTCTAAATTTTGATTATTCCTACAGTTTTTTATTTGTTGTCTGTACAGTCGGCCAATGTGCACATCCGCAACCTGCCACTGCACTTCATCGGCATACCCCGGATCAGCGCCGAAGCCGTGGCCATCCATCTCCGGACTGACGTGCCGGCCGCCTTGGAATCGTACTGGCGATTGCTCGTTAACTCGGAGTCATCCGATGAACAAGCCAGCAGGCGAGTGAGTTACCATTAACTTTATTAACAATTAGTTCAGAAATAAGTATTTGGACTAAGGTCCAAATTTGAATAATTTTTTCTTACTTTTATTGATACGCCTGGCTTAATACAGGTTTGGAAAACCATATTTCTATATCACATCACGTTATGATATTCTAGTTTAATGATTTACGACACCTGATTAGAACTTAGGGTACACTGAAATTTTTTTAAACAAAAATTGCTATGCCCAACAACTATAGGGGGACTTCCTCGTTGTCATCTCATCGCATATGCTAAGAAACATTCTCTTCCTGACATCCATCTCCGTCAAATGACCTTTATCCTTTCATCTCCGATTGCAGAATCGCACGACCGTTAACCACAGTCGCACCATCGAACTTTAATGACCCCAAAAAGAGCCGAAGTCGGTCCGCCATCAACCGTCGACCTCATGGAACCACAGAAAACTGGCGCATCGACTGGTACCATAAATACAGGGACAAACACGTCGAAATGTTCGAGAAGGTCGTTGATGACCCCGTTTATATCGATTAATTATATCGATCCCGTTTATATCGATTAATTATATCGATCCCGTTTATATCGATTAATTATGTCGATCCCGTTTATATCGATTAATTATATCGATCCCGTTTATATCGATTAATTATATCGATCCCGTTTATATCGACTAGTCTGACTTAATTTATTTTCATAACGAATTGTACTTATTTACGTTGAACATGATGAAATTTTTGTAATCTCCGAAATTCTTCAAGCGGTGATGATATCAGAACCAAATCACAGCGAACAAAACGCATCAAACTCCACACAACAGATTTAGTCGAAATCTTTTCTTACAAATGGAAGAAGAAAGAACCGACATAGCTAGTTGACGTTCAATGATGATGATGAAGAATTCCCTCATCCAAATAAAATAACGCGCAGTGGTCTTACAACAAAAAAATAATCATTCTGTTCTGTCATGTCAAAAAAATAAATCAATGCAGCAAAAAAGTGTTAACCTAGAGCTAGAAGTGTAAAAGAAAAAGTGAGAAGTTTGCAGTAAATATTCTATAAACAAACTGACCGATTAGGGTACATGGGGTAAGAACGTTGTGCAATATTAGGCGAGTATGACGACCTCTGTGGTGGCACGGGTCGAGCAGCACCGATGGCTCGAGGATCGGCTTGTTGTTGTTGTTGTGGTGGTTGAGGCTGAAAATCACATTATGCCTCCTTAACCATATCATTTACATTTTTTTCTTCTCTTCTTACATTCTTCTCATCTCATTTACATGTCGAACTCACGACCGGGTGACTGAAATATATTTCTGTGCAGAGGTGGGCCGCAGGGGGGTAGGGGGGGTTACCCCCACCACTTTTCAGGGTCGGCGGGTAGCCTACCCCTCCCCCCTAGACGAAAATTTTGGTCGCCTACCCCCTCCCCCCCCTACTCGAAATTTTTGAGAAAATCGGCCTTAAAACCTCGATTTTGAGGCTCATTTTCCAAAATTTTCTGGCTGTGAGAATTTTTTTCGAAGAAACACGTTTTCTGGGTCAATTTTCTTGGTTAAAACCTGAAAAAACCGGTATATGTGATGTTTATACCTTATAATAGAAGATTTTTAGCAAAAACAAGCAAAAAATAAGCGTTTTATATGAAAAAATTTTTTTTCTACCCCCCCTACCCGACCTTACCCTCCCCCCCCCCCACTTTTCAGACAGGTCGGGTAAAATGGGTTTTCCTGTCGGCTACCCCCCCACCCCCTGCAAAACGCCAAAAAACCCGGCCCACCCCTGTTTCTGTGTGAACATACACAACGTTCCTTTTCCTTCTCAGTGAATAAATAATGAACATGAACATGACTCACGCGATATCTGGATCGTTTGCTCGGTTCCTCCGAGTACTCGGCGCCACTGTCCTCGTCCGACGAGTGACCGCTGCCCTCCTCCTGAAAAACATATTTACAATAAACTCATAATAATCATCTTATTACAAATGTATCCATGTACCATATATACCCTGAAAATCATCAGCAGAATGATGATTATCAACAATGAAATCATCATAACAACCCTGAACCGAAGCACTGGCGGACGAGCCAAACCTCTAAAGGGAGGACAATTTTGTCAATGAGGGGAAATTGGCAAGTTTGAGGCCACTTTATCTACACTTTAGGGATCAAATTCGATTTTTTGAAAACGTCAAAGAGGGGGGGGGGCATTTCATTATTTCCCACGCCTTCTCGTCCGCTAGTGAGTCGAAGTATGGCAACTGACCGGCTCATAAAGCGCCCGAATTCGTCGGTCTAACTCGCCGAGTCGCCGGGTGCAGTTGATCATTTCCGACGATGCCTTCTCCGTCCCACCGTACTCATTGGCGGGGAAGAATCGACGCCAAACACGAATGAACGTTCGTTCCAGACGCTGTGCCAATCGGGTGTAGTCTGTAATAAAGTTAGTCGAAAAACTTTTTGGCACGCAGTTTGAATTCAAATCTGTTTTTGGCGCGTTTAAAATATTAGAATCATTAAGATTCATAAACAAGGAAAAAAATCCTGAAACAGTTGCAGTGAAATTGAGAAACCCCAACCACTTTCCACGCCGTTATACGTCAAACAGTTGGTGAACATGAGATTCACGTCGTCGATAAACTCCATCTTGTTCTTGTACTCTTTTTCGATGATTTTCGTCTCGATCGACGCCAAATCCATCGGTTTCTGCAAATAAACACCAAAAATTTACCGTGTTTTTATAAAGGAAACACAAATAAGTGTGTCATAGACTCAGTGTTACCCTGAATTGACTTTTTAAACGCAACTAACCTAGTTACTTAGACATAATTTAACCTACTAAAGGCTTATGTTGTATTGTAAGACAAGAAAAAGCGAAACCCAAGGGCCAAGACCAAGAGCACTAGCGGACAATAAGAAGTGAGAAAAGTGGAACACCCCCTCTTTGGCATTTTCAAAAAGGGTAATTTGTTCCCTAACGTTTAGCTGAAATGGTCTGAAAACTTCCAATTCCCTCTCTTTGACGGAATTCCCCTCCCTTTGAAAGTTTAGCTCGTCCGCCATTGCTCAAGACTCAAGAGATACCAACGAACCCAACCTGAATCATCGTGTAATAATTGGGCGCGATCTCGGTGCTCACTGGCTCTCGGAATGGACCCGAATTGTGATCATCTCTTAGTGCATCCAGCACACGTTCCAGCTGTTCGTACATGTGGTCCAGCTCCATTTCGATATCGCTATAATCACAAAAAAAAATTTCTACCATTTCTATTTTTACCAATTAAAAATTCATCGCAATTTTTCACTCGATGAAGATTCGAGGGGCAGGGGTGTAAAAGTGGCGGGGTGGGGTGTGAGCATGGCGTAATTTTTCACGACATTTCAGACACTTCAAAATAGACCAACATTCATGTGGGTTTTAAAGTTGATGCTAAGCTAAACAAGCTACAATCGAGTTCGAGAGACCATATTTACCAACATATGATACAACCAATAAAATAAACGTGTAAACAACAACCGAAAGAAATAACGTAAAATAACGAACCAACAACCAAAAGTAATAATATAATATAGATTCAAACAACAAAACAGAAAATGAAAAATACAACAACAACAATAATAATATAAGAAGAACAACAATCAACCAACATCTGATTCAGATCCTCATCATCGGCATCATCCTGAGCCATCGGGTCCAGCAGCTCCTCCGGGATGTCCATGCCAGCGTTTATGTACACCTGACGCCGTTTTCGGAGCTCCAGACGACGTTCGCGTTCTACAATTATTATGGTAATCAAAATCTGGTTATCTCTAATTTACAATAACTTGGGACTATGTTTCGTCTTTTCAACAAGTGATTCATAGAATTTCCTACTTATCGTCACTTAATTTCTTTGAGAAATAAATCATCATTCGGAATTCCATCGAATTCTTTTAGCATCCTACTTTCTTTAATTTATTTTATTCTGCATACTACGCTACGCTAGGGCTGTCAAGTTGTTAGTCACTTGATATTCCCTACTCATTCCGTCTATCGTCAAATTCACGAAATAAACTATTAGATACAAATTCACTAGTAAATAATTAGCTGACGTATAGCTTGGTCAGGGTATCTTGTTACTAATTATTTTTCTGATAACCTTATACTAAACAATTAATGAGTTACACATGTTTAATAATATTTTGTACACATATAACGTGAACAGATGAAATTTTTGATTAAGTTTGAATGCGCGCCGAACTTTGAATGCGCGCCAAAAGGATTACGGTAAAAAATCGGAGTAACGAGAAACTCTGACCAGACTTTAATCAGATTCTAAATAATAAATCATATCCCTCGTCTGACACTGACCTTCTTTGGCCTTCTGTTTTATCTTCTCATTGCGTTCTTTTTCCAGTTCTCGCAGTTTGCGTCGCTCGTCGCGCGTCTCGGCCAATTGCCGGGCCTTTCGGATGTCCTCCATGCGGGACAGTTTCTCGCGTTCAACCTTTTCACGCTCTTGCAGCAGACGTTCCTGCAAACAAGCAATGACTAGTTTGCTTGCTTACTAGTATAAACATCACATGAACCGGTTATTTCAGGTTTTAACCAACAAAATTGACACAGAAAACGTATAAAAAAATCTCAGTCAAATTTTTTTTTAAATAATCCAAAAATAAAGTTTTTGAATTTCAAAACCTGGTTTTGAGGCCGATTTTCTCAAAAATTTCGAGTCGGGGGGGGGGGGGGGGCATAATTTTCTGTCTCGGGGAGAGGTGGTAGGCTACCATACTGCCCAAAAAGTGGGGGGAACCCACTCCTACCCCCCCCCCCCCCAGCTGCCCACCTCTGACTATAACAACAACAACAATAATATTAAAAGTAATATCAAACCTCCTCCTCGCGTTGACTGGCTTTAATCTGTATCCGATCCGACTGCCTCCTCGGCTCAAGCATGGCCTCCTTCCGCTTCTGCTCCTTCTCTTTCTCCTTGAACAGGTCTTCAATCGACGGGAAGAAGTCACCGGCGAGCACCCGATGGAACTCGCGGCTGTGCTTGCCTTTACTGCCAGCAAACCTGCAGCAGGCGGTTAATAAACATGAAATACGTAATAATAATAATACATATGATACAATATAATAATATTAATTCTAGCTAACTTAAAATCAGAACTGAGAAAAAAAACTATTTCTATGGCGTTTCGTCCTGAAACATCCGACGCCAAACTAACGGACGCCAAACTAATATCACTGGCGGACGAGCAAACCCTCTTAAGGGAGGGGAATTTCCTCAAAGAGGCGGAATGAGCAGAAATTGGCTCATTTTACCTAGACCCTATTTAAGAACAAACTCTACTTTTTCGAGCCACCAAAAAGAGGGGAACTCCACTTTTCCCTCCCCTTCTCGTCCGCTAGTGTTAAGTATAACTATAAGTTGCTGGAGCGCGTCTTTTTTGTTTACCTTCTGACGTTTATGAAGATCAATGCATAACAAAATGTCAACTAGTCATAACTTCGCCCAGGCAAACAAAAAGACACATCGTTCTTGAATTCCAATTGCTTAGCAAGCCTCTGAAAAGAAAAAGTTACAATAGATTAGACCAAACTCATCCGAATTCAGAGATATGAGAACCACCTACATCTACATGCAATACTTTTGTCATAGGTACTCATGTTTTTGTATGTCATGGGTTTGCCCTAATGCACTAGCGGACGAGCCGACCCTATAAAGGGAAGGGAAACAGCAAGTTTTAAAACATTTTACCTACACGTTGAGGCACCAACTATACTTTTCAAACTTTTCGAAAAGGGCGAATTCCACTTTTCCCTCCCTACTCGTCCTTTAGTAGCCTAATGGAATGAAACGACATACCTGTCGCCTGTCTAAGCTAGTGCGTAAGGCACCAGCCTCAAAAACCGGCGGTCCTAAGTTCGAAACCTGACTTGAGACACAGACACTGACGCGTTGCTCTAGGGTTCCTGCCATTGCCCATCAGTTTATTCAACTCTCTGGTCGCTACGAAAACACCATTCTTATATGGTATTAGTGTGCCTCCTGCTCATGACTTCAGTTTATGGAGAAGTCCAAGTAAAAAAAATACCTCTCCACGATTTGCTGCCAGTCATCCAGCGACACGCACTCGATCTGCCAGCGTTTCACGCGTTCGTAGTCGATCTGGAGCGCGGATTGAGACCAAATCGAGTCCCAGTCGGTCGCAACCTCCTCATTTTCATCATCCGCCTCCGCTTCACCATTCGTATCCTCCTTTTTCACTTGCCTTGCTGTGGCGCCAACGTCGGACGACTGAAAAGACGAAATGTTGACTAAAAACTTAGTTAGGGGGGGGGGGGGGTATTTTTTTCTAAAAACGTTTTACTATACGATTAATTAGTTGGACATGTGGACTAGTATGCTGTCCACAGTCCACATGAAGTGCGATGCGAACAGCTGAAACTTTTGGGGTTTTTTTTTTCGGGCGCCGAGATTTGGATGTGCGCCAAAATGATTACGATAAAAATTATCGGAGTAAGAAACCCTGGATAGGCTAAAGGCTATATCCTGTTGAATTTCAACTCAGTAACCGGTCAGGTCAGGATCATCTACTTTAATATTGACTGGTGCCTGAGCCCAAACAGAACTTCAATGTTCAACAACCACCAAAAAGCCTTATGGCAGTCAAACAGAAGTGTGAACTACTGGCTGGTGGTCGTTAAAGAATATGCCTTGAAAATCCAATGAAGTGACTTGGAACTTGACTCCATGATATGCCCATGGCAAGCACCATTCGTGATCGGGATCAGGCCAAGTCTTGATCCGAGTGAAAAACACCTAACAATTAAAAAAATTAATAAGCCGTCTAACCGCAGTCGCATCTGATGCATCTTTGTCGTTGTCCCCAGATTGTTCGGTTTTTATATCCTTGACGTCTCCGTCAGTCTCCTTGCTATGGGGACTGGTTGCCCGACTCGGTTTGCCCGATGGCAGATTGCTGTTGTCATCGTCTTCCCGACTGTACAGTCGACGCACCATGTCCTGCAAACAGGCATTCACATTTACACATTTATTAAAAACATGACTTAAAATTTTGCACTTTCTTAGCTGGACTAGAAATCGTCTATTAATAGAAGTTAGAACTGGCTGTAGTTGATTTGAGTGAGGGGTTATCCTCGTCGACTTCGGTGTTCGGGTTAAAGTCTTCTTTCCGACAGTGCTAGACAGGAGTACACGTGGCGCAGCGGTAAGCACTTCCTTTATTGAACAGAAGGTCGTGGGTTCGAAACCTTCACTAACTCGAAAATTTTCCACGTTCAAACGCAAACAACCTACCGCAAAACTGTGATTTGTCTCCTCGCCAATTTCGTCGCCACTGTTGGCCGTCGTATCAACGCCTTCATTATCAGAACCAGCTGTTGTGTCCATGTCTGTTTTATCATCATCATCTTCTTCATCATCATCATCCTCTTCTTCATTATCATCGGCCACACTCGAAGCCACGTCTTCGTCTCTGAAACATACCATATCATTAAAAAATTTGCCAATTCAATTCATTCCGTTCTCAATACCTCTCATCACACTGATGAATGATTGAAAGGAAAACGTAAATTTCGAATCACATCAAATTGAATGGCACTCCTAACTTTGACATTTCGAACAACACTCCGAACTCGAAAAAAGAAAACTAACGCGTCTAAATTCTCATCTTTGACGGTCTTGGCTTTTTTGGCCGACTTGTTGTGTTTCTTTTTCTTGCTGCTCTTCTTTTTGCCATAAACGGCTTTGCGTTCGGCGGCTGTGGGTCTGACCGGCTGATCCGATCGCAGGGTGCCGGCGGCTGCCTCCGCCTGTTTGGCGATTAACTTCAGATTCCTGAAAAAATCAGAATTTCATATCTAACGAAGCTTTGGGGAAAACTTCGCATTATATTAACCCTGTCCATGTGTAAGTGAAAAGTGCGCACGCGTTTCCGGTCGGGATATTGTTACTTTTTATACTTGAAGAAGTCATCTATCCACTTGTTTATACTAGAATGAACTAAAACCGTGTTAACAAGCCACAATCTATTGCGCCACATTTCAAGTGTGTTTTTGAATTTGATAGAAACCGAATCGCAACCGAGGGAAAAGGTTGTTTGTTTATCAGTCTATTTTTATCTGTGATGTGAGAAACCCTACCCTAGACTACAAAACGACGAGACTAGAGTAGAGCCACCAACGGGGGTTTAAAGAGCGTGACACGCACGGGCTCCGGTTCCTCCTTATACAATCGTGTCCCGTAAAAGTACCAGAATGTGTTGCCTTCGTCGTCACGTCCAAGCATATTGACGCGCAATGCATCCGATGAGAGAGCCTGCAACACACAAAACTTTAGTCCAAATCGGTGAGCGGGCAATTTGGCCGAACCAGTAACTTGAACTGCTGTTACAACGAATACGGTATGTCAACTATGGCAGACATGAGACAATTGGTGAACGGAGGGTTAATTATTGAAAACAAAAAATATCCGTTGAAAGTTCATTACCGACAATGTGTCTGTTATGCCATTCTATGTGAGGAGTGGTGAGTGCAACTTCGTACTTTTACCTTAATGAGTACTTCGACATCGGGTCTGTCTAATCGCCATTCGCACAGTTGATGTATCATCTTCAACTTGACGTGTATCGGCAGTTTGTGGAACCAACATCGGGCGCGATCAGTGCCCAACGGATTCGGGCCCACGCCGACCAGCGTCCAACGCGCCTCGAAGATGTCGAACAGAAACTGATTGTAGTTGAGCAGGCTGAAATGAACTATCGTGACTGATATCTTTTTAACGACATAAAAAAATGGCGGATATGTGCAAAAAATTTTACTCTTATTCGAAAAGGCTCGGTGACTACAATCGCCCAACCCATCTAGATGTAGAGCTATTGCTGGATTAGTTGCTGGAGATATGATGACCAAGCACGCGTAGTTGACAGCACAGCTTTATTAGAGTTAAGAGAAAAGACGACAAGAACCGAATGAACACTGAGCTCAACTGGAACTCAGATTATAAAGGAACTTTGGAAGCGCTGTTTATGGATAAACACGCGACTCTACAATTGACTTCCTTTAGTTTCGCCTCTGTCATGTGTAAACCAACGTGATATCACGTCGTCCGATCAAGCCCTTGAGAAGATTAATAATCAAATCGATCAGCAAGGTGCTCCTGGATTCGGGCGTGGCTGAATCGGCCACCAGAGCTTCTTCTAGCTCCTCGATGTCAAAGTGGCCGAGCTTGAAGGCCGTACGAAACAGCGAGCAAAAATGCGCGACGGCCGGTAGTTCCCAGAAACATTGAACGAGTGCCAGAGGCTGTAATAATGAACTTATATTAGGAAATCCACTTGAAATATAGAAAGTAGAAAGATATAACTGCTCCTGACTGAGCAAAATGACATTTGACACAAAAACTGCAGACAGCAAACAAAACCTACAACCAATTCATCAAGTTTATTAGAGAGCCGTATAAAATCCAAATATAAAATGTTATTTAACAACCTCCTTTTCATCAATCTGCTTTTTGATAGCGGCCAGTTCAGCTTTTGTCCGCTGAGACTGCTGTTTGGGTTCAGACTTGACGGGTGTTACTACTGCACTACTGTTGCTCAAATCCGTCGTCTCTTCATACTGAAACATAACACATATGAATATACAGTGGCAGTCAAAAGTTTAGACCCACCCTCAATTTGGGTGTTTTCTCCCTATAAAACATGGTTGGATGAATAAATCGGACTGAAACCTTCAGGATGTGTGAAAAACATGTGATAGAGCCTGTTATGTTTGTATAGTTGTGTTTCGTTCATTAGAATTGGTTTTTATGTAGTATAAATGTAATATCTGAAAGCATGCGTTTGTTCGTGGGTGACACGCGTCGACGGTCGTTTGAAGGCAGTTAGATAAAAATGAAGTATTCAATTGAGTTTTAATCAATAGAAATAGTTAACCGTTAGTTATGATAACTATTGCTGTCATTTAACAGGAGTGAAAACAACCTTAAGTTGCCAAGTGTGCATTGCAAAAAGTGAAAGGCTTTTTTGAAAACCACTAATTTCAAATTTTACAATATGAAGACTAATTTATTGGCTAATCAAGATAAAGAAACACTGAAAACAACTGGCTGTCTTCAAAACACGGCATCTATAGGCATGAATAAACTTTCTTGCATCCAATTTCATTTTTGTCTATTAGTTTGTTTCTATTAGTCCCTTAGTGGGTTTCCTTACATTTTTAGATTCGCTCCAAGTGGCTTTAAGAGGTGTGAAGATACAATAAAAAAATGATAAAAATTATGTATGAAGTGTGGCTAGTACCAATAACTATCATCGAGCTGCTTTTAGTCTTAATGTGAGGCTTAAAATCTTGTAACTGCCTTCAAACCACCGTCGACGCGTGTCACCCACGAACAAACGCATGCTTTCAGATATAACATTTAAACTACCTAAAAATAAATTCTAATGAATGAAAAACAACTATATGAACATAACAGGTTTCAACACCTGTTTTTCACATCTCCTGAAGGTTTCAGTCCGATTTATTCATCCAACCATGTTTTATAGGGAGAAAACAGGTCGGGTTGAAGCAAATACCTCCAATCAATATATATCCGGATATATATGAATATATCCGGATACATAACCATATTGAAATATATCCGGATATATAGCGAAATTGCAATATATCCGGATACTTTGATATACATGATTTTTGCGGCAAATTTATAACCTGATACATTTATATATATATATCCGGTATCCGGATATATTTTTGTAAATACGGATATATTCGAAAGTTAGTTTTTGCGGAATTCGTCAGCTTAAAATTTGTCAGCTTTTAACATTTGGAGGGCGAGGGCCCATTTGATTGTTTGTATGGCTTCGGCTTAGTCATTAGCACAGACTGTTCGTTCTAAGCAAGATCGCCGAGTATGAGGCTAAGAGTTAGTTTTTAGTTTAGGCTTAGGATTAGGCTTAGAGTTTGGGAAGGGCTTGGGCGCGTAGCGCCTGAGCCCTTCTCCAAAGGCTAAGCCTAAGCCTAAGCCTACACTGAAACCAGTGGTGGGCAGCGAATTTGGCCAAAATGGCGTTACGGTCATACACTTTTTCAAAAATCGGTCTTACGGTCAGGCACCCTCCCGGGTTTCGATTTTGGGGGGGGGGGGGCATGACGGTCAACATTAAATGAAGTCGAATTTTTTACTCAAAAACATCAGTGATGGCTTGAAATAATGACCGAAATTTCGGCATTTTAAAAGCCGCTGATTTGTATAAGAAACATAACAGAAAATTGACAGACTGAAAGCGCGCGGCGCCGAAATTTTGGCATTTTGAAGCCCGCTGATTTGTATTAGAAACATATCTGAAACCTGACAGACTGATTGGCGCGTAGCGCTGAATTTTTTGCATTCTGAAGCCCGTTGATTAGTATTAGAAACGTATCTGAAAACTGACAGGCTGAGTGGCGCACAGCGTCAAAACTTAAGCATTTTGAAGCCCGCCGATTTGTATAAGAAACATATCTGAAAACTGACAGGCTGACTGGCGCGCAGCGCCGAAATTTTGGCATTTGAAGCGCGCTGATTTGTATTAGAAACATATCTGGAAACTGACAGGTTGACTGGCGCGCAGCGCCGAAATTTTGGCATTTTGAAGCTCGCTTATTTGTATTAGAAACTTATTTGAAACCAGACAAATTGAGTGGCGCGTAGCGCCGAAATTTTGGCATTCGAAGCGCGCTGATTTGTATTAGAAACATATCTGAAAACTGACAGGCTGAGTGGCGCACAGCGTCGAAACTCAAGCATTTTGAAGCCCGCTGATTCGTATAGGAAACATATCTGAAAACTTCCAGGCTGACTGGCGCGCAGCGCCGGAATTTTAACATTTGAAGTGCGCTGATTTGTATTAGAAACATATCTGAAAACTGGCAGGCTGAGTGGTGCACAGCTCAGAAATCTTAGCATCTGAAGCCCGTTGATTAGTATTGGAAACATAGCTGAAAATTGACAGGCTGAGTGGCGCCCAGCGCCAAAATTTTTGCATTTTGAAGCCCGCAGATTTGTATCAGAAAGATCTGAAAACTGACAAGTTGAGTGCACAGCGTAGAAACTTCTGCATTTAGCCCACTAATTTGTATTAGAAACGTATCTAGTGGCACGCAGTGTTGGTTGATAATACAGTACTGAGTATATCATCCAGCACCATACATCAATCATCGTATCGTGCATCGAATCGATCCAACGAACACTGATTTTAAAACTTGAAACGTTTTCGACCAATTTTTGGTCGATTTTTTTAAATTTGAAACGTTTTCAAGCAATTTTTGAAAAAAAATTATAACTTGAAAAGTTTTCGACCAATTTTTGGTCGTTTTTTAGGCGATTTCATGTAATTTTAGGTCATTTTGACAGTAAATTCTCTCAAGTTTTGACCGTTACGGTCAATGGGTCAATTCTGAAAATCTCTCTTACGGTCGATCGATCAAGGGCACCCTCCCGCCCTGTTTTTGGGGGGGGGGCGCCCCCCCCCCTGCTGTCCATCGCTGACTGAAACCTAAGTTTTATGCCCCCGCCTTGGAACGTTAGCACCGCGAAGCGGAGGTGTTCAGCGTGGTTTCTCTTGTGATCACGAGCCGAACCATTAGCCAGAACTATATATAAATTAATATATATGTTATGTTATATTTGTATATATCCGGATACTTTCAAATATATCCTTCTTGACAAAATATTATTGTCAAGTTTTTTTATATATCCGGATACTTTGATATATATCCGGATATATTGCGATTTCGCTATGTATCCGGATATATTTCATAGTATAAATATTAGATATAAATTGATTGGAGGTATTTGCTTCAACCTGACCAGAAAACACCCAAATTGAGGGTGGGCCTAAACTTTTGACTGCCACTGTATAAATCCTGAAAACAAAAAGCGTGAGCGCAATTGCGCAAAGTCTATATATAAATCCAAGTCTGACTGGCTGATTGGCTCAACTTTTCGAGCTGGTGACGGCTGGATCTTTCGATTACTCTCCTAATGTGGAGGAGGTGCTACCTGGTATATCTCAACTCCAACCAACCTTCTTTTTCTTCTTTTTGCTGTCTTTGGCAGCTGCTGCCAGTCGACCCGAAGTTCGCGTAGGCGTCCGAAATTCGACACTTGACGCCTCACTCATAACTGAATCGTCCAGATTCTCCGAAACATCCGACGATTGATCCGCGCCCAAACTTTTTGACGCTTTCTTCTTCGTGAAGTGAGACGATCGACGCTTGGGCATCTTAGGAACAATTAAGGTCAACGTAAACAACCGATAGCGATTAACAGCAATTATGAATTAGGATAAACAATTAGAGTTTAAAACAACCTTGAGTTAATAGACCGTAGAACGTCCCCACAGCAATAAATAATAAAAAAATGACTTCCTTTGAATTAACTTATTTTTAAAATAATTAAAATTTAATTTTTTTTTCAGTTGGCGCAAACAAAAAAAATCGGCAAACAATCTTTTTGAAAGCGTGCAAAAACCTAATTAGTAGAAAAATAACTCGACCGTAACCGTTTACGGTAGTAAAGTATTTAGAATGGATTACAGTAATTTGTACGGTACAGGTAAACGTTTTTAGTAAAAACTTATTAGATAAGATAAGATTTATTCAGTTGTTTGTTATGCCATAGTAGCAAAGTAGGATACCAAGTCACAATAGTGAAATGACGGTCATCCGATTTACAATGTTAATCACTGATCATCAACGACGTTATTGAATGCGCTGTGTCTCAACCCGGGGCTCGAACCTGAAACGTCAGCGAGTGAGGCCGGCGCCTTAACCACTTGACGAGGGAAGCGACAAAAATCAAATTATTTCCCTTTAAAGGTAATATCAACAAATATCTGTTAATGCTTACAATTGTTAAGTCTTCCTAGCCACATTGACCCCATACACGTTCAACTGCCGGCTCTCGAGGGGAACTCTCAGGTCTCCAGTTGATTATTGTTAAAGTATTGGGCGGGCTCTCCTCCTGAGACTGGTCTTTGACTCAATAGTTGAGATTTACGGTAGTTTTCACAGTTGACAATGCATGCCCCTCGTTCTCAACTTGAACGGTTACTGACTTAGATTTGTAGTATAACAACATTTTTGTATTTATAGGTTTATCGGGTGTAGCGCTGCAATTATTGCATTTTTTACTCGAATTGTGTAACCCATCACGTTGCCCCGACATTAAGACATTATATTTGTACATATTGATTTTATTTACACCAAAATAGAGAGTTTTGAGTATCCATAACCGCTGGTGTCCCAGCGATGGGGGGCATAATTCATGATCATACTTGTCGTATAATATCGAAAGGATTAGTTCTGAATATGTTTCAAAATGGAATTCTATAAAAAGTTCACTAAAAAGTTTTTTTCACTTCACTTTATATCGAGCTTCAATCGATATGGGAAATGGCTTAGTGATGTGGTGTACAATAGTTACAGTATATGTCTATTTGGTTACCGCACTTCCTGAATTACATAATTTTTTCGGCCATGGTGCACCGAAAACATTCCACATTATGTTCTGATGATTCCAAAACGTTTTCAGATTACCATACAATGGGGTCAGGATGGAAACAATTTTGTACCGACATCTTGCCTGTAGAGTCGGCAACAACATTCCCATCCTGTCCTGATTCACTGATTCACCATCATCAATCCCCCTCCCTCCCCTCAAATGGATTGCCTAGTGTTGCACGTGTGTACATATGTATGTACAAGCAACTAAAAATGCCCTGAAGGCATGGGGAGTAACGAATATGGTTCGATCCTGGCTAGTCCAATCGTGAAAAAGTATGAGACAAGAAATTTTATTCTCATATTGTAAATAGTCTGATCGTGAAAAAGCAGGAAACAAGATTTGCGATGAATCACGAAAAAAGTTTGTACTTCATCAAGTCAAGAATCAAACCAAATTACACGAAACATATTTGGGACTTTTCACGATTGTTGTGGTAACATTTATCCTTATTCAAAATGCTGGTATTCAATTTTAAAACATAAGTATCTTTTAAAAATCATATTAACATAAATGTATACTATTATCAAAAACCATCATTATTGAAGGAAATGAAATAAAAAAAGTTTCGTGGCAGACTGTCACACAAACCGAAGTAAAATGCTCATGCTCACAACGAGCTAGACGAAATAAAGGGGATTCGGTTTTCACCGAAAAGTTCCAAATATGTTTCGTGTAATTTGGTTTGATTCTTGACTTGATGAAGTACAAACTTTTTTCGTGATTCATCGCAAATCTTGTTTCCTGCTTTTTCACGATCAGACTATTTACAATATGAGAATAAAATTTCTTGTCTCATACTTTTTCACGATTGGACTAGCCAGGATCGAACCATATTCGTTACTCCCCATGCCTTCAGGGCATTTTTAGTTGCTTGTCTATAACTTTTTTATGTGTGAACAAACCACACGTACAGTATGTAGACTAAATACATGTGCTAATGTAATAAAAATGCTCTAAGAGTTGAAAATTTTTCAAAAGATTCATCTACTTCAGCCTTTTTATAACTTTAGATTTTCCAATATTGAATGACAATAGTATTTGTGAACAGTGATCGTTCCCGAGCCCCCCTCAATTTTTTCCTTGTAAAAGGAGCCATTACATAATTGACATAATGATGAAAAAATACCTGGATTAGTAATTTAGACAGTTAAAAGCTGCCTTATTATATTTAACTTAGACATTTGAAGTTCGGGAGAAGTATATAAAGTCAAAAATCAAACAAATTAACACTTTCGTTGTTTTAGATTTTCAGGGGTTTTGATCCCAGCACCACTCATTTAACTTGCAAACCCACTATCCACTTGACTACCTTGACGAAAAATATTTTAAAAGTTGATTTGCTACATCAAACCTAGTTTCAAATCATAAATTTATCATTTTATCTAGTGTGAAAATAGCTTCAAAACTTGACTATTATTAGGTTAGCGCCGAGCTGTACTTAACAGCGGACGCTATGTACCATGTGACTCTTGATTTTTTTTCTTTTTTTCGAGACCACGTATAATAAGGTTTTGAGGTGTTTTATTGATATTGGTACACGTCTAGAAAACGAAGAAAAAAATTTACTTTGAAAAAAATTTTGACCCGTTTTTCTATATTACTGTACATTTTGACGGATCATAAAAATTTATTTAAAGGTACTGATCAAGTTTTAAATATATAGTTTATTATAAATGTATTCCCTCTAGACCTCCTGTTAAAATGAAGTTTTTACTGTTTCTGTATGAATAAAATTTTTGGAATCCGATGTGGTTGAAACAGCGTGAACTTGAATTTTCACCGGTTTTTGGCAGCTCATAAATATTTTTTGAGATTACGCAGAGAATCATCTTTTCTGAATTCGATACAGCTTTAGTCATTCTAGACATTCAGATATTACAATGGGTCTCAAGGCTTTAAATCTTGAGATAATCTGACTTTCGAAAGAGCAAAAATTGTCAAAAACGTTGAAACTTTCTACATCAGTTTTTTCAAGTTTTTGTCAAAGTACGATGATTTTATCGGAAAATGTGTCGAAGAGAGGTTATAATGAAATTTGATTCTGCAAATGATAGGCTGTTTACCATAAAGATTGGATGACCTCAACACGAGCACTTGAGCTTTTAAGAAAATTTTCAAAAAATTTTTTCTTCACATGACCTTATGCGCTTTTTGTGTTTTTGAGTAGAATGATAAATTGATTAGCGGAACATACTTCTACATGTGTAATACACACCCAGTTAAAATTTCAGTTTGATCGGACCACCCTATCGCTCATACAACAATTCTTTCTCCATTTTGCCTGCGATTTTTGACTTTTTTTTCATAAAATCCCTCAAAAATGGTAGAAAGCTTTATCCGATCTCCGTGACACTCAGGAAATCGTGTTCGGGGTAGGAAATTGACCTATGTACCAATTTTCAGCTTTACATGTCTTACCCAGTTCCCATACACCATTTTTGCGGAGGAAAAAAAAACGGAAAATCGCATTTTCATCATTTTCGGACCTGAAAAATGAAAAAAATTCCCTACTGGGTTAAAAATAGCCAAAAAGATGTAGAATCGCACGAGAAAACCGATGAAACAGACTAGAAGTTGATACGATGAGGCTAGATCGAGATATCCGCAAAAAAGCTTATCTTAATCGAACCATATTAAGGGAACGGCCTAACGGCCGTCCCTTGATGCTTATCTGTGTGTTGCGTTAGCTTATAATAACATCCCAATACCCGACGCCACTTGACGTGGCCATGGTCAGTGTAACTATATATTACATACATATGTGATTGTGATCTTTTGCCCGTCTGATTTGAATAAATGCCATCTCTACCCGGGCAAGTCTACACGAATCAACAGTGCCACTCTCAATGTCGACCGATTAATTTTGTTTTGCCCAGCACAACAAACTATGTATAAAAAACTACATCGGCGGAATGATTTTTTCTGAGTTCATGACCAACACAAAAATAATAAAGTGTGGAAAAGCAAACAGGTACGTACTTTCCATTTTTGTGACGAGACTATGAAGTTAATATTATCCTCCTATATTTCAGCTCGCATTTCAAGCACGTTTTGGGTATTAGGGCTTCTCCCTCGGTGTTGAACTTCATTCACTCAACGTCTCCGCAGTCGCCTGAGCGTGCCTTGCTGCCCGAGTGTTCAAAGTTCCAACTGTTCCACTCCAACTAATGTGTGTCCAGTAAACGAGCTGGCCGAGCACAAGCAGGGCTGGGGGACTTAATTTAAAAGTACTTTTTTAGGTGCCACTTAATTTTTTTTCCATTTTAAAAGTGCCACTTTTGAATCTGTCGCCTGAAAATTAAGTGGCACTGAATTCCAGAATTTGAATTCAGTACCAAGAAATTATTTTCGTGCTTATTAATTTCTCTACGGCTAAGGTCGTGTATTAAGCAAAATTGGCTAAAAGTAAAGAATTTTGGATTCTGTCAATTTATCACTAAGAAATCCATAGTACAGTATTTTACATAGTTACAAAATAAATTCTGGTACTAAAAGAAAAGTTTTACAAACAATAAGTGGCACTTAAAAAATGTCCCGTTTTTTTCAAGTGCCACTTAATGAGGTACTTAATTCCCGGGACTTTTAGCCCTGGTACTTTTAATTAAGTCCCTCAGCCCTGAGCACAAGGGAAAAAAGGGCATGCTTTCTCTTCGATCCGCCGAAACCCGTCGTACGACGGTAGAAGTTTGAACATGAGCACATTCGATATTCGACAAAGATGCGGCAGTCGAGAACGAGCTGTCGGCTGATCTTAAACTCGGGCGACTGTCGGATATCCTTAGTGACGAACCGGACCGAAACCTGTGGTTGGCGGATAGGTCCCAGCCGACGGGACTGTTTTGCGCATACTGCTGCTACTGACTGACTAACGACGGACTGGATCTCAAGCGACTGTCATACATATTTTATATATTATTTTAATGTATTATGTACTCACAATTGTTAACATGATGGTGATGATGATGCCTTGCCTGAAATTGAACAGGGACTGACACTAGAACGTATATATTGGGTGGATTTGGATTAGAAACGTTTGAAATGACTTAACAATATTAAGCAATTCGATGATAAAACAACTGCCGTGAACCGGCCCGTGATTTCCAGAATGCGGCAGATCACTTTTACCGCATCATACAGGAGAGGAACAGGGAACGAGGGCGGCCATAGGACTTCAGACGGCCCCCGTCGACGGGCCTCTTTACATGATGACGTCGGGGGCGTCGGAATCGGAACTACAGGAACAACTTATGGAGACTACCGAACGCCAGTGACTGGTTGAACAGGACTGCTGAAATTCGGAGCACCAGTGGAACACCGGTCCATTACCAGTGGGACATGCTCACGTTGTATATTGCCACTATACCTTGATACACATATGAAATAGTCAGCCCAATTGTTTGGTTGAACCGTTGTTTATTATTGTAGATAAACCGAAGGGAACACATTAATTCCATTAGCTGAGCCACGTTTTATTAAGTAGGTAAAGTAACTCACAGAAGGTTACTACGTGTTATGCCAACGTTAGATAAGGCGGTAATAGCGTTATAGATCCAATATTTGAGGATTTCTGAGCAATTGGTCAAGATGCTCATAATGGGTACATTATTGTAATGTTTCCAGTTGACAGAAGAAGTGTCAAATGTCAGAGTACATGAGTACTCAGACAGCCACCAACAATTATTGTCTATGTTCGCGTTCAGAAGTCTTAAAGCACAGACATCCTTTCGGGTCGCCATGAAGATCATTCTCAAAGATCTGTACATAGCTTCTAAGCCGACTTTCAAAATCGGCAAGACGGACATCAAAAGCATGGTTTGACTTTCATAAAAAATATTGCTCTTAGCATAACATTTTAAGTCCGACCAACGCAGCCACCTGTTCAACCACTAACGCAGCTTCCGAGCAAGCCCAATCAATCCAGCAGCCATATCCAATATTACGTGAGCAACGTGATGAGCCGCCGTGACCAGGGCTGGGGCAAAGGAACCCGACCTGGCACTGGTCAATGCGGCAGGTGCTGGATGTTCGGCCATATTGCCGCACATTGCCGAGAACCCAGCATGGATCGAAAAACTGCCATGTCTCCTCCCATGTTGGGTTCGAAAAACTGCCATGTTTGCCTACTATGCTGAACGGCACAACGCCAAAGACCAAAGGGGCCGAATCAGCCCGCCGTATGAGCACAAACAAACGGCTCAAGATTTCCTCCAGCGATACCCATCATTCAACCCGACGGTATGGCCACCACTCAAACAACCTCGCCAACCACCTGTTGTAGAGAAAAGTTGAGAAGTTAAGTGATCCGCCCATATAAAGTATAGAGTTAAGTTCAAAGTGATCCGCCACAGACGGCATTCCAGTTCCCAGAGTTGGAAGTACGGAACATAGCCTTATCAGATGTGTTCACACAAAATGTCAAAAGTTAAAAGTTAAAAGTTTAACTGGAAGTGACCGCTGAACATCAGATAAGCCAGTTACCAGTAAAAGTTCGCCAGAAAGAAGTTAAAGTTTGATTACGCAAAGTTGGAAAAAATCATGGGATCGACATAGCATTTTAGTGATTGTCATATGGTTTATAAGTCGAAATTGTTGATGCTGTAATTCAGTTGTGTTCTCGTTCGTTTTGTGTCGTCGTAACTTTGATTCGTACTGTCAGTAATTTCTTTAAACATTGTTAACAGAGAGACAGTTTTTCAAAGAAAGTTTATCAAAGAAAGTTTATCAAATAAAGATCAACCACCCTACAGTTGCAGACTCATCCGTTTTCAGTGATCTTGTAGAAGACCTGTCGATTTTTGAATTACTATCGATGATTATGAGTTTTTTTATGAGTTACCATCACCTGAGTGTTTTATGAGTTTTTATGATTCTTTTAATATGTTATTTTTTATTGTTTGTTCACGAACTAGGTTTTAACATATTTTCATGGTTCTCACACGCCCACACTCATCCGCAAACCAGTACATACCAACACCATTCCGTTCCCAAGCTCTTGGCAACATCAATGCCTGAAGGTGTTTCTAAAAAACTTTTAGCGAAATGGAAAGGGCTTTATAAAGTTTTAGCAGTAATGAATACGACTGTACGTGTCATACCTGAAGGAGCCACTTCACCAGTTTTACATGTGCATATTGACAGACTGAAACGACAACTTGAGACCCAACCCTGAGAACATTCACTTCCCATGACACGTTTATATTTTCTTTGCTTCACTCAAAAAATCATTTATATACTTTCGTTTCTCTTCATTCAGACTCACAACATTCAGTAACCATATGTTTCCCTTACACTTTAATTGTTACTCTTCGTGTTTAGACTGGCTTCTACAAACATCAACGATTTGGTCGATATGACCGAGGCGATGGATTTGGACGATATAACCGAGGCGATGGCGGCAAGCCAAGTGGCGCGTACGGTGGCAGCCGATGGTCTGATCGCCGCTAAACACTCGAGCTCGCCGGATGAGTGTAGAAGAGCCGTCTATTTTTGAATTACTATCGATGATTATGAGTTTATTAATGAGTTACCATCACCTGAGTGTTTTATGAGTTTTTGTGATTCTTTTATGTTATTTTTATTGTTTGTTCACGAACTAGGTTTTAACATATTCTCATGGTTCTCACACGCCCACACTCATCCGCAAACCAGTACATACCAACACCATTCCGTTCCCAAGCTCTTGGCAACATATTGCCGATGAGCTGATAAAGCATTAGCATTTCAATTTTCGAGCTGAATAACCGGTGGATGAGCGTTTTTGAGCAACAACCTTTGAGATTTGAGCTGATACCACTGAATTCGAGAATCCGTGTGACTGGATTCTGTACTTTCCGGAAATGTGACGTGATTTTGTCTAAATGAATAAGTGGCCACGGGCCTACGGAATATTCAGTTGGTAATTCACGCGCGCGTGCGGACACACACGTCTGGCTTGAGTTTCCATCGTCCGACGCGATTGGACCCCGTCTCGATTGGACCCCGGATTTTATGTCTCGATTGGACCCACGGATTTCAGTAGCGCTATGGGTCCAATCGAGACATAAAATCCGGGGACCAATCGAGACGGGGTCCAAACGTCCGGGACCCGTACATATGTACGTATATACTGTATGTATGTACGTATGTACATGAGTGATATTCGAACCCGAATAACGAGGGACTTGAGCATATGAGCTATGTTACCAGAAAGACCTGAGATGTACAGACCTGAGATGTACAGACCTGAGATGTACAGACCTGAGATGTACATACCTGAGATGTACAGACCTGAGTTTATGAGTTATTTTCACGATGTTTGAGTTGTATATTGAGAATGTATTAATTGGTGCGTTGAGAATATGAGATTTGTTTTAACCACATGTTCGTGAACACCTGAGATGTCATTTGAGCACTGTGCCTTAAGAATATCAGTAACTTCATTATACCTTTGCTTATTTCTGAGTGCTAGTTTTGTAAACACCTGAGATTCTATTTTTATCACTGTACTACAACGCATCATTAACTTCATAGTAAAATAGTCATTTTCTGGGTTCCTTTCTGTTCGTAATTATATGAATTTTGCTCCACATACCTCTGAGATTTTCCTTGAGAAACCATACACTGCTTACCAAATACCAATACATATCCTGCGATATATCTTGCCATTTTTTGTTAATACATGAGCCTTGCCACACCTGTTTGATTCACTTAAACGGCCTTGTTATCATAATGTTTGTCCTGAGTAATAAATCTACCAGAGTCATTTGAATTGATAGTGTTGAGTTTGTAACTTCAATAGGAAATTCCTCACATTCTGAATCACTGCCGAACCCAGCAACGGCGGGTTTTCCGGAATAATAACTGACATATTAGATGATTGACAAAGCTCTCTGGCATTCGTCGATGCCATGACATAAGGATACCGGGCCAGCCTAAGATTTTGGTGTTCCAGTGTCAGTTGTTCAGTTGCGTTCTATACAGTCGGTCAGTGATCTGCTCATCATTCTTGATGCAACAGTATGTATGTACTTTATGAGCTGAGTTTACCACTTTGAATAAATACTCTTAAAGTTGAGCTAACCGATGGGATGTTTCTATAAGTAACTGAAGAGAACCCAGACCGAGCGTGGTTAAGTCTTGAAGTAAAATAAAGAGAGAAAAAACAGAAAAAGGAGAAGTTGAAGGTATCTGATTGAAAGCATATCGCTAGGTCACTCAACAATCCGATTGGCTATCGTTGCAAATGAATAAAGCTAGATTTATTTACCTCTTGTTTCGAATACAATACAAATAACAACCATAATAAAAAGACTAGAAGTGTTGTGGATGGATGACGAGACGAGAAAAGAAACTGATTGCACAATTGACAACACATTCAGGTAAAAACCCATCGCACGATTTTGAAGGTTGTTAATGCGAATGTTGAAACAATCGAAAGTGCAAGGGAAAAACCCCGAATTGTGTGTCAATTGGTTTGTGTTAACTATCCTGCTAGAGAAACTAGATGTAGGAATGTACAAAAACGGAAGAGGAGGATGGGGTGGGTAGGTACTGTTTCGAATAACGGATCGCTATATTTATACCACACAATGGCATCACGTTTACTTCTTGCGGGTTCCGTCTTCGAAGAAGATACCACCGTCGGTCGAGCAGTATTTGGGGCAGATACCACGCTCGCCCTGGAGTCCAGGTGGGCCTTTGGGTCCGGCGTCTCCGGGACGGCCGGGCTGTCCAGGTGGGCCAGGAGGTCCGGGTGGGCCCTTGGGTCCGGGTGATCCAGGCTGTCCGTCGCGGCCGGGTTGTCCAGGCTCTCCGGGCAGACCGGGAGGTCCCTAGAAAATGAGTAAAATCAATGATGTGGAGTTATAACTTTTAGTTTTTTACAGTGCGGTTGATGAAATGAGGTTGTTCGGATTACTTTTTATGATGTAATGCAATGCTAAATGCCCTACCTGGTCACCGGGCTGTCCGGGGTCTCCGGGCAGAGCTGGTGTGGGAATGGCAGGTCGTCCGGGCTCACCACGAGCTCCATCACGTCCAGGCTGTCCAGCATCTCCGGGAGGTCCCTGAGGTCCGGGTGGGCCAGGAGGTCCATCGTTGCCGGGACGGCCGGGCTGTCCAGGTGGGCCGGCGTTTCCTGCATAAGAAATCAAGATTAGAATTGTAAGCTGTAGATAATCCAACGAATTTCATCAGTTTTGTACCATCAGTATGGTAAACCAGTCGAATCGGTGCAGATCTGTGAAATTATCATGTAACACCTGATGTGCTCAAGCCAACAGCAGTACTTCTAATCTAAAAACACCTACCGGGCTCTCCGGGTGCTCCGGGGTTTCCGGGTTGGCCAGGTGGGCACTCTCGGCATGGTGGCTCGGTGGGTTCCGTGCAGATGGGAGGTGGGCGACCGGGGAATCCAGGTGCGCCGGGCACACCGGGACGTCCAGGACGACCGGGCTTGCCGGGAGCGCCACTACGGCCGGGCTCGCCGGGAATGCAGCAGCCATCGCAACCTGCCTGACGCTTCTCCCTGTTGACCGACAAGGTCTCGTTGGAGCGTTGGAACAGCGGTCGTTCACCAGTCTTGAAGTCGTTGATCTCGTTCATGATGTCGCGTGCTGACATCTGCAAGACATGGTAGGTGGTGAAAGGGGGGGAGTCACATAGACCTTCATTAAAATGTAATGTTAACGAATATAAACCAGGTGGCTTCAGTCAACATACTTTTTTCGGATGGGAACAGAATGGATGTTAACCTTGCAGAACTCGGCCTCTGAGCGGACATTGGCCTGCAGATGTGCCACATAGTTGTAGACCATGGGCAGTGTCAGACACACCGACATGACGGCCACCACTGCGAACGACACAGCCGAATACACGGCGAACTGATATGCCTTTTCCCTCGTATCCATCCTGATTTCGTTGTGGGGGTGGTTTTTCTCTGCGAATCAGTTAATGTTTGGGTAAACAAACTGTTTTATCGGCGGTTAAACAAGGAGATCCTATCCAATGAAATACCTATTTTGGTAGCCGATTTGGTGTTCGGTAGCTTAGTAGGTATAGAGAGACAAATTGGTCAACTGGAGGTTGACAAGAAGATGATAGCCTGCTAAAATCAGATATGGTAATAAATTTTTAACTATGATGAGGATAACATTGAAAAAACTTTAACATTGTCTTCTGTGATAGACCTGATCACTTATTTGGACAACCGAGCTAACGGTTTACGATTACATACTCACATTAGGTATCTAACCATGTGACGATATTACTAGCCTTCAACACAACCTTCAAAGCAGCAAAATGTCCGAAAGTTAGTATACCACGCCTGACAAGCCAATAAATAAGGAAAGTAGCTTGTCAACAGTATACATGCATACTGAAATGGAACACTTATATAGTTCTTTGTGGTTGAGCTGATCAGGTTTGGTTTACTACCACCGGTATGGCTTAATGAAACTGGATTTCCAGGTGGAATACCTAAAATCAAAGTCACGTGTGTGTTACTGACATTCGATAATACCAGAGCTACATATCTTATGGTTTTGACTGTACGTATGTATATACATACGGAAACTAAAGAGCGAAAACTAGACCGTTCATGGAACAGACAACGATGGTTGATGATTGCTGGAGAGTAGAGAGGCGGTTACATTTATAGGCAATGAGTTGAGCATGTTGGGCGGTAGAGTGTAGCGCGCGCTGTAGCCATCTGAAGCGTGCACGGTAGTGAGTGAAGGCAAGTCAATGCTCGGGGTCTCTTGTTCGACGGACTCTCAAATATCGGTTACGCTGATAATGAAGATAAAAAATAATGAACCTAAACATGCAGAATGATTGCAATGTCAATTGTGTGCTATGGGCTCTAACGCTACCCACCATGTTATCGGATTAAAGTCTTCCAACTGCAATCAACATTTTTACCACAACGTGAAAATGTGTTGATATATGAAATTTTGATTTCATATTTCGACGGGGAAAACGAACAATATTTTGGCTTTCAGTTTTTATTCGTAAAATTGTTCCCGCCAAAATATGAATGAAAAATTTGTATTAGACAAAGTTAACGAAAATTTACTTCCGTTTTACCCTGTAGCTAGTGATGACTTACGAAAAAACCTGATCGAATTGAACCATCCTATCAAAAAACCCTGCTTTGATTCAGGGTATTCAAACTATTTTTCATTAGGTTATTTTCTTTAGCTATCGAATCGAAAAAGTTTCAATAAGGTTTGATTCGCACTCACGAAATTTTTACAGGGTGGACAAGAAAAAACGACGACACTTTGATCTGACTCAGAAGTGGCTGGGTCTAATATTTTGACTTGACGTTTTGAGCATATGATAAAAACATACAAACTTTGTTTTCCTGAATATTCCGATTTGATATGGGAGTAATAGCTGAAGTTGTGCACATGCATCCCAAAAAAAGTTCCACGCATTTTCACAACATCCAATATATTCACATAACTAAGGTTTATTATTATGTATTTATTCAATGTAATTTTCAACAAGAACTATCAAAACAGTAAAAAACTTTTGTAAGAAAAATGTGAATAGTCTATTTCAAACATAAAATGAAAAAAATCTTAAAATAGGTCATAATTACAGTATGTAGTTGCATCGAATTTCTCACTCGTTATCAACAACTATTGACATGGGTTTCCAACCCGAAATATTTCAATGAAACTCATCCCATCTGTCGGGAACGGGAACGCAATTTTCCAGACCCCACAGATTTTTTGAAAGTTTACAGTTTTTATCAAAAATCTGGGAAACGAACCCCGGGCCACTCGCATGCTAGGCAAGCGCCCTTGCACTGTGCTACTGAGCCGATGCATATAAACTGCATATACCCTACTATAACTGGCTCGCTACGCTCGCATGCTTTCCACAGCACGTGGCTATGCTACAACACGTGCAGGAGGAAATATTAAAATCTCCCCTGCGGGGCCTATCGCGCTTGTCCTCGCTCCGCTCGGACAAGCCGGCCTTACGTTAGGTTATCGGGGGCTCGCAGACAGTGAAACTTTACATGGAATACTAATGTTACTCGAGAAAAACCAAATTTGAAAAATCTGTGGGGTTTGTAATCATGCGGGAACAGGTTAACTTTGATGATAAATACCTCAAAACAACAGAAGGTCATGTTTCAGTGATACATGTCATCGTTGTACCATATAATCGTAAATGGGTGGTGTGTATGGTTTTAGTAAAAATGAGCGTGCAACTTTTTAGTTATTGATGCACAAGTCTCTCAAAACCGAACCTATCCCAATACAATTTTCAGTAGCACTAAGTTTATATGTCGTTAACGTATGGTGGAAACCACAATTACAAAAATTTCACACAGCAATTACCAAATCAAATGAAAGTGTCATTGTTTTTTTGGCCCATCATGTGTAAAGATTTAGGTAAAAGTTTGATTGAGTTTTTTTAATTATTTCGACAGGCAAAATTCCATGGGTATGAGTGAACCTGTTAGAAAAAAATTGCTTTTTCCTCTCCCGTATCATTTTACTCAATCAAATAATCACCGGCTCACGGTTCGCGACAACCGAAAGAATCTATATATATTTTTTAAAACCCTTATTTCATCGTGGTTCGTTTCGATTGCTAACGAAACGTTTCGAGCCAATCGAAACTAACCTGACAATCTCTGTTTCGCTTTGATTGAAACGAAAATCTAAGTTTTGCTTTAATTTTTTTGATTCGTTTCGTTTCGTTCGTTAGCGATCACTGTCTGTACAGTCAGTGCAGCGGGTTATGTCTTGTAAAACTGTTGCCACACACATGCTAAAATTGAGCTTTTCTTTGATTATAACGGGATCCTGATGATAAAAATTGGTTGGAATATGGAAAAGAGTGTAGCGCACCTTTACAGGCAGCAAGAAAAATGAAAAAATCGTTCCTACTCATGAAACATCACCTTTACTACTAGTTTATAGTCCATGAACGTTCTAGCCATTTTTTCTGTCCATGATGTAACTTTTTCAACTATCTGTCGAACTAAAAAGGTGAACAAGACCCTATTCCATATCCCCACCAATTTTTTTCATCATAATCCCGTTATAATCAGAGAAAAACTCAATTTTAGGATGTGTGTGGTAACAGTTTTACAAGACATAACCCGCTGCACCGACTGTAGTTTGGTACAAGTACATACATACATATATCACTCACCCGGAACTTTTCGACTTTTTACATTATTATCCAATATTTATCCCATGATGGTGTTGTTATGTGATATTGAATTCTTGTATTACATGCATATGCATTGTGTGTGTTTGCATATCACTAGGTCACTCAACAATCCGATTGGCTATCGTTGCAAATGAATAAAGCTAGATTTATTTACCTCTTGTTTCGAATACAATACAAATAACAACCATAATAAAAAGACTAGAAGTGTTGTGGATGGATGACGAGACGAGAAAATAAACTGATTGCACAATTGACAACACATTCAGGTAAAAACCCATCGCACGATTTTGAAGGTTGTTAATACGAATGTTAAAACAATCGAAAGTGCAAGGGAAAAACCCCGAATTGTGTGTCAATTGGTTTGTGTTAACTATCCTGCTAGAGAAACTAGATGTAGGAATGTACAAAAACGGAAGAGGAGGATGGGGTGGGTAGGTACTGTTTCGAATAACGGATCGCTATATTTATACCACACAATGGCATCACGTTTACTTCTTGCGGGTTCCGTCTTCGAAGAAGATACCACCGTCGGTCGAGCAGTATTTGGGGCAGATACCACGCTCGCCCTGGAGTCCAGGTGGGCCTTTGGGTCCGGCGTCTCCGGGACGGCCGGGCTGTCCAGGTGGGCCGGGGGGTCCGGGTGGGCCCTTGGGTCCGGGTGATCCAGGCTGTCCGTCGCGGCCGGGTTGTCCAGGCTCTCCGGGCAGACCGGGAGGTCCCTAGAAAATGAGTAAAATAAATGACGTGGAGTTATAACTTTTAGTTTTTTACAGTGCGGTTGATGAAATGAGGTTGTTCGGATTACTTTTTATGATGTAATGCAATGCTAAATGCCCTACCTGGTCACCGGGCTGTCCGGGGTCTCCGGGCAGAGCTGGTGTGGGAATGGCAGGTCGGCCGGGCTCACCACGAGCTCCATCACGTCCAGGCTGTCCAGCATCTCCGGGAGGTCCCTGAGGTCCGGGTGGGCCAGGAGGTCCATCGTTGCCGGGACGGCCGGGCTGTCCAGGTGGGCCGGCGTTTCCTGCATAAGAAATCAAGATTAGAATTGTAAGCTGTAGATAATCCAACGAATTTCATCAGTTTTGTACCATCAGTATGGTAAACCAGTCGAATCGGTGCAGATCTGTGAAATTATCATGTAACACCTGATGTGCTCAAGCCAACAGCAGTACTTCTAATCTCAAAACACCTACCGGGCTCTCCGGGTGCTCCGGGGTTTCCGGGTTGGCCAGGTGGGCACTCTCGGCATGGTGGCTCGGTGGGTTCCGTGCAGATGGGAGGTGGGCGACCGGGGAATCCAGGTGCGCCGGGCACACCGGGACGTCCAGGACGACCGGGCTTGCCGGGAGCGCCACTACGGCCGGGCTCACCGGGAATGCAGCAGCCATCGCAACCTGCCTGACGCTTCTCCCTGTTGACCGACAAGGTCTCGTTGGAGCGTTGGAACAGCGGTCGTTCACCAGTCTTGAAGTCGTTGATCTCGTTCATGATGTCGCGTGCTGACATCTGCAAGACATGGTAGGTGGTGAAAGGGGGGGGGGGGGGGGAGTCACATAGACTTTCATTAAAATGTAATGTTAACGAATATAAACAAGGTGGCTTCAGTCAACATAAACATACTTTTTTTCGGATGGAAACAGAATGGATGTTAACCTTGCAGAACTCGGCCTCTGAGCGGACATTGGCCTGCAGATGAGCCACATAGTTGTAGACCATGGGCAGTGTCAGACACACCGACATGACGGCCACCACCGCGAACGACACAGCCGAATACACGGCGAACTGATATGCCTTTTCCCTCGTATCCATCCTGATTTCGTTGTGGGGGTGGTTTTTCTCTGCAAAACAGTTAATGTTTGGGTAAGCAAACTGTTTTATCGGCGGTTAAACAAGGAGATCCTATCCAATGAAATACCTATTTTGGTAGCCGATTTGGTGTTCGGTAGCTTAGTAGGTATAGAGAGACAAATTGGTCAACTGGAGGTTGACAAGAAGAGATAGCCTGGTAAAATCATATATGGTAATAAATTTTTAACTATGATGAGGATAACATTAAAAAAAACTTTAACATTGTCTTCTGTGATAGACCTGATCACTTATTTGGATAACGAGCTAACGGTTTACGATTACATACTACCATTAGATATCTAACCATGTGACGATATTACTGGAGTACAAACATACCTGCATACATACATACTAAAATGGAACTGATTTATAGTTGTTCGTGGACTGTAATGCCAATCCAATTGGTTCCTTGAAAACAGGACCAACTAGCATCAAATTAACTAGTGTGTTATTGAAAGGCAATACCTTGCGATATCTAATGGTTTCGATTGTATGTACATACAGAACTATCTTACGACTGTATTTTGTATACTCTAAACCTTAGAAGCGAAAACTGGACTGATCGTTGTTGAGAAGACAACGATGGTTGAATATTGGAAAGGGGAGAGGCGGTTGCATATAAATGCAATCGGGGTTGAGTATGCTGGACGGTAGAGTGTTGCGCGCGCTGTAGCCATCGGGAGCGTGCACTGTACCCACGGGCACTAATACTTTACACACTAGTGGATGAGCACGCGTTGTAAAGTAAGCATGCAAGATTTGTACCAGAGTTACAGTATGTATTCTTCACCATGCCATGGTGAAAACAGGATCGAAGATTCAGATAATCCATTACCTCTGCTCCAAGTACCAACAGTTTCATGTATTGAACCATCCGCCACGACAAGGTGACATGAGGTGTATAACAAGCATCATGCTTCATTCATGCTGGGCAACCGAGAGAAACAGTGTGACCGCGGCGATACGGCGTCGCGATGCGTGTTGCGAGCAAATTATTTGTAAAACACAAGAAAAACACCGTTTCTCTCGTTTTATTCGATATTTTCGCCAACTATAGTTAGATGAGAAGTTCTCGCGCCGCGCCGAGGAAATCGAAAAAAATGGACCGACTCGACGCTATTCGTTGAGTGCTGCAACCCGGGTAGTCAAGTTGGCCCGATTTCATTTCAAAATGTGCGCGCAATGGACGAGGTTGAAGTGTGCTCATTGCACGTGCTCAGGAATCCTGATACAATTAATAAGTATTATGCGATTGTTGTTTTTACAGCTTCATTATCATATCTGAAGCAGAATTATCGGAATTTTACTGTTTTCCTTTTGAAAGTTTGAATATAGCCGACAAATTTGAGAATTCATTTTTAATAGATGGTATTTCATTTTCAGAAAATTTTTACTTTTTAATAAGTTTTGTTCCATGCAAAAGTTTTGAATATATTACTGAGGAAATATTTATTTATCGATTTCTTATTGTGCATCTAATAAAATCTCGCGTACACTGTTTTTGTTGTTTATTTTTACCTACATATTTACTTGTAGGTGCTCACACGACCACAAAATTCATGTCAAAACAAATATGTGTACTCATTTCATTCAGCAGACCAGAATTGAAAGTCATAATCATTAACCATGAGATCAATAAGCACCGAAGACGGAAAACCAGCAGATCAGTAAGGTTTTATGAATCAGTAGACCAGTAATGTGCTTATAACCAAACAACATTGTAACCAAGTTATATGAGCCAAAGAACAGTTTAATCGAATTGGAGTTCAGTAGAAAAAAGAGGAAAGTTTTTAGTTTGCATTGCAGTATCATCATTTTGGATGCATTGTACATTCATCAATATGTACAAAAATATCAACAACAAGAAAAACACAGTGGTCATCGGTCACAGTGATATGTATGTATGTAGGTATTGAACATGTATACTGTAATCAAAGCTATAAACGCAGTGCATAAATGGAGAATAATAACAAAACTGAGACAGTTTACAAAACTGCAAGAACTTCATCTATCTACTTCCAGTTGCAGAAAAATGTGCCGAATTCCGTATTTTTATCAGAGTGGTGTGAATGTTGGCAGATAAATGGATGATGTTCTCAACAACAAAAAAAAATTCGACTACATTTTTACATAGCATTAACTTGAACAGCAATGTACAACCTTATGAGATATCACCAGCAATGTCTCATAAAATTCGGTGGAGAATACAACACAATTTTACGAGAATGTGAATCATGATGAAGTGAGGTTTATAAGGTGGCCAAGGCGTTCAACATCAATCCGAATCGTCATCAGCAATCGGGGCTCTACGCTTCTGAAGAAAAAAAAGAATCCGTTGTAAATCGTTTTCACTTTTCAGTGTTAACAAAAGGCTAGTTCTTCATAACAAATTATACGGAAAATACACACTAAATTATGAAAAAAAACGGTAAAAGAGAAAAATTGTAATCACAACCAACTGAATTTTTGCGTGATTTTGACGGCGCCGGAGTCTCGGGCTCAGCCACATCACTTTCCTCCTCCGATACATCGTCATCTTCGTCCTCTTCAGCAGCCTCCTGGTTGTCCTGCTCCAGCCGTACAATCGCTTGCTCCACTCTAAAAACGGGTGATTTCATGTGAGTGATTGTCTTAAGATTTTTTACAGAAAACAAATTTCAGTTCAACTTTCACTTTCAAACAGATTACACATTTATTTTCACTTGACATGAGAAAGTGTACAAAAATCGAGTTTAAAAGGCACATGCAATATTTAAAAATAAAAAACCAACGCCATGAATGTTTTTCTCACGCGCTCCCGGCTGACTTTGTCGATGATCAGCTGAAAAGTAATAAACACGTTTGTATGCTAACATAAAAGTATAAACGTGTAAATAAGCTTGTTCACGGTATCATATAAGTAAGTGTAAACGTGTAAATAAGCTTGTTTCACAGCACGAAAAATTGTTTGATTATTTTTAAAACCACATCACGAGAGGCTTAGGCTTAAAGTAACACTGCTCCACACCAGAACGCAAAAATAAATCTGAATGTCTCACTTACGGACTAAAAAATTAACGTTTCAAAAACCTCATTTGTGCATAAAGAAAAAAAGCAAATCCTCTGATAAAAACCATGTTGTTCTCACTCACCTCGACGGCCTGTTCCAGGTTCTCCTTGAGGTGCTGTAATGTGAACGCATTGATCGTGGCATCGATTGTGAGCTGCGATAGCCAGAGAGTGTACCGTTTCACATGCAGACCATCTGGTTCCTCCAGCAGCTGGTGAGTAATATCTTTGGCAATGTCACCGTGAACGTTCTCGTGAGGCGATGGCTGAAAATACTCGAAGTTACACATCAGTTGTTTGCTCTAGAACTGTCATAGTGTCATAAGCTGTATTCATATCAGCTGACAGCTATGCATAATTGTAAATTTACATACCTTTAATTTCAAGGTCGATGATACAAACAATTACAATAGAATAAGGTGAAAAAGCTGGTTGCCTTCATCATACATTTTTAATACAAACACTGCACAAAACTTCAAAACACAAAACTGTTCAAGCACTCTGCATCATTTTCATGATTTACATTCAGGAAAAAAAACTAGGTTATAAGAGCACATGCTGTATTATTCGATGTTGCCAACTTCACATAGTAATACGCTGACCATGATTGCTTTACTTATATGTTGCGCAGCTTTTTACCACATTCCGTGAATGCATTCACTATGTGTTCCCTCGAATCTTTTGATTTTATTAGAACACGACAAACAATTCGATTTGACAGTCTTTTTTATTATTACTGTTTCATTATATTACAAGCCAAGATCACAATGTGATACGATATGTATTTATTTACTCGAATTGAGCATTCGAACCGGAAATTCGAAACCAAAATGACTATTGTAACGATTGAAAATTTACTTTTTACAAGAATATATAAAAGAAAAGTTGGCAGTATTATAGGGCACTGTGGTCACATGATACATGTACATGACGTAGAAACACGAAACACACCAGACTGAGGTTAAAATGGTTCGTCGGCGATGAAAGAAACGAGTATTAAAAATATCCAATCGCTGAACGTTACCCTAAGCTTTATACACTATATTGAAGCTACTGTGGATACAAGCTGTGAAGACGGTAATAATCGGCACTGCGTGCAATTTGACTTGGTCATGGAAAAGGTCGATATACCACACTTCTGTTTTATCACATTTACTTCTTTCGGGTTCCGTCTTCGAAGAAGATACCACCATCGGTCGAGCAGTATTTGGGGCAGATACCACGCTCGCCCTGGAGTCCAGGTGGGCCTTTGGGTCCGGCGTCTCCGGGACGGCCGGGCTGTCCAGGTGGGCCGGGGGGTCCGGGTGGGCCCTTGGGTCCGGGTGATCCAGGCTGTCCGTCGCGGCCGGGTTGTCCAGGCTCTCCGGGCAGACCGGGAGGTCCCTAGAAAATAAGTAAATTCAATGATGTGGAGTTATAACTTTTTGGTTTTTACGGTGCGGTTGATGAAATGAGGTTGTTCGAAATAGAAATAAGTGTTTATTCGAAATACTTTTCATGATGTAATGCAATGCTAAATCACCTACCTGGTCTCCGGGCTGTCCGGGGTCTCCGGGCAGAGCTGGTGTGGGGATGGCAGGTCGGCCGGGCTCACCACGAGCTCCATCACGTCCAGGCTGTCCGGCATCTCCGGGAGGTCCCTGAGGTCCGGGTGGGCCAGGAGGTCCATCGTTGCCGGGACGGCCGGGCTGTCCAGGTGGGCCGGGGTTGCCTAAGTTGGGAATGTTCTTAGTAAAAAAATCACAGTCACACACTGCATGGGAAGACTTGTAAAAAGGTTTTAGTCAACTAAACAAATAAATGAATATTAACCAGACTCTCCAGGTGCACCGGGGTTTCCGGGTGGGCCAGGTGGGCACTCCCTGCATGGTGGCTCGGTGGGCTGGTCGCAAATTGGTGGTGGGCGACCGGGGAATCCAGGTGCGCCGGGCACACCGGGGCGGCCGGGACGTCCGGGCTTGCCGGGTGGTCCCTGACGACCGGGCTCGCCGGGAATGCAGCAGCCGTCGCAACCTGCTTGACGTTTCTCCCTGTTGACTGACAGGGTTTCGTTGGAACGACCGAAGGCCGCTGGGAGGTCACCGGTTTTGTATTCGTTGATCTCGTTCATGATATCACGGGCTGACAGCTGAAAGATACACAATTTGTGTCAACATTTTCGATACGACAGCCAATAATGTTATATATTTTCCAAACTTCTTCATGTAGGGATCAAAATGGGTATTAAAAAAGAACGAAATCTTTAAAATAAAAATCTTGATTAACACAAACCTTGCAGAACTGTGCTTCTGAGCGGACATTAGCCTGAAGATGGCTGACGTAATTGTAGACCATTGGCAGAGTCACACATACTGACATAATAGCCACCAGTGAGAAGGAGACCGCCGAATACACGGCAAACTGGTAGGCTTTTTCCCGTGTATCCATTTTTCGTTATTGGTTTTCTCTGAAAGGTACCAAATGTAAAGCCTAATCACTAAATGAATTAAAAAAGTTCAAGTTGAAAACGATTGACACCCAGATGGAAGTGTCATTGACAAACGAAACAAAAAGTATGTTTGATGAATGAAGTGTCTGAACTTGACAGTTACTTTTTGACAGTGAAAAGCACCACAAGTGGATGAGGTGATTGAATGAACAACGGTGGAGTTGGTGAATGTCATTGGCGAGTGCACGCTGCCTTTATGGTAGGTAGTCGAATCGAGAAGCAAGTATTGATCGGGCCACGAGTAGCGTGTAGTGTCGCCGACGGGGTGAAGCAACACATGTTGAGTTACGACGAGGAGGTGAGGCATTACACATGCGTGTTATCAGTGCACGCCAGCTAACACACACATGCTCGCTCTGCATTCAAGCGTGCGCAATCGCCTCAAGCATGCATGTTAGAAGAAGCATGTCAAGTGTAGAATACAGTACACTGCCTGAGGGTGTTGTACACGCATGTGCTTGCACTGTAAAGCGTGTCGGCGACCCGGACACCATCGAGCAGTCAGCTGTTGTAGCTGTACGATCGTGTTGCGCCGGACTTGAGCTGGAGTCCGAATGCATTGGACATTTGCATGTATACATGCATGCACACGATCAATTACCTCACTTCGAGACTGCATTCACTCTACACACACACACTTTCAACATACACTCACCAGACATACAACTCAATTGCACGCTTCCATTTAACGCGCACGCACAAACACATACACAAACACATGATTTTCACTTTCGCCGGCAAGCTTTTCCGATTTCGTCAGTCCTTCTGCATATATTCTCCGTTTTTTATGAGAGTTTCCTCGAATGAGTTTTGTGGGAAAATACCTACATTAATCGTGTTCAGTATGTAACCGAGAGAAACGTTCATACAAGACCGCTTACTTTGTCAAACCGTTAAAAAGCTAGGGCGCGGCAATGACGGAAGAGATTACGTAACCACACTGATCTGAATGCTCGTAGTGTGGTTCTGATGATTCTTGTGGATGTGCGTGCGCATAACTTTCATGGCTTTCTTTTGAAGTGCGCACTGAAGTTGTGTATATCGAGCTAACTTTTCTGTGGTGACATTTTTATAACACGGAAACTAGCTTAACTAAACGAACGATTTTACCATGCATGTTAATTTATGACAGTCGTATCAGTTATTTATTTAAACCATTCAACGTTGAACTCTGGAATGAAAACCACCGCATTCCTCACGTCAGTTATTATAATCTCAGGTCTGCTCCAACTAATTTGCTGGGAAGCAGAGTTAAGAACGATACAATTCGATTCGGATGTTATAGCTAGCGAAATTCAAAATTTTTACGTGGCTGTATTGTATACAAGTTTTCAAAGTGCAAAATACACCGTTTTTATCGTTGGTTTTCTACATGTGGGTTTGTTGGTTGCTTAACCGCATTAAATTCCACGATTTCAGACGAGTAGTAACCTAGCATTTATTTGCTTTGATGAAGCAGTTGTCTGTTGTGCGCGAATGTACGTACATGTTTCCCGAAAAGTAACAATTAACGCACGCATTAAACATTCGCAGTAACGAACACGCGCATGCATTCGACTCAGTTTCCATGTCAATAAGTAGAACGCAAATGTGTATTGACCCAGCACGTGTGACCGAAAGTAAGAGGCGATCGCAAAAAACTTCCGTCTAATTCGAACACAGAATTGACGTCCCTTTTGAGGGTCACACACTCACAGAATGTGGCTCGAAATGAGGCGAGGCGAAGTATAGAAACAAAGTTGATTGGTTTGATATTCATATGCACAATGGAAAAAACACTCGACGTTGTCAAACAGAAAATTTTCAGCACAACAGTTCTTTTACTTTCATTGAAATGAATAAAATTAGTTTTCGAACGCTTTTTTATAGATTATTTAACTAGCAATGATATCTGAGCCAAAATCTTGCTAGCATGTTTATAAATTTTGCTGGATACATGATAAAGTGCCCGTAAACGTTCTATTTTGCTAAACGAAACGCATTAAAACGAAACTCCGTTTATCGCTTCACTTAAGTTTATGTCGTTTGCTTAATGCCGCCGATTTGAATGTATTATTGTACTGATGTTGCACTGGCACTGTTCATGTCAAAACCTCATATCTTTTTTTAGAGTGAAGCATCTACTGTAACATGGCAACCATTCATAAATATGATTCGCGCAAAAAAGAAGGCCAAAATGAAATAAATGGTCACATGAATCACAAGAATTTTTCATAAAAAAACTAAACACTACGCACCTCTGGAAACCGACAGCGATATTATGAATATAAAACTTTACTATGATAAACAACTGTCAGAAATCAGACAATGAGGTAAAACTATAAATAAATGAAATATAAAGAAGATAAAAATATAGGATAGTTACCTGTTTGGGATTGTACTTTGGTGGAGCAGTGCAGTTGATGATGCATTTGGCCAACGTGTCCTTGTCGACCGAAGCCAGTGCACTCGTACTTCGACACGTCAGCACCTTACGTACCGTCGGCATGAATGCTGCGCCCATCAGTGCCTGACTTTTGCTGCAACATGAATGATAATCTAACGACCAGATATTTGACTTAATCGACGTGATTGACATATAACAATCGCAAACGACAACCAACGCTGAATGTAGTGGATATCGTTGGAAGAAGGCGCCGAGCAGACGCATCAACGCCTCTTGGTTGCCGGCACCATCTGATTTGCACCAGAGCAACAACAGCTCGGAAAGGGTCTTCACCGAGTAGATACGGTCGTTGAGCAGCAGCTTGCACAGACCCGTCGCTACAGCGGCAAGCTGCTCAGGCGATATGTTGCGCTGAAAATAACAATAATGATTATATGAACTTAAATTCATTCAGTTGTTATGCCACAAAAGCAAAGTTGGATACGAAACCACAAATTTTGTGAAATAACGGTCACCCTATTTACGTGTGAGATGATGATAATGACTGATCACGAGCAAAGTACTCAAATGCGCTTTTTCTCAACCCGGGAATCGAAACCGAACCATCGGCTTGAGGTGGCCGGCACCTTAACCACTGTGTAAGGGGCAATTATATGGGAAATTTTCATATCTGTCTTCCTTGTTAGTTGAAAAGTTCAACAATGCATAAATTTGTCATAGATATTCGACATAAGTGATAATAAAACAAACATCTTTGGTCATGATGCGCACAAACTCATCAATGAGCGCATCAGATGACAGTTTTTCATCCGGCTGCACCTGCTCGTCCACATCCAGGTCGATTGCATCGCTGGCTGAAATCACAAGTACATCACAAAACACATCACAAGTCACCGGTTGATGACAAATCTTCTCTCACTCACTCACTCACTCACACACCACACCCACTGACTGACTCTTATCATCTCACCTCAGTTTACCTCAAACACAACACCCACTCCTTCGCTCACTCACTCGCTAACAGACTGAGTCTTCTCGGCTTTACTACTGCTACTACGTTAAGCGATAAAGTCTGGTCACAGTTTCTCGTTACTCCGAAATTTTTACCGTAATCCTTTTGGCGCGCATTCAAATTTTGGCGCGCGTTCAAATTTATTCAAATTTTTCCGCTGTTCACACTACATTTGTATAAAATATTATTGAACATGCCCACCTTTTTAATTGTTCAGTATAAGGTTTTCAGGAAAAAAACATTAGTAACAAGATACCCTGACCAAGCGATAACCAACCAATAACAACGGCCGTGGGCATGAGCACGGACATGGTGGGCACGCCCCAGTGCAGCAACCAATCAAACACGGAATTCATGGCCGCCAGCTTAACAGCATCAACGTCAATATGCATCGACTGAAACAGGAAATATTTACCATTCAACTTACCATTACTGCATATTCTACAACATATTGCCCACTAATACATACCATAACAGAATGTTTTACGTAGTGGCCAGAGAGGTAAAAAAACTGACGGCCAATGGCGGAGCCCCAGAGCACCAGTGTCATGTGTCTCAGGCCAGGTTTCGAACCCAGCCCACCAGACTGGTAGCCTTCGCATTGGACTAGGCAGTCAACGAATCAGTAATCTCAGAATGTTATTAACATCACAAACCTCCCAGAACATTTTGCAGTACTCGCGGGCAATATGGTAGTCGATGAGGCCGTACAAACCGATGGCCTTGAAGGTCAGCTCACGGACGGCCGGCATCGTGTGCGTTATGCAGGGCAGGATCTGCAAATATAGCATATCCAGGGTTTCTTATCACTAAAATACGCTTTTAGCACGCGACTTAAGTTAAATGCAGAGGTTATTTTGGCGCACGTTCAATAGTCAGGATCCCTTGTCAACTGACGAGCCCGTGTGGATTCATCGATTCTGATGTACAGAGCGAAACGCGGCTTGTGTTAAGATTAGATAGTAACGAGCAAATGATTTATCTTTATGTTTTTATAATGCGTATTGATAAGTTTTGAGGAACCTAAATAGTTATTATCGACCGACCATTAATACCAATTTGTCTATAGAAATAGAACCAACGATATCATCAAGCATCATCCGCAGGTTATCATTCATTTTGGTGATGCACATGCGCGACATCAACGACACGGCCAGATTGAGACACTTGAGCAGCACCTTGACGTCCTGGTTCATCACGCGGTCGCGGGCACGCCGTTTCACGTCCACCGGGTGGATGCGATTCAACATCTTAAATTTCAGTACCTAATATTTTCCAAGCATCACATTTTGAGGGTGGATAAATTAGGTTGCTTGTAAGAAATGTTAATACGATCTGATCTGCTGAACCACTGTATAACGTTTTTTACTGGGACTTCTTATTTACCGAAGACATCAAGTCACACTGATACCATTGCAGAATGTTGTTCTGGTCTGGTAGTTGCCAGATAAGGTAAGTCAGAAACGTCTTGGAGGAAAAAAAGTGTAATTAACTGTTATACTTCTAACCCCTCCGTCCTGCGACACATTCAAGTTTGTTTCGTTGGTATCCTTCTCCTGACTGTCCTCATCAATCTCCTCATCGCCGAACAGATCCTGACTGGACTGATTGCCGGCTTTATCGTTGTCGTAGACGGGCGCGAACAGCTCGTTCACGATGCCCAACAGACACGTGCAGATCTCCTGCAAAACATATCAAGTCTGTTAGCCGGTTCACACAAATACATAGTTTTTTTCGAAGAAAAAAACAACTTAACAGAAGTTACTAAAACCATACTTTTCGTATTTTTTGTGCGCTCTCCTCAGTATGCTCACGCTCGCTTGCATAAAACTTGATTGAATGGGCCAACACTAACATGGGCCAACACTAACATGGGCAAACACTAACATGGGCCAACACTAACATGGGCAAACACTAACATGGGCAAACACTAACATGGGCAAACACTAACCTGGGCAAACACTAACATGGGCAAACACTAACGTGGGCAGTGTTATCATCGCAATAATCGGATGACTGGTGGTGGCGAACGGATGGCACCCGCTGACCCTGACTATCTGGTTTGGCAGTACCGCCCTCATCGAATGTACTGTCCAACGATACGTCGAACGCTTCGGCAGTTCCTACAACAGAAAAAATCCTAATCCAGTAGATCATTGCCCAATGCCCACTCAGTTGTTCGTTGCTGATTATCATATAAATGTATTGGCCCTGAGTGTTTCGGTAATTCTAGTTTCTCTTTTATAAACCCTCATATTTACAATTCAAACCAGTATTTAACATGTTTTTCTGTTTTCTCCTAAGCAGATCTCCATTCCAAACGCGCCAAAATCTTTGCGAGAAATCGGAAACCCTGGATCGGCTATAGTGGCTGACCTTTTCTACTGGGATGATTGACCTGCGCCTCGTCCCTAGCCAGGGACATGTGCACCTTGCAGAACTGTACCATGATCGGTTCGACCAGGTTGTTATTCAGACTCTGTTCCGTCAACAGCCCATGCAGCAGCTTGTACCATTCTTTTCTGCAAAAACGGTGTATTAAAAAAACATTCAGCAGGGTGTGGTTTGACATGACGAACACGAGCGTAAAACTAAAACTGAAGTTTGATCGAACTACAAGGAATCCTATCCACCAACTTATCCCCAATATCGTTAGCCGATGCCAACGGCAGCAGCTTGAGCAGTTCGAACGCAATGAACTCGGCCTTGACAGATCCCTCGGCCTGTTTGCCGGGTGTTGTGTCCTGGTGGTGCTTTTCGATCATATCGTTCACGAATCTACAACCACCACCGTGTTATAAAAAACTATCATAAAAGGTCGCTTTTAGTCTAGTGCGTCAAAATTTTTGATAGGATAATTCCTACTGCGACCTGCTTGCACAAAAACATACTTCCTTGAATTCACCTTCCCCACATTAAAGAACAATAGAAAACCAGAACTTGACGACCAACTTCTTGACATATCGCGTTAGCTGGCACAACTTGGGGATCAGACTGTCCTGGCACTCCTGCTGCATGGCGTAGCTATTCTTCTGTTTCTCGGCGTGTTTCATCACGCATTCCACAAAGCATCGCCAGTAGAACGCGCGCGTGTGCGACAGCGGTTCGTGTGGCAATAACCTAGAATGCAATCAACATTTTCCTGCTGGTACAGTGTAGTTTTCAAAGTTTTTTGCTCATTTTTAATATTAAAGGAGTGCCCACTGAACTGAATGCACATGTGTCTCATGCAAGGAAAAAAACGTCAAAAGACTAAAAAACGGGCAAGATTTTCAATTTAGTCTCTTGTACTACTGAGGTTGATATACGACTGCTCATGTCACTAAGATTCCGCAAAGGCTCACCAACTTCTCATCGAGCATATCGAACTCGTTGATGACCTGCTCGAGACCGACTTCATCGATTCGAATGGATGTGATCGCATCGACGACCATCATCGGAGTGTTGTCTGTGCAAGTCAGCACGTCCAGCGAATCCAGAAGTCTGGGTGATTAGTTTGAAAATTTTCGCTTTTTAGTATAATCTCGGAATTTTTTGTCATTTCACTTGTTGACTAAACTTTTCCAAATTTTTTTCAAGTATCTGGTCAAAAAAGTTTCACAAATGGCGATCTTCCTTTCCATTTTCTTTCTTTTGAACTCTGATGACCACGGTCCACGAAACCAGCATACATCACGTTAACTACTAACTTGATTGTCTTTTTTGTGCCCTCTTCTTAATATTTACACGATGAATGAATAAAAAGATCTGCCTAAACTCACCTCAGAACGGACATGGTTTTCATACTCTCGTTCTCCCGCACCACCGGCTCCGCATCGGGTTGACTCTTCTTCTTCCCCTCAAGCACCCGAGTGCAGTGACGTTCGGCTGATTGCAGCCAGTCGTGGATCAGACTGTGCAGCACAACCTTGCGTACTTTGGCTGCAAACAACATCCAATGTACGTTAGGGCACTCACCTCGTTACCAAGAATTTTAGTTGCAATTTTTTGACTGACTGACATACTGACTGACTGACTGGTCGATTGATTGATTAGTTGATTGAAAGGCTAAATGACTGACTGACTAACCGACTTACTTACTTTTCGAGTGAGTGACTGATCGATCAATTGACTGATGAAATGACTGACAGACTAATCAATTATACCACTTATATCAATACCGCAAAAAAGCTTATCTTAATCGAACCATATTAAGGGAACGGCCTAACGGCCGTCCCTTGATTAGGATATAACTAACCATTAGGATCGTCAAGCCCGTTACGTAGTAGATCAATGCGTTGCTCAATGTTGTAATGACTCAGCGAGACTCCTTTAGCCAGAAGCTTATATGCTTCCAAACGTACCTGTAACGTGCAATTAGTACTAACGAGTACGTGAGTTCGTGAGTGAGAGACTTGAATGAGTCAGAGAGTGAGCGACTAAAAGAATGAGTGAGTAGGTGAATTAGTGAGTGAGTGGGATCGTGAGTGAGGAAAAGAGTGGGCTGGAGAGTGGGTGAGAAAATTATGAAATGAGATATCATGGTAGTGCGAAACGTGTTATCTACTTTCGTATGTATTTACACACGGCACGGAATAGTCAAACAAACATTGTGAAAGGAGCGCACATGCAAACTCCGTATACAAACCACTTGACAATAGCAAGGCTATACTAATTGACCTCAACCAACCGCATCACTGGTATCCCTCGTACGTACGATCACATCTTCCAGCGCCCAGGTACGCATCGCGAATACCTTAAGCGCCCTGGCACGGATCATGGGTGCGGTGTCCGTCCGGAATACGAATTGAAGAGCTGAAAATATGAAAGATTTAGCTCTCAATCCATTGAATGACATTCAAAACTATTTATTTGTAGTAACTGGATATCTTGATACAAACAGAACGATCACTATTCATTGTTGCACAGCACAGAAATACGAAATCAATGAGCAAAATATTTGTTTTCTTCCGGGAGTTGGACTTCTTTATCTTTATTACTGAAGCCGGTAGCATACTAAACCCATATCGGAATGGTGTTTTCATACCTAGACAGGCATAGACAAGATAATCTTCAACCAATAACTCCAATACGAATAACGAACTTTCTGCCACATCCTCGGCAGCATCGTCCAGATCAGCCTCCTTAATGTCTTCGGCTTGTAGGAACGATATAGCATCGATCGCAACCTCCTTCACACGATTCTTCTTGTCACGGATTCGATGCATTAAGGCCTGTAAAAAATTGACAAAAACTGGGTGTAAATTCGAAGAACGTAACCAGAAAGAAAGCAAACCAAAACAGAGAGCAGTGATTGATCGACTAAATGACTGACTCTTTGAGTGAATAACTAACCAATTGACTGTCTCACTTTTGACCAATGACTGCTCAACTGACTGATTGACCGATCAACTGACTGATTGATTGATCGAATGATTGACTAAGTTACAAACTGTTTGATTAATTGACCAACTGACTGACTGATTGACACAACGATTGAGTTTTAAAATGACTGACTAACTGAATGACTGACAATATGACATACTGTTTGATTGATTGACAATTGGCTGATAACTGACTGACCGACTGACTTTTTTTATCAACTGACTGACTAAACGTGGAAATAAAATTATTAAAACTTAAAGTAAATGGGAAAAGTGAAACTTCAACTCACCATTTCCACTTTTTCGAAGACCTCGGTATCAATGAGCTCAGTCTCAGCCAGATACTTAAGCAAGGCGGCAATCATCTGCGATGCGCGGTACCTAATTCCATCTTCTGGGTTGCCATGACACTGGAAAACAACATTAAAAACATAATAAACTAATATATTATACAAAAAATAATTATGTTTACTTTTAGTTTTTAACCTTTTAAAACCATTTTCTCTTTCAAAAACCTCTTTAAAATACTTTTGATAACCAGAGTTAGAACAAGAAGACCGACAATAAAAACCCAACCTAACCTTTAAAAAACGTTTAGCCAGCGCGGTGGGCAGCAAACCCATCGGTTTCTCAGCCCGGATCTTGTCTTTATGTTCTTGCGATTCTCCCTTCAACGGCGGCAAATCACGTGACAGCATGACGGCGGTTCGTGTCAGAAACTCGACGATTTTGTCAACATGTGGATTACGATCAGCACTGGCGAATATCGGGTTGAACGAATCGATGAACACATCGACGAACAGGCCGAACTCCTCGAATGTGTTGAGCTGCAGGAAACATTTTCGGGTATTCATTTTGCCATGTGATGTATCGGAGTAAAAAAAGAATATGACAAGACTGAAGTGCAGACTGTACACAATTGTAAGTCTTTTTTCAGCATCCGAAATTCAGCTCAGTTCAGAACCTTATGAGTTAAAAAAGTAAAAAAAAAAAACAACAAAAAGCACATTTAATGCCAACCTGTTCGTATTCATACACGATTTTGTGCAACATATCACGTTCTTGCCGCTTGGTCGTGTCCGACTGAATCTTTCTGAACACCTCGATCATCAGATTCTGATATTTGCGCTGGATGTGAATTCGCCGTTGTTCAGTGGACTCTTCTTCACTGCGCGTCGGTGATCGCATTTCCTCCTTCTCTTTCTTTACCTGAAGTAACATTGCATTGCCAGTGCCAGAGAAAAATACATATCGTTGTTGAACAGCATGTATCTGAATGATGTCGATTTTGTGCGACCTTTGTCTTGTGGTTGAGGGGCATCAGCCTCGCAAATTTGTGGTCCTGGTTCAGAACTCGGGATGAGACACGTCACAGCTTTTTTCAATGTTGTTGCTGTTGGTAATCAATGATACTTGTGATGATCGTGATTATTAGCAATTAGGATCTGACCGTTATTTCCCCTTCATTTGTGACTTTGCCAGTACGACACAATAACTTATTAAATTTGATTGTCCCCTTCCCACTATAATGGTGTACTGATTTGCGAGACCGCATAGCCACAAGTCAATCAGAAACTCCCCAAAAAACTTCAGACTGGGTTGCGAAATATAACGATTTCATCACGAGTTCTTAATTTATCGCTTGAGTAAGGTTTTACAGCGACGCATCGCGCTGATCCAGCAAAGAACAAAACAAAAATAAAAAGAATTCCCAAAACGGATCTACCTTTTTAGGTGATTCCTTCTTCACGGCCTGCTTAACATCCTTTTCCTTTTTCGTGTTTCGACCACGAGCTTTGGTTGGTTCCGGCTCGACTTCTACAACGTCACCCACATCCATAACCTCCTCTGAAACCTGCTTCTTCGTACGCGAACGGGCAGTCGTTTTCGATGGTGAATGGGGCATGGGCGAGACGATAACCATTACCTAAAATCAGATTGGTGATTAGTTATGTTTCTTCACCCCTATGCAATACAAACTCTATAATCTTTATTGCAAAATTGTATATACCATGACATATGGTATTTGCAACGGGTGCCCGTGTCGTGTAAATTTATAATTGACTAGCAATCCTATCACTTTTTAGGTGATTGTTGATTAACTAGTGGACGAATAGAGGAGAGAATATATCTTTTGTCGCCTGTCTAGTCTAGTGCGTAGGGCGCCGGCCTCGAAAACCGGCGGTTCTAAGTTCGAAACCTGACTTGAAACACAGATCCTGACGCGTTGCTCTGGGGTTTCTGCCATTGCCCGTCAGTTTATTCAACTCTCTGGCCGCTACGAAAACACCATTCTGATATGGTATTAGTGTGCCTTATGGCTTCAGTTAATAGAGAAATCCAAGTAAAAAAAATATATATATATTGTTCCACTTTTTAACATCCGCGGTTTCCGGTTTGAATATTATTTCTTTTTCACCGTGTAGATGAAAACTGGCGTTGAAACTGTTATGCACATTTCCTTATCTTCAGATAAACGGAGGATCTACTAAAGATACAAAACACACCTCATCGTCCACTTCTTTCTTCACGGGTACTTTTTGTCGGTTGTTAGTTCGACTTCGACCGCCGCCGGCGCCCGAAGATCTGGCAGACGATGGGCCATCTTCAGCTTCATCGTCAAGTACGATAACTTCGGTTTTGGGTTCCACTTTGGACTTCGTTTCACTCGCTTTCCGACTCCGCGTTACTCGGCCGGGCATGATTTTGACGTGAAAGGATTAGCCGTGCTGAATGATGAATCTTTGATCAATTTTCTCAGTTATAATAATTCAATTAGAATAGAATTAATTTTCTGAGAATTGAAGCCCGCCCATAAATAAATTTTCAAAAATCGTGAGAATCTGGTTGGCGCAAAAAAGCTTGGCTGGAAGGCGGAGAATAATCAGATCAGCAACCAAAACGCGCGTTGTAAACTCTTTCTTAACCATGGTTTGTTGTGGTGCAGCCAGGCCAGATGACGGCCTCATGCGATTTTACTTTAATTCTGAAATTCTTTTAAAGTGGATAAGTCGAACACTGAAAATCATGCAATAAAAACTTGAAATTTATCAAATTAATCATGTGTATGTGAAGACCAAAGACAAGACAAAAAAAACTTTCAATAGCATGGCATGGACTCACATCATCACAGCACTCGAAGGTCAATGAGCACAACTTCGGCTCCGCAACAACAAACCAAAGCCAAAAATATGGGTTCACATACAACGTCTGAAACCAGTCAAGAGTTAAAGAACCTAATCATATACCCAATTTGGAAACGTCTGTATCCGAATTATCATCTGACAGCAAGAATTATCAACATCATCGGCACAAACAACACATGGCACATCATCAAGCGATCAGGGACACGACACATCAAGCTAATATGATCACCAAACCGCTATTAATCTCACCCAGAAATTCATGCGCCATCACAATGACAAATATATCCGCTTGATCTGTTTGACAACCTGAAAAATATGCGTCGTATCTTTATCATTAATCAAAACTGATTTCACTACGGTAAGGAAATGTGCGTCATTATAATAACCCATTGAACACGCAACAACAGTTCCTGCAAAATCGCTTACCTTTCGCATGAAGCCAACACACACTAATAATGTGCCACTGCCGCCACACCCAGCGAGACCACACTCTACCATTGTCTTATCGTTATGTGCAGTAAATTATTTCACGTGTCCATATCAGTATAACTGATGTGTTATTCAATTCGATTGGCTGCAATTATGATTCAAGAAGACATGTTGCAGGATAAAACAAACAGTTTTATCACTCAACAAACACTATTCTCTCTCATCATGGCCGACTCAAATAACAACGCCCAACTGGATCAAAACCACGAAGACAACAACCATCCATCTACACGCACCATTTAACCTGAGAGCAATGTCAGCACAATTGCCATCAGCACAGCGGCTTCCAAATCTACCCCCTCAACTTCTGAACTTCCATTATTTAACTCTTTAAAACCATTCAATACTCTACCACCGCTTCCACTTCCATATCACAACTTACAACCACAACAATCACAGACCATACCAATTATTCGCTTCATCGAGCTAAACATATGTACGCTAGTATACAACATAGACGCCGAAAAGAAGCAACCACAACATGAACTCAAATTGATTTCATAATCATTACAAGTGTTCATCGTTTCTATTACTGTTCACCAATCTGTTCCCATTCAATTATAACAAAATAAGCGTGATACTTCCCGTCGTCCTTCGACGTCAACAGCCGAGAAACTTTCACCATAAATATTATAATACTTGGCCCCGATTCCCCGATTCTCAGCGATCTCAGAGATTGATGTAACCGAAAGCCGGGGCCTATTTTTCTGCTTGGGGATGGAAACGTCAGGACTTTGCTCAGAATGTTGCAGAATCACCGATTTATGCTCGGTCACCCATTGTAAGCCATGGGCTTACAAATAAGCCGAGGTGCATTAATTAACACTACTAACCTCGGCTTATTTTATAAGCCGGATAACCGTTATTTCATTATTGTGACTTGGTATCCTACTTTGCTATTATTGCATAACAACTGAATAAATTTGAATTTTATTTTAAGCCATGGGCTTACAATAAGCCATGAGTTCCCTTGTGCGAAAAGAAAATGGTACCAAAATTCCTTCACAAAAGTTAACTCATGGCATATTGGCCCCGTTCACGTATCTATCCGAGGTCTCCAAGTTAAAAGCCGCAGCTTTAAAGCTGGATGTAGTGTTAAAGTACAGGGCCAGCTTAAGCCGCGGCTTAAAAATTGAGCTGCGGCACTTGGATACCTCGGATAGATACGTGAACGGGGCCATTATAAGCCTAAGGCTTATAATTATAAGCCCTGTGCCATAAAAAATCTGAGCTTGACGAGGTTAATTGACGGATCCCGGCTTATTTGTAAGCCCTTGGCTTATAATTTTAGACTGAAATTTATTTTAAGGCTAAAGTTTATATATGCACAGGACCTAAATCTCATAAAATGTTCAGTTTCTCTTCACCTTCAATTCTTTGTAACAATTATCAGTTACATTGCCGAACAACAGATTTCTTATCTGTACCTCTCGAGTCCAACCATTCTATTACGTACTGCACAAAAAGTTTACATGCACAATTTTGTTTGCTGATTTTTCTGATTTGCGCCAGCGGTTGCCGTTTTTTTTTTTTGGTTTTTGGTAGATAGATTAATCTATTTGGGAATACAGTAACCCGTACAGATTTCAAATTGCTTTTTATTTTTATTTGCATAAAGTAAACTTGACTAAATTTCAGTAAAAAACGTTCAGCCAGAGACTATAAGAATGTTTGTTTAACTTCCATTACTGATATCAATTGATTATACAAGAAAATTCAATGGGAACACAGTGGGAAAAATGTGCACATTCGGGAATACCGTAACCCATCGGGAATACCGTAACCCTCAATGGCCCAACGACAGCCATGATAAACCGTTCACGTACCTAACCTTTATCATAATACAGAGTTTGACACATAATTTGAAACAAATGATCAATTATGTTTCAATCTTTCATTGTTCAATGATCAATTTGATTGTTCGTACGGCTTCGGATTGAGCGTTAGATTATAAAACACGTTCACGAAAAGATAACGTCGGGCATTATAACTATAATGAATTGCTCAAAATTTGTCAGGACGTTGATTTACAGGGTGGTCCAAAAAAAATGACAACACTTTGAAGCTTAATAACTTGTGGTACAGTCATCAGATTCAACTGAAATTTTCAGGTATTATCATCAACATAACAACTTAGAAAAATGTATAAAACAAAAGAGATCAGACAATCACAGCGGCCGCCACGCACCAATGTGTGCGAAAATGCGTGTGGGTCAAAAACCGAGCGATGCATCATTCACATTTAGGACATGGTTTACACGTGATTTTTGAAACAGTAAACTCTGTTATTTCAGCAAATAATCATTCAAGAGTCTTTTTTATTTATTCTAAAGCATTTGTGGCTGAAAATTTTCAAATAAATTTTTTTATTTCATAAAACTTTGTTTTGAAGGTGAAAACTGCATTTATCTTCCTCTGACATTAAAGTAGGGCTTTATTAGCTAATTAAAACGAAAAAATATGAACCACATAATCAAAATGGTTCAAAACCAATGTTAAAAGTTATTTAAAAGTGGAGTTTTCAACCAATAGCTATTTTTCATTTGTTACGTGCATATCATCTCCCTAATATGCGTGCACTTTTAGTCGGTTTTTGACCCACGCGCATTTTTGCACACATTGATGCGTGGTGGCCGCTGTGATTGTCCGATCACCTTGGTTTTATATATTTTTCTAAGTTAGTATGTTGGTAATAATACCTGAAAATTTCAGTTAAATCTAAAGTCTGTGCCACAAGTTATTCCGCTTCAAAGTGTTGTCATTTTTTTTGGACCACCCTGTAGTTGAGCTAGTCGGTTAGTTAGTTTGCGGTTTCTCGGTTTGGGGGCTGAATGGGGTGTTTTTTGTGTTGGCTTTTCGGTTAGATGGATCATCTATTAGTTGTGAAGCTGTTGAACTGGTCGGTTGATGGCTGGTTGATTGTGGCAGAGCTGGTTGTTCAGTTGGTTAGTTGGTCGGTTGGATGATGGGTGTGTGAGGTAGAGTGGTGGGTTATTTGGTTTCCGGTCGTTTGGTTGTTTGAGGGAGGCTTGCTCTGTTCGGCGTTTGTTCGGTTGGTTTGGTTGGTCAGTTTTGAAGGGTGGGCGGGTTACTCGAGTAATTGGTTTATTGGAAAAAAAACTAAAAACTTTTTAAAAAAACACTGTTACCGTAATTTACCGTAACCTACAGTAATGTTTCTGATTACGGTATTCCCGAATAGATTAATTGGTCTACCAAATACCTTATTTTTTGAAAAAAAATTGGTTCTTAGAAGGTTAATTAATTTTTATGAGAATTTATATAGGAATTTTCTCATAATTTACCGTAACCCAATGAGAACCGTTTCTAGAAAAAACGGTGTATGGGTAATTTTATAATTTCAAAACAAAATTTGTAAAATAAATTACGGTATTTGAAATTAAATTTGAATTTTGGTTTTATTTTATTTTATTGTGTTTTGCAAAGAATAACAAAAGACTGGCGTTGTTTTTATCGATTACCGGTGTGAATGCGGAGTCATATACGTGTATGTAAGTTTGTCTGATGGCTGGGTATATGGATACCGGCGAGAGTGGGTTCAGTGTTGGGTTATCAATGAAATGGATATAGATGTGGTAATAGATTCACGGAATGCGGTTTGCGGAACTTTTCATAGCAAGCATTCTGTTTGTGTTAAAGCCTGTCTGTTATTTCAGAAAGCAAAAATATTGCTCAAAGGTCTGATAATTAAACATCACTAGTCTCAACTCACCTCGGTTGACTTGTCACCATAGTTTAACAGAGTATAACACGGGGTGATGCTGATTGATGTTAACACTGATTTTCTGATGTATATTATCAAACGTTCTGGGCAATATTTTTTGCTTGCAGTGACTGAAGACGCCTGCAGGACAAGTATTTTCGTTGTTCCACGATAGCGTAGAAACAACGATAGGTTTTCCTTTTTCTGTCTCTAAGTTAGAAAGCTCGTCCCCTTTATACTCATGCGTTATTTTCTTAGCTTTTCCAACATATATGATTTACAAGATGTTCCTCGGATGTTTCTCCTGTGAAAAGCTTTCCGCACGATTTTGAGGACAGATTTTGCGTATAAATAGCCGCTGTAGCTGGTGCATGCGCTCGCCTGACTGTAAGATGGGATTGAGGATGGGACCCTTGAAACAGCTGTGGTTAAGTCACTAGTGTCATTTAGTGAAACCTGAGTTTGTGTGATTAACAGTGTGGTCGGACGCGGGTATGGACGCGGTTGTAGATTGGTGAAGTAGCACGGGTAAGTGTTCTCATGCATGGTGGCAATGGAATATCTTGTGACTAAGTATTTAAAGAAGCTTAACCATGCACCTTGCAGCTGGCAATAAAACTAACAGCCGGCCAACCAGGATAGAGAAAAGCGAACAGCTTTCTCTGTTCTGATTGGCCACCTGTTAAAATGTAATGCTAACTGGGCAGCTTATGCGCGTATGCGCGACTGTGTAGTTGCTAAGTAGCAGTGTTTAGGTAAAAATTAATTTATTTAATCTGGAGACATTCAACCGCCATGAGTGATTAGTTGCGAGTGAGAAAAAGTATGGGGTGATAAACTGCATAATCAAATCTAGCAGAACCTGCTCTATTCGTAAGACTCACATTTACCCACCCCAATCCCGTACCCTCTCAGAAAATCGACGATTTATCAAATTATCCAGCTTCGTCTATTTTAACCAATTTCAACTGGAATTTTTTTTAATCCATTTAACTGTGATCTGTTTTTACGTACAAAAATTTTACCGTAATTTTACCGTAATATTACCGTAACCTACCGTAACTTACATACCGTAATATTCTCATAAAAATTAATTACGTTTCGTTACTCCAAAAAATTAACCGTTTTAGCACAGTGCGGAATTTAATTCAAGTTTTGTGTAAACCAGTGCAATCAAATTGTAATTTCAATTCAATATCAAAGCGTATAAATGTAGTATAACTTTACAAGTAAGTGAAAACAATAAGATAGTGAATCAAGTTAGTTACATTGATTAGAAAGCTATACTTCATTCATACGCCTCGATATTGGATTGAAATTATGATTTGACTGCACTGGTTTACACAAAACTTGCACCAAATTGCGCACTGTGCTAAGACGGAAATTAATTTTATTTTACTCAGTTCCTATTTTTTCAACAACTGTGGTGAAAGTTATTTGTCAACGCACAAAAAGAGTAGGATTTGCTCCAGGGCTGTGCTCTGCCACTTACGATGGTTCATCTAAATCAGCAGCAAGAGCCGATGGATTTCATGCGCCTAAATTTCCTGACTGAAAAGCCCACTGTGAACTGGATCGATTTCTTCGTTCACGGAGATAAGTTCGAAGAGTATTTGGCTGGTGATCGAAAAGGTTGGTTTGAAAAACTGACGTATTTCGACTGAATTAGCGAACCACATGAGTATTGACCGGACACTGATGAACTCTGCCGTATTAAGCGAAAAAAAAACAATGATGTATTGACTGACGGATCAAACCACTGACTTATTGGCTGACTGAAAGAACCACGGACGTTTTGACTTGACTGACTGATTGAACCTCTGATGTTTCAACTGACTGATTGAACAACTGATCGATTGACCCACTACTGATGTGTTTACTGCTTTATTGAACCACTGACGTATTGACTGACTAATTGAACCACTGTCGTATTGGCTTACTGATCGAACTACTGACGTATTGGCTGACTGATCGAATTAATGACGTATTGACTGACTGATTGACCCACTGAAGTACTAACCGGGTGATTGATTTACAGACGTATTCACTGCATGATTGAAAGATGACGTATTGACTGACTAATTGAACCACTGTTATTGGCTTACTGATCGAACCACTGACGTATTGGCTGACTAATTGAATCATTGACTGATTGACGCTTTGACTGACCGAATGAACCATTGACATATTGATTGTCTGATTGAATTATTGATGTATCAGTTGAACAATTAAACCACTGAAGTATTGACTAACTGGTTGAAATGGTTGAACCACTGACATTTTATTTGACCGATTGAACCACTGATGTTTTGATTACGTGCTTCCACCACTTAGTTATTGAACGAACGAACGAAATATTGACTGAACTGAACTACTTAGTGCTGACCAGACTAGCCGAATGACTGACTTGATGTCTGTCCGACTGGTTGAATGGTAAAGCCATTCTGATATTTTGAGTATAGTTTTTACGTTAACTTTGAGTTCTGATATCACTGATAATTTCAGACCCGCCTCTGCACACACTCATTCTGGAATTCGTGGAGAAGGCCCAATGGGAAGACCAGGAAGCATCAGAGTCGGAATATTCGTTTGAAGAGCAGCAACGACATTGGGCCAAGGCGACTCGACTTTGGTGTCTGGCGCTGGCCGGCTGCTGCCAGACTGGATGGAACTTTGAATACCTGATTGACAAGTCGGTTGACTTGATGTTTAATGGTTGATTCCAACGTCAACATAAGAATTTTGTATTATAAGTGAATGAAGAAGATAAATGTGGCATCACATATATAGACGATGTAATACATCAATATGTTGAAAAAGAGAACTTCTTGGGTTGGAAACATGTCGGACTTCCCGTTAACAATTCCGCGTATCTTTGCGATCGCGATTAAAAGAATAACATGCCGTGTGACCTGTTCAGAAAATAAAGTTCGGCTGTTTTAGTTTAGTATTATCACCTAACACCTACCTACAGTATCTATAACGTTGGCTTCTCTTTGAGCTATAATTCAACTATGAATAAGGAAGTACCGCAACCGCACAGTTGAAATTACATCTGATCGTCTGATTCTGGTGTCTTTTCAGGATGAATCTGTACGCACTGCGCACGCTCTTCGATCGTTTGTTCTCGTACGGCTTTCAGCATGTTCCGGAAAAGTCGTATGATATTGCGACCATTCACCAGAAACTTATTGAACGTTGCGCGAACATCTCAGGTTTGTAGTTTCATTTCATTTCATTATGATGAATTCGGTTTTATTTAGCTTGCCTTGGTCAATCTGGATTATGGTAAGTTTTGAATTTTGGAATGCTATAAATTCAGGTCAAGCTTTGATTGGATTGGTGAGAGTGATTGCGTGTTAGCTTGCTCGCATTTGATTGATGGAGCACGGAGCAGTGTTCGGAAATAATCGCATTGTTAATTGCCAATAATTGGCACTTTTTTTATTGATGAATGTTTTTATAATACAAGGCACTTTTGCCTTTTTTTAATTGATTTCCACTAATTTCAATTCAAAAGCGTGTCTTTGTTGTACAACTTAGAACAACTTTGTCCATAATTATAAATAAGATCAGCCTTCGTAATAAGGTTTTTTTTCGGAAAACAGTTTCGTGAAAAGCGCATATCTGATTGGCGCCAATTTGAATTCGGTCCCATATCATAAACAATTGAGAACCATTTATTTTGTTTAGATTGGTCATCAGTACCGAATAGTGAGCGTTCCGTGCTCTGGTTGTACTGTCGTTTCTGTATAGCCGTCAACCTGAAGAACTGTGTGCCCGCACCTCCGCCACGTGTGTCCGTTTATAACCAGTAAGTTCATCATCTTTGTCTAATCCCAACCCAATAATAATGTCATTGTCTTTTTTCCCAATCATTGACTTCCTACTCTTACACAATTGAAAATTTTCTCCCAGAAATGTTTTGATCAGATTAGTGTTTTTTCTATCCTAAACGTTTTTGTAAATCTTTTCAAGTAAACAATTTGCAAATAAATGTTCTGCCCCTGCTGGCTGACTCCTAATAAAAACAATTCAGGCAAGCGATCGCCGATGTGAATGTGATCGCAGCGTCCAAGAATCGATCGACGCTCAGCTCACTGCGATGTCTGCTCAACGAATGCGTTAAGCTCGTGGCCAGTTTCGGCAATGATAACACCCAGTTCGGAGATGGTATTCGACTGCCCAATGTACTTGCGTTCGTCGCTTCCGATCAGCAGGTTGGTTGATTAGGTACACATACTTCAGTTATTTTCGGTTGCGGCACCATTACTTCAGTAACATGTCCCAAAAAAGTATTTTCTGAAATTTTTTGCCGATGTAACGATCGCTAAGGTTTTTTTCTTTTTGCATTCAAGTTCAATTACAACTCGAACGCCCGTTCAGATGTCAGGTCAGCAGTACATTTTTGTCATAGAAATTCTGTGATTTGTGAATACCTTAGTAATCTTCTATTATTCTAATGTTTCAAAAGAACCTGTTGCAGGAAATGACGCGAGCATTCAAACCCGACCTTGATCGATCAACCGATGCCTTGTCGTTCACATCATTGATCGTGCAAGCCCACTTTGACCTGACCCGGTACCATACCGCCGATCGTCAGTACTCCAAGGCCAAGACACACTTTCAGATTCTGATGAAATCGATTCGGGTTCGTTGTGTTTCAATTTCAAGCAGTCTTACTATGTGTTGAGAAATGACGCGAATTCCAATTTTGTCACATAATCAGTCAATATTTCTATGCCCATCGTACAGATGATGTGGTGTTACACCTGCTTTTACAGGGTTGTTTGTTGTTATTGCTGTGGCGGTTGATGTTGATGAAGGCAACGTCCCTTTATTCATCTACGTCACCAATTTCTAGGGTTCATCGCTGAGTCTGGGTGAATTGGATAAGTTGGTTGATATGGCTTCAGTCAACGGTTACTGTGATCTGTTTGGAATCGCTCGTATCTCGTCAACGGAGAAGAAGCGAGCCGCTTCCGATCATCCTGTTACGTTGGACAGGGAGTTGGATGAACAGGTTATATTGGGAACATTTACCATGCCGAAAACAGTGAATAAGTGAGCGGAAACAGTGAACTATCTGAAAAATCATTTTTTACAACGCTGGTTTTTCATTGCTCTGTTATCAATCGTTAGTTCAGAGACAAAAATTTTAATACACTAGACTGGACGCCAGGAACTTAATCGCATAGTCCGATTTCAGAATTAAAAGGTGTAAATTTCAGAATTGGTAGTTATAGTTTAGTTATCAATTGATTTGAATACCGTATTAATAGATACAATAAATTTTTCCTCTTTGGGAACGAAATGTGTGTGTTGTTGAAGTTTGTGCAACAACTGACCACGTCCGTTTGCCATGGAGAGGCGGGCCCGAGTGTCGTTCTCGTCGGTCCGTGCGCCCGGTCGTTCGTACGGCGGCAGGCTGATACAAAATTCAGGTCATAAAACAATCATCATCCCATGATAATCACCAGTTTATTTCTCGAATAGGTCAATAGATACAGAAAAGTACAAAAAATTTCAAGATGATCATTTTCGCTCATTTTTGTTGATTTTGTTGCAGCCCAGATCAACAGGTACAGGACCAGCTGTACGCCTGGCTGATGCTCAAGTCGATGCTCGATCGTCGTGTCATCACGTCCAAGCTTATAAATCTGTTGGCCAAGGAAAAACTGACGATCGCGTTCATAAAGGTCGTTACTTAGATGAAGTGAAACGAGAAACAATTATTTGAAACCTAGAATCAAACACTATTTCGCATATTTCTCTTGTTGCCGGTGAAAATGATGAACCCTTCACTTCAATCTTAACTTGCATAATGTATCCAGCATGTCGTACACTTACAGCATAACGTACAAATACAACAGATTTGTCAACTTTAATGTATAAACGGACGGTTGTATGCGTGGTAATCTGAGGAAAAAAACAACAGCAAGATAGATTCTAATTTAAACTAACATGAGAATATCTGTAATATGTATTATTAATGACGAGCTAATTTATATGAGAACTCATGGAAAACAAGTTTCCTATCAAGTTAACAACAACTAAACCCGACTTTTTTTGCAGACTCTGAGTCGATTTTGGCCAGAATTGAGCACGAGTGAGCAGAAGCACCTCTCATCATGTGTGCAGTTCCTTATTAATATGGTGCCTAGTTTGCGTCCTCTGATCCTTTCCCACTCGAAGCACATCGCGCACGTGCTCCCGTCAGCTGTGGTGGGTCGTCTGCCGTGGCATGCTGACGCCATTAAACCTGCGTTCCAACCATCCGAACTCAAGTTTACACCATTTTGTGAACGTTAGTACGGTGGTTATGGGGTTCTGAAACTATTTCATTCATTCACCACTATATATCACACCAGACGGCTCGCTGGTCAAGTGGTTAAGGTGCTAGACTCTGAAACCGCCTGGCCGGCCGCCCACGGGTTCGAATTCCGGGGCCGTCACCAAAAAGCCTTATGGCAGTCAAACAGAAGTGCGACCTACTGGCTGATGGTCGTTAAAGAATATGCCTTGAACATCCGATGGAGTAACTTGGAATTTGATTCCATGACATGCCTTATGGCAAGCACCATTCGTGATTGGGACCCGGCAAAGTCTTGATCCGAATGAGACAACCAAACAATAAAAAAAATCTTGTTTCATCGTTATATTCGTGATATAAGATTTATCAGATTCAGAACAACCAAAAACACATAGCCTATCCAGAGTTTCTTGTCACTCAGAAAAGGGTTTGGCGCGCTGTTTGAATTCAAAACTGGGTTGGGATACAAAGAATGGATATTGAAACGAAACAGCCGACTTTATATTTTGTACCATCTTATTTATCTATCTAATAGTAGTTGTTTTCGTTTTTTTATTATGAAAAGCATAAAAACAACAGCTTTACATTCAAATTCTAGAGTACCGTGTAGTACAGCCGGATGATTATCAGCTGCGAGTGCTGTACAGCTTTGATCCGGCCGAAGTTTGTGCCATATTGACGGCGAGCTGTGTGGCTGGCAGACCCGTGTACGGGGACGGAGCACCCAGGGCTTATATGGTTACCTTTTTTCAATCTTACTCATTTCCCTAAATATTTGAAATTCGGCTCTAGGTTTACCTGGTTACATTGACTTGATTTTATTCAGCGTATAGATACTGACAAGAGGGCACAAAAAATGACTAACAAGTTAGTCGTGGCGTGATGTGCATGATACAATAAAATAAAGTAAAATAAGCAAAAATTTATTTAATGTAATTAAAATTGAAAACAAATTTTAAGCAGAAGAAAATGATAAAAATAAAGTAATGTATATGAATAAAAAGAATCACCGGACAACAAAATAAATGATGAATTTTTGTTTTTAGAAAATAAGTAAGAGATATGTTATTATGATAAGATCACCCTGAAATATAAAGGAAAATATCATCATCATACATCTACATCTACCTGATCTAACAGTTGTTTGGTAAGATCATGTCATGTACTTATTCAATATAATGATTAAAAGTATTCTACTATGCATGCGATCCTTTTGACTATAGCTAACGCTTTAGAATGAATTCTTAAAAGTTACAATTTTTTCTTTAATATTATTATCAAATGTGAGTATTTGTGTGTACACTCCGATGTGAAATGATTCAGATTCAATGTGACATGATAATTCTGTACTTGCAGGCACCAGTTGTACTACAAGATTCGATCGTGAAAACGGGTGGTGAATCGATGCACGTACTGACCATGTTATCTTATAAAATGCAACAACTGGCTGACCTACGGGTTGGTGTTGTTAGAATTCAATCATAATATGATTCGATATAAATGAGCTTTTTTGCGATTATCTTGATTCTCGCCTAATTTCATTGTATGAGTTATTATAGCTAATTTTTTTTAGTATTCTAATTTTGTTCTACTGATGTATTTTGATTTACAAATACGATACGATTGCGCGATTTTTAGAGTATCTGAGTAGGTAGGATATCAGCACCGTGTTAATATTAAATATGATCGAAATGCGATATGGCGAAACATTTAAAAATTGTGTGAGTTAAGGGTATGCATTTCAATCAAAAGAGACAAACACTTGTCCATAAGTATATTTCTGCAGGTATACCCACTATGGACCCAGTTCGCCAATCAGTTCATGCTGTCATTCGGTGCTCAAATTGACGTTTCCGCGCAGTCAGCACTAGCTTCCGAGGTTAGACATAAGAGTTTACATAAAATATTCTTACATAATTCCATCTCACATACTTTGAACATATATAATTTTTTTCTCACATAAAGTATAAGTAGAACTCACATTATGTTCAACCTAAATGTGGTAAAAAGATAATGGTAAATGTGAACCTTTGCAGGCAATGCGCGTCGAGCTGCTCACGTGGCACGACCGTCTGTTCAAGACATCTGACATGGCCGGATTCGGCAAAGTTACCAGCGATTTAGCCACCGGCGTCAAGAACTATATTGATACGGTGCTGAGGGCCAGGGTTAGATACGTTGATAGATGAAATCACATTTTAATGTATATTAGTGTATTCAGAGATGGGCCGGGTTTTGACGTTTCAAGAGGGGGTGTCAACTAAAGTTTGGTAATTTTGTGATAAAATGTCCCATGAAAATCATATGTTTTGAGCTGACCAATCAATAAGATTGCAGTATAAAACAGGCCATTATACGAAACTGGCTGATTGTAGTTTGAAAAAATGTAGAAATTCTTGTCTTTATATTATAGCTTACTTTCTTAACAGGTGCATCCGGGTCAATCGCCGGCCCCATCTGACGTATGTGTGCTTTTATCAACCTTTCTGCTCAACACAACCGATATGGATTATATGATCAAGTGTGACAGCTTTACTAACAGGTAAGTCGTGGTCTCGGATTACAACAACAATATTTCTTCGAAAATTAACTCCACAGCCAAAAAAAATTTCATCGTTCAGTGTTAGTTTATCGTTTTGCACGTTGCAATGTTCACGTCGAAATCAGTTTTTCATGTTTTCATATACTTTCGGAACTTGTTTGTGTCGAAGTATTCCGATTTATGATGATTATGATGATGATAATGATGATGATGATGATGATGATGATGATGATGATGATGATGATGATTATGATCATTCACGTCATGCAGGTTCTTCGATCTTTCACGTTTACTGGCGGCATTGTGGGACGAAGTACGTAAAGGCGGCCAATCGACGGTGATCAGCGCGTCGGCTCGGGGCTGCGTCGACGGACTCCATCGATATCTGCTCCCGATACTCGATAGTAATGCACAACTGGTTCGCATATATATAAAATCATATACGTATATAATGTTGACTATATGTAATTAATTCATCTTCCCTCTTGGACTTTATTGCATTTGCCAAGCTTACTACTGTCGTTTACCTTGCAGCCGGCCGTGCGATTCCACGCGGGTGAGAGCCGTCGCGAGCCGAACCTGTTGATGAGTGGTACCGATCTGACCATGTTGCTGTCGTTTGTCAAGGTTTGTATTGGGTTATTATTAGATATCCTATAAAACATTGAATCTGTGCTACTATGTTGTTGTACAGATTGAAAAGAAACCGAGTAAAAAAATCGGAGCTTTTTGAACAAAATAATTTACAGCGTAGTATTTCAGGAGCATACGATCACACAGCTGGTGCTGTCATACCTCTGTCGGGTGCTGGAAACAACCAGCAATGGGCTCGAGCACATCTTCTCTGAAAAGGCGTATGTCTGGGCACATATTCACGCGGAGTTGGTATATTTTTTGAAATCTCAGTTTTTCGGTGTTTTGTTTTCATTATTATTGATGTTGTTTTTTTAAAATTACAACTTCAAAACTTGAACTTGAGAATAAATCAGTGATAAGTCAGACATAATATGTACGGCCTTTCCCGCATCAAGTATTATCAGGCCATGTAAAAGTTTATAGCGTCAACTACAGCGAAAATGCCCATATCACATCGTGCTTTTTGACAAAAAAAAATCGGGTTTTCTTTAAAAATAATCTGAATAAGCTGAATCTGTGTCATAGGATCTGTGTTTTTAGATCAGCCAATCAGCCGTACGTCATGATGCTCATCAAACTCACCATTGACAACTCCCTTACCATTAACCCGAATAACGCATTTGTCCTGCGGTCGTTGGGTGATTCCTATCTGGGTTGGTCGGCTCGTTCTATTTCGTGCAGCCCAGTTTCGCTGTTTTTGTAAAATCAAAAATTTCATACCGAAAGTTATTCATTTCGGTATTGAAGGAGTTAACAATTAAGTCTTAAATAGTGATTTTTTTACGTATTTGCGTTTGGTGGTGTTGATTATGTTCGACAAAGGTTTATTTTTGTATGTACTTTATAGGTTTTAAGTTTTAGTTTACATATTTTTGCTTCATATTTCAAGTGGGCCGACGTCATGCGGATGCGATGCGTGCCTATCTGGAATGTCTTGCCGTTTGTACCAACGATTTCTGCCAGCTTCCCGCCACCAATATAGCTGATGACCAGGTCGGCTTTGTTTCAAGATTTATACATCATGCATGGTTTTAAAAATGCGGTTTTCACAATCTCGTGAACCATCGAAACTCAATTTGAAAACGCGCAATGCCCAAATCACAAACATAGTTTGAACTAACGGACTAACTAACGAACTAACTAACATCAACTAACGGACTAACTAACATCAACTAACGGACTAACTAACATCAACTAACGGATTAACTAACGGACTAACTAACGGACTAACTAACATCAACTAACGGATTAACTAACATCAGCTAACGGATTAACTAACGGACTAACTAACATCAACTAACGGATTAACTAACATCAACTAACGGATTAACTAACATCAACTAACGGATTAACTAACATCAACTAACGGATTAACTAACATCAACTAACGGACTAACTAACATCAACTAACGGACTAACTAACATCAACTAACGGATTAACTAACATCAACTAACGGACTAACTAACATCAACTAACGGACTAACTAGCATCAACTAACGGATTAACTAACATCAACTAACGGACTAACTAACATCAACTAACGGACTAACTAACATCAACTAACGGATTAACTAACGGACTAACTAACATCAACTAACGGACTAACTAACATCAACTAACGGACTAACTAACATCAACTAACGGATTAACTAACGAACTAACTAACATCAACTAACGGACTAACTAACATCAACTAACGGACTAACTAACATCAACTAACGGATTAACTAACATCAACTAACGGACTAACTAACTTCAACTAACGGACTAACTAACTTCAACTAACGGACTAACTAACATCAACTAACGGACTAACTAACTTCAACTAACGGACTAACTAACATCAACTAACGGACTAACTAACATCAACTAACGAAATAACATCAACTAACGGACTAACTAACATCAACTAACGGACTAACTAACGGACTAACTAACATCAACTAACGAAATAACATCAACTAACGGACTAACTAACATCAACTAACGGACTAACTAACATCAACTAACGGACTAACTAACATCAACTAACGGCCACCCAGGTATCGCCTGACTAAGACTCAATACTGACTGCGGTCATCTTCAAAACTAGAAAGGAACCCGAGAAGGCTTGCAGATTTGAATTTCATTTGAAAAGTTGAATGCGAGGTGAAGGCGGCCAGGGAAAATTGATATTTTTGACTCAATACCATTGTAATCGTTTTAAATTGCAGTTATATGCGAACATGCAGTCGTGTTGTTTGCAACTGTCGTGTGCCACCGAGTATCTGCTGCTGAGTCAACTGCGTGCCACGCCATCGCCCGATAACAAGGCCATGTTAGTATCCGGTTGCCCGCAAAGTTAGAGCAATTTCTAGAACATTCCAGAAACTGGAAATTTTCAATATGTTTCTTGAATGACTGCACATCACACCGGAAAACAGTTAAAAACGTATTTCACCAGTATCACCTTATAAAACTAATGGGAGCTCATTAAAGCCGATATTCGTATGTAAAAAATGCCGAGTACGTAGCGAGTAAAATACGACGCCGAGTTTTTCCAGTAAGCATGGAATCGAGACCAAAACAATGAATTTGACTATTCTTTACTATAATCTGGTTTGCATATCATCATACCTTCATCATAAACGAAAAATTAATGTAGCAGAAAGGTTAATGTAGCATAAAAATGTGTCTACAGTTGCGTTTCTACGTTTGTTATTGATCGGTTTCAGTTACGTGCAGTCCTTGAAGGCGTACGCTCAGTGCCAGCAGAATCGTGACGCTGGTGACATGCTCTACTCGTACATCTGGGACATGAATCTGGCCGAGTACCTGCTCGATCATCTACAAACCAGTGCCATGCTGCATAAAGCCCAGATTCTGGTTGGTTTTTCTATCATGTTATGTTATTCATTCATGTCTTCTTTACTTTTTACCGTTATTAAAGCAACATTTGTTTGTTTTTCTATGATGTTTATGTTATTCATTTATGTCTTCTTTACTTTTTACCGTTATTAAAGCAACATTTGTTTGTTTTTCTATGATGTTATGTTATTCTCATGCATGTAATTCATTCATGTCTTTTTTACTTTTAACCGTTATTAAAGCAACATTTGTTTGTTTTTCTATCATGTTATGTTATTCTCATGCATGTTATTCATTCATGTATTCTTTACTTTTACCGTTATTAAAGCAACATTTGTTTGTTTTTTATCATGTTATGTTATTCATTCATGTCTTCTTTACTTTTTACCGTTATTAAAGCAACATTTGTTTGTTTTTTCTATGATGTTATATTGTTCTCATGCGTGTAATTCATTCATGTCTTTTACTTTAACCGTTATTACAGCAACATTTGTTTGTTATTCAGATGAAGGTGATGACGAGTCCGGACATGAACATCCACAACGGTGCAGCCGTTCACGATCTGATGATCATGTCAAAACGACGTGCCTTCTTCCGATTACTCTGTTCCAGTTATTTCACGTAGATGTGATTTTATTATTCCGTTATTGATTGATTTATTTAATTTCCCATTTTCGGAAACTTTTTCGATAAATACAAGCTTACACAGAAAGTTTGGCGTCCTTATTCTTCGAAATTCATCTTCATTATGAATTTCTTTTTTTTTGTGTATGTGTATTTCTCAATGGATAAAGCAATCGAATTTGAATGCGTGCCATTTTTTCGATGGTTTTCGAGACTTTGCCATGTACAATAAATACTTCAGATCAAGAAAGATAAAAAAAACGGCAGGCTTTCCAAATTTAGTCACCTAATCAATTGAGAATGTTATAGTTTGAAAACTCCTTGCATAATGCTCAAATATTGTGATATGTGAAACGGGAGAATCAATGAAAATCTGAAGATTGACAGCGTTGATGTGGGTTTTGATTACCAAGGTTAACAGTCCATTCAAAGCCGAAACAGTCATATATTTTATAGTGTTCAAATATGGTCAGGCAGTTTAATTACATAACATGAACAACTCAAGGGTAAGATCGCTAGAACATAAAAAGAAAAAAATGACAATAATTAGTTTTGATAATATCATCATGAGAGTCACTAATCTGACTTGGTTATGAGTTTGTGTCATGCAATCTTTTAGTTGATATGACGTATGAAATCAGTTTTTCAATCTCTGGGTAATTAGAAGTTCTAGAAGTTTCTCGAAAGTTTTACAACCGGCAAACGCACGACTATTATAGAATATGTAGGTTATGATTATGGTAGTAATAATTTCATCCTTGTAACAAGGCAGGCAATCAAAATGTATGTATCACACTTTCAACAACCGATTTATAGACTAAATGAATAATAGAATAAAGAAATCGAGAAACAATACGATCAAACACGTAGTCTATCTACATAAAAGTCAGGTAAAGCTAGACGGGTGCAGAGGGACAGTACTAAATCGTTACATACATATAGTGGGACTGTACACAATGTAATGGAAATACAATATAAAAAAATAGCTCTCTCATTTGTTCAGGAGCCTGATTTTGAATGCACGCCGTTTTCAGGTAAGTGTCAGACGATTTTTAGTACGCATAATACAGGAGACGCATTCGCTGATCGCATCGTTTATGCGCATGGAAAAGTCTAACTGGTGTTAAACGGACTTAAGTACGTCAGCTTTCAAATTCCGATTCCTGATCAAATAAGCGGAGCCGGCTATAACAACGATCAACTTCCCATCGAATTATTCTATATCGATCTAAACAATAATGAACAGGCACCGGTATCGAAGACATGTTTCTGTGTTTTTTTGATTTGCAATCGGATCACATTTCAATTCTACCTGGCTCACTTGACCGCCAACACTGCATACTTTCGATGAAATACTAACAGTACTTGGCTTGGTTCACTGTACCATCATAGTAATAGCTTATTTCAGTGAAAATAATTTTACTTCAGTTTTGATTCTGTGATTGTTCGAAATGAAAAAATGCTCATACCAGGACGATAAATAGCTTGGTCAACTTATCCGCATAGCTTTCGTTGCCCGTCAGACAAATCGCAACAGAAAACGCTATTTTCACTATCCCACAACATATGCATAGCTCGGCCAAGGTATCTTGTTTTCGAAATCGAAACTGATTTTTGTTGTCGAAACGACATGTGGAAAATTTGAATGTGCTCCAAAATGAGACTTTAATTTTGAATGCAAGAAACTGTGCCTAGGCTATAACCCACAACATGTACCCGGCACTCAAGCTGATGGTTTCGGCTCAAAGAACACATGACCGCGAGCATCCTTATGATGGTAGACGAGCCGCTCGTTCGTCTTCTTTTCCAGCAGTTCACCGGCGTAACACGGCTCTACACGTCCACTGGCGAAATCTCGGCGATTCGTCGTTGAAAAGTCCATTTTACCACCATCGGCGGACGTCGCCGGGTTGCCGAAGTGCGAGGATCGGTTACGTGAAGCGTAAGTGGCTGCGGTGGCACCGCCGGCACCTGCGGTTAATAGAGAAATTTATGACAGATGGTAGATACTCTTAAAAACATTAGATTCCTCTCGGAGATAACTAATAGTAAACTGTCCTTTGTTTTCCACTGCCGTTACATATTGCATCACACTAATATAAAAAGATTTTGATCAGCCTAGTTTACTCATTTTATTTTGTTACTAAAGTCATGTTCTGCAATCTTCTAACATGAAATAAATTAGATGTTTTTAGCTGATTACTTTCAAAATTATGTTAATTGTGAAATGATGTGAATCGTAAAATCCGAGTAATAGGCTATTCTGATTTAGTTATAAAATTATTTTAAATGGATAGAAAATTTGAAGTTTACAAAAAGTCATAAATGATCTCATGTTGACGTATTCTAAAAGTAACAAAAATACCTGTATGAGTGGTTACCGTAGTTGACGTAAAATGACGTCCACCAGCTATTTGACTACGTTGAACAGCGGAAGTGGCACGAGAACCGGCTGCTGCCCCTGCTGGAAAATCAATAAATTCTCATTTAAGTTGGGTGTTCTGAATAAAGAGACAAACAAAAATGTAAATGAGTTCATCCGTCATTATCATGTGAAACTGGCTAGTATTCATGTATTATTTCAGTTGTTGTCCACAATTCACAACGTTAAAACAAAACACAACAAATTCATTGGTTAGTGACGAACCTGGAAGAAAACCAGTCGAATTGAGCGAATCAGAGGACATGTGTAACGACCCCTCCGCTTTCACGCTGCCCATCGCCGAGATTTGCTCATGCTTACCTGATGAACCTTGAAATCAAAACGTTGTACGTCTGATGCGGTTAGTATTTTCGTAATTTTTTCCCAAACCTAGTAATCTTGTAAACGTTTAGTAAGTCTAGTTTATTCTTCATTAAGCAAAATATTTAGTTATTTTAAGATCGGCTAAAACCAGGAAACAGAGGGTTTTACCACAAACAGAACGTAATGCCTGATCAGTTTAGTACTGAAAAATGAAACCAACTCTGCGGTCGCCGGTAGGTTTCCTGATGGACAGATTTAGACATTTGGGTGGCACCCGATCCAATGCTGATAGTGGACTGCGGAACGTGACGGTCATATCGTTGACCAGCACCTCCACGATAGGCGCTCGAACTGGTTGTTTCACCGTCGAATTTGGTGTCTTTGTCCCACAGCGGGGCCGACGAGGGTCGTACGATATCATAGCGTTCACCTCTAACGGCCATAAATGCTTGTTGACTCGTTGTCATTGACGGTTGATAAGAACTATCAGACACATTCAATAGATTAGAGTTGTCCTTTTGTCGCTTGATTACGGCACGACTGGCTTGTTTACACCCGAATTGTTCTTGGTTGGTCGTTGTTGCAGGTGCCAATGTACCGGTTGAACGCCAGACATCTGAAGCACCACGAATAACCTTCTCATAACGGTCACCTACTGCCGGCTGATATGTCTCATGTGTGGTGGTCGTTTTGCTGAATTCGCCTGAGCCTCGCAAAGTATTGGAATCTTGAGGGATGCGCTTTTCATAACGGTCGCCTTTCGTGTGCGTGAACGTCTGTTTGTTTGTTGTGGTACTACTGGAAGTAGATGATGGATCCAAACGCCAGATGTCGGATTCTCCGCGCTTCTTGACATCATATCGCTCACCTTTGGTCTGTTTAAAAGATTCAGAGTTAGTTGTCCTAACATCCATCTTTTGCCCTGAACCGCGCCAGTGACCGGACTCACCACGGACAATTTTATCGCAACGTTCACCCTTTGAATCTTTGAACGTTACCTTGTTTGTTGTGTTGCCATCGAATGCACCTTCTCCACGGAGAACATTCGAGTCATTAGGTACCCGCTTTTCAAAACGTTCACCCTGTAATGCCTTGAAAGCTGTCTGATTCGTTGTTTTTGATTCCATGGGTTGATCTCCTTGTCGCCAATGCTCCGATTCACCACGCACGACTTTCTCAAACCGTTCGCCTTTACCCCCATGGTACGACACTTTATTGGTAGTTTCTGTACGAAGCTGGCCATCGCCTTTCAAAGTATTTGAATCTTTGTGAGTCTTGCGTTCGTATCGATCTCCTTTGCCGGCTACAAATTCAGTTTTACTGACAGAACTAGACTGCATTGGAGTACTGTCAGTTTTCCAGAGATCGGATTCACCTCGAACAACTTTGTCAAAACGTTCACCTTTTGAAGGTTTATATGTTTCTCTGTTCACTGTTATGGACTCCATTGCCTCGCCATCGTGTTTCCAATGATCCGATTCTCCACGGACGACCTTGTCATATCGCTCACCTTGTGTTGCTTGATAAGTGTCAGCATTAGTTGTCCTGGTATCTTGAGAGCCTTCCGTTTTCCAGTGGTCTGATTCTCCTCGTACTACCTTATCGAACCGTTCCCCTTTCGTTGGTTGGAACGCTTTTTTATTGACGGTCATAGTGTCTAGTGATTCACCGTCATGCTTCCAGTGATCTGATTCTCCTCTAACAACCTTGTCATATCGTTCTCCTTTCGTTGCTTGGTAGGTGTCAGCGTTGGTTGTTCTAGAATCTTGAGCGGCATCCGTTTTCCAGTGGTCTGATTCACCTCTCACAACCGTTTCAAATCGTTCACCTTTCGTAGCTTGGAATGCTTCTTTGTTGACCGTTCTTGACTCCATCGCTTCACCATCATGTTTCCAGTGATCCGATGCTCCACGAACAACAGTGTCATATCGTTCTCCTTTTGTCGCTTGGTAGGTGTCAGTATTGGTTGTTCTAGAGTCTTGAGCACCATCAGTTTTCCAGTGGTCTGATTCACCCCGCACAACCTTATCAAATCGCTCACCTTTTGTGGGTTGGAATGCTTCGTTGTTCACTGTTCTTGACTCCATTGCTGCGCCATCATGTTTCCAGTGATCCGATGCTCCACGAACAACAGTGTCATATCGTTCTCCTTTTGTCGCTTGATAAGTGTCAGCGTTGGTAGTTCTAGAGTCTTGAGCGCCATCCGTTTTCCAGTGATCTGATTCGCCTCGTACAACCTTATCAAAACGTTCACCTTTAGTAGCTTTGAATGCTTCATTGTTGACCGTTCTTGTGTCCATTGCTTCGCCTTCATGTTTCCAGTGATCTGATTCACCTCTAACAACCTTGTCATATCGTTCTCCTTTTGTTGCTTGATAAGTGTCAGCGTTCGTTGTTCCGGAGTCTTGAGCGCCATCCGTTTTCCAGTGATCTGATTCACCTCGCACAACCTTTTCGAATCGCTCGCCTTTTGTGGGTTGGAATGCTTCTTTATTGACGGTCATGGTGTCTAGTGATTCACCGTCGTGCTTCCAGTGATCGGATGCTCCACGGACGACGGTGTCATATCGTTCTCCTTTGGTCGCTTGATAAGTGTCAGCATTGGTTGTTCTGGAGTCTTGAGTGCCGTCCGTTTTCCAGTGGTCTGATTCACCCCTCACAACCTTATCGAACCGTTCACCTTTAGTTGATTGGAAAGCTTCCATGTTCACCGTTCTTGATTCCATCGCTTCGCCATCATGTTTCCAGTGATCCGATTCTCCTCGAACAACCTTGTCATATCGTTCTCCTTTGGTCGCTTGATAAGTGTCAGCGTTGGTTGTTCTGGAGTCTTGAGCGCCATCCGTTTTCCAGTGATCTGATTCACCTCGCACGACCTTATCGAACCGTTCACCTTTTGTTGGTTGGAAAGCTTCGTTGTTCACTGTTGTTGATTCCATCACTTCTCCGTCATGTTTCCAGTGATCCGATGCTCCACGGACAACAGTGTCATATCGTTCTCCTTTTGTCGCTTTGTAGGTATCAGCATTAGTTGTTCTTGAGTCTTGAGCGCCATCCGTTTTCCAGTGATCTGATTCACCTCGCACAACCTTCTCGAATCGCTCGCCTTTTGTGGGTTGGAATGCTTCTTTATTGACGGTCATGGTGTCTAGTGATTCACCGTCGTGCTTCCAGTGATCGGATGCTCCACGGACGACGGTGTCATATCGTTCTCCTTTGGTCGCTTGATAAGTGTCAGCGTTGGTTGTTCTGGAGTCTTGAGTGCCATCCGTTTTCCAGTGGTCTGATTCACCTCGCACAACCTTATCGAACCGTTCACCTTTTGTTGATTGGAAAGCTTCCATGTTCACCGTTCTTGATTCCATCGCTTCGCCATCATGTTTCCAGTGATCTGATTCTCCTCGAACAACCTTGTCATATCGTTCTCCTTTGGTCGCTTGATAAGTGTCAGCGTTGGTAGTTCTAGAGTCTTGAGCGCCATCAGTTTTCCAGTGATCTGACTCACCGCGCACAACCTTATCAAATCGTTCACCTTTCGTTGTTTGGTATGCTTCATTGTTCACTGTTCTTGATTCCATCGCTGCGCCATCATGTTTCCAGTGATCAGATTCTCCACGGACAACGGTGTCATATCTTTCGCCTTTTGTTGCTTGGTAAGTGTCAGCGTTGGTTGTTCTGGAATCTTGAAGACCTTCTGTTTTCCAGTGATCTGATTCACCTCGCACGACCTTATCGAACCGTTCACCTTTTGTTGGTTGGAAAGCTTCGTTGTTCACTGTTTTTGTTTCCATCGCCTCTCCGTCATGTTTCCAATGATCTGATGCTCCACGGACAACTATGTCATATCGTTCACCTTTAGCCGCTTGGTAAGTGTCAGCGTTGGTTGTTCTGGAGTCTTGAGCGCCATCCGTTTTCCAGTGATCTGATTCACCTCGCACAACCTTTTCGAATCGCTCGCCTTTTGTGGGTTGGAATGCTTCTTTATTGACGGTCATGGTGTCTAGTGATTCACCGTCGTGCTTCCAGTGATCCGACTCTCCACGGACAACAGTGTCATATCGTTCTCCTTTTGTCGCTTGGTAAGTGTCAGCGTTGGTTGTTCTGAAGTCTTGCTCTTGAGCACCATCAGTTTTCCAGTGGTCTGATTCACCCCGCACAACCTTATCGAACCGTTCACCTTTTGTTGATTGGAAAGCTTCCATGTTCACCGTTCTTGATTCCATAGCTTCGCCATCATGTTTCCAGTGATCTGATTCTCCTCGAACAACCTTGTCATATCGTTCTCCTTTGGTCGCTTGATAAGTGTCAGCGTTGGTAGTTCTAGAGTCTTGAGCGCCATCAGTTTTCCAGTGATCTGACTCACCGCGCACAACCTTATCAAATCGTTCACCTTTCGTTGGTTGGAATGCTTCATTGTTCACTGTTCTTGATTCCATCGCTGCGCCATCATGTTTCCAGTGATCGGATTCTCCACGGACAACGGTGTCATATCTTTCGCCTTTTGTTGCTTGGTAAGTGTCAGCATTGGTTGTTCTGGAGTCTTGAAGACCTTCTGTTTTCCAGTGATCTGATTCACCTCGCACGACCTTATCGAACCGTTCACCTTTTGTTGGTTGGAAAGCTTCGTTGTTCACTGTTTTTGTTTCCATCGCTTCTCCGTCATGTTTCCAGTGATCCGATGCTCCACGGACAACAGTGTCATATCGTTCTCCTTTTGTCGCTTGGTAAGTGTCGGCGTTGGTTGTTCTGGAGTCTTGAGCACCATCAGTTTTCCAGTGGTCTGATTCACCCCGCACAACCTTATCGAACCGTTCACCTTTTGTTGGTTGGAATGCTTCCTTGTTCACCGTTCTCGACTCCATCGCTTCGCCATCATGTTTCCAGTGATCCGATGCTCCATGGACAACTTTGTCGTATCGTTCACCCTTCGTAGCTTGATAAGTGTCAGCATTAGTTGATCTTGAGTCTTGAGCACCATCTGTTTTCCAGTGGTCCGATTCACCTCGCACAACCTTGTCAAACCGCTCACCTTTCGTTGCCTGGAATGCTTCTTTGTTCACTGTGCTTGATTCCATTGGTTCGCCATCATGTTTCCAATGATCTGACGCTCCATGAACAACAGTGTCATATCGTTCTCCTTTTGTCGCTTGGTAAGTGTCAGCGTTGGTTGTTCTAGAGTCTTGAGCATCATCTGTTTTCCAGTGGTCCGATTCACCTCGCACAACCTTGTCAAACCGTTCACCTTTCGTTGCCTGGAATGCTTCTTTGTTCACTGTGCTTGATTCCATTGGTTCGCCATCATGTTTCCAATGATCTGACGCTCCATGAACAACAGTGTCATATCGTTCTCCTTTTGTCGCTTGGTAAGTGTCAGCGTTGGTTGTTCTAGAGTCTTGAGCGCCATCAGTTTTCCAGTGGTCCGATTCACCTCGCACAACCTTGTCAAAGCGTTCACCTTTCGTGGCTTGAAATGCTTCTTTGTTGACTGTTCTTGATTCCATTGCTTCCCCATCGTGTTTCCAGTGATCCGATGCTCCATGGACAACTTTTTCGTATCGTTCACCTTTCGTAACTTGATAAGTATCAGCATTAGTTGTTCTTGAGTCTTGAGCACCATCCGTTTTCCAGTGATCTGATTCACCTCGCACGACCTTATCGAACCGTTCACCTTTTGTTGGTTGGAAAGCTTCGTTGTTCACTGTTTTTGTTTCCATCGCTTCTCCGTCATGTTTCCAGTGATCCGATGCTCCACGGACAACAGTGTCAAATCGTTCTCCTTTTGTCGCTTGATAAGTATCAGCATTAGTTGTTCTAGAGTCTTGGACGCCATCAGTTTTCCAGTGATCTGATTCACCTCGCACGACCTTATCGAATCGCTCGCCTTTTGTGGGTTGGAATGCTTCGTTGTTCACTGTTCTTGATTCCATCGCTTCTCCGTCATGTTTCCAGTGATCGGATGCTCCACGGACAACGGTGTCATATCTTTCACCTTTAGCCGCTTGGTAAGTGTCAGCGTTAGTTGTTCTGGAATCTTGAGCGCCATCCGTTTTCCAGTGATCTGATTCACCTCGCACGACCTTATCGAACCGTTCACCTTTCGTTGCCTGGAATGCTTCTTTGTTCACTGTGGTTGATTCCATTGGTTCGCCATCATGTTTCCAATGATCTGACGCTCCATGAACAACTGTTTCAAATCGATCCCCTTTTGTTGCTTGATAAGTGTCGGTATTGGTCGTTCTGGAGTCTTGAGCACCTTCTGTTTTCCAATGGTCCGATTCACCTCGCACAACCTTGTCAAATCGTTCACCTTTCGTGGCTTGAAATGCTTCTTTGTTGACTGTTTTTGATTCCATTGCTTCACCATCGTGTTTCCAGTGATCCGATGCTCCATGGACAACTTTGTCGTATCGTTCACCCTTCGTAGCTTGATAAGTGTCAGCATTAGTTGTTCTGGAGTCTTGAACGCCGTCCGTTTTCCAGTGATCTGATTCGCCTCGTACAACCTTATCAAAACGTTCACCTTTCGTGGCTTGAAATGCCTCATTGTTCACTGTTCTTGATTCCATCGCTGCGCCATCATGTTTCCAGTGATCGGATTCTCCACGGACAACGGTGTCATATCGTTCACCTTTAGCCGCTTGGTAAGTGTCAGCGTTGGTTGTTCTGGAATTCTGAGCGCCATCCGTTTTCCAGTGATCTGATTCACCTCGCACGACCTTATCGAACCGTTCACCTTTCGTGGCTTGAAATGCTTCTTTGTTGACTGTTCTTGATTCCATTGCTTCACCATCGTGTTTCCAGTGATCCGATGCTCCATGGACAACTTTTTCGTATCGTTCACCCTTCGTAGCTTGATAAGTATCTGCATTAGTTGTTCTTGAGTCTTGAGCACCATCTGTTTTCCAGTGGTCCGATTCACCTCGCACAACCTTGTCAAACCGTTCACCTTTCGTTGCCTGGAATGCTTCTTTGTTCACTGTGCTTGATTCCATTGGTTCGCCATCATGTTTCCAATGATCTGACGCTCCATGAACAACAGTGTCATATCGTTCTCCTTTTGTCGCTTGGTAAGTGTCAGCGTTGGTTGTTCTAGAGTCTTGAGCGCCATCAGTTTTCCAGTGGTCCGATTCACCTCGCACAACCTTGTCAAAGCGTTCACCTTTCGTGGCTTGAAATGCTTCTTTGTTGACTGTTCTTGATTCCATTGCTTCACCATCGTGTTTCCAGTGATCCGATGCTCCATGGACAACTTTTTCGTATCGTTCACCTTTCGTAGCTTGATAAGTGTCAGCATTAGTTGTTCTTGAGTCTTGAGCGCCATCCGTTTTCCAGTGATCTGATTCACCTCGCACAACTTTGTCAAACCGTTCACCTTTCGTGGCTTGAAATGCTTCTTTGTTCACTGTTGTTGATTCCATTGCTTCGCCATCATGTTTCCAGTGATCCGATGCTCCATGGACAACTTTGTCGTATCGTTCACCCTTCGTAGCTTGATAAGTATCTGCATTAGTTGTTCTTGAGTCTTGAGCACCATCTGTTTTCCAGTGGTCCGATTCACCTCGCACAACCTTGTCAAACCGTTCACCTTTCGTTGCCTGGAATGCTTCTTTGTTCACTGTGCTTGATTCCATTGGTTCGCCATCATGTTTCCAATGATCTGACGCTCCATGAACAACAGTGTCATATCGTTCTCCTTTTGTCGCTTGGTAAGTGTCAGCGTTGGTTGTTCTGGAGTCTTGAGCGCCATCAGTTTTCCAGTGATCTGATTCACCTCGCACGACCTTGTCAAAGCGTTCACCTTTCGTGGCTTGAAATGCTTCTTTGTTGACTGTTCTTGATTCCATTGCTTCACCATCATGTTTCCAGTGATCCGATGCTCCATGGACAACCTTGTCGTATCGTTCACCCTTCGTAGCTTGATAAGTATCAGCATTAGTTGTTCTTGAGTCTTGAGCACCATCCGTTTTCCAGTGATCTGATTCACCTCGCACGACCTTATCGAATCGCTCGCCTTTTGTGGGTTGAAATGCTTCGTTGTTCACTGTTCTTGATTCCATCGCTGCGCCATCATTTTTCCAGTGATCGGATGCTCCACGGACAACGGTGTCATATCGTTCACCTTTAGCCGCTTGGTAAGTGTCAGCGTTGGTTGTTCTGGAGTCTTGAACGCCATCCGTTTTCCAGTGATCTGATGCACCTCGCACGACCTTATCGAACCGCTCACCTTTCGTTGCCTGGAATGCTTCTTTATTCACTGTGCTTGATTCCATTGGTTCGCCATCGTGTTTCCAATGATCTGACGCTCCATGAACAACTGTTTCAAATCGATCCCCTTTTGTTGCTTGATAAGTGTCGGTATTGGTCGTTCTGGAGTCTTGCGCACCTTCTGTCTTCCAGTGGTCCGATTCACCTCGCACAACCTTGTCAAAGCGTTCACCTTTTGTGGGTTGGAATGCTTCGTTGTTCACTGTTCTTGATTCCATCGCTGCGCCATCATGTTTCCAGTGATCGGATGCTCCACGGACAACGGTGTCATATCGTTCACCTTTAGCCGCTTGGTAAGTGTCAGCGTTGGTTGTTCTGGAATCTTGAGCGCCATCCGTTTTCCAGTGATCTGATTCACCTCGCACGACCTTATCGAACCGTTCACCTTTCGTTGCCTGGAATGCTCCTTTGTTTACTGTGCTTGATTCCATTGGTTCGCCATCATGTTTCCAATGATCTGACGCTCCATGAACAACTGTTTCAAATCGATCCCCTTTTGTTGCTTGATAAGTGTCGGTATTGGTCGTTCTGGAGTCTTGCGCACCTTCTGTCTTCCAGTGGTCCGATTCACCTCGCACAACCTTGTCAAAGCGTTCACCTTTCGTGGCTTGAAATGCTTCTTTGTTGACTGTTCTTGATTCCATTGCTTCACCATCGTGTTTCCAGTGATCCGATGCTCCATGGACAACTTTTTCGTATCGTTCACCTTTCGTAGCTTGATAAGTGTCAGCATTAGTTGTTCTTGAGTCTTGAGTGCCGTCCGTTTTCCAGTGATCTGATTCACCCCGCACAACCTTATCAAATCGTTCACCTTTCGTTGGTTGGAATGCTTCGTTGTTAACTGTTCTTGATTCCATAGCTGCGCCATCATGTTTCCAGTGATCGGATGCTCCATGGACAACTTTGTCGTATCGTTCACCCTGTGTAGCTTGGTAAGTGTCGGCATTAGTTGTTCTTGAGTCTTGAGCACCATCTGTTTTCCAGTGGTCCGATTCACCTCGCACAACCGTGTCAAACCGTTCACCTTTCGTGGCTTTAAATGCGTCTTTGTTCACTGTTCTTGACTCCATTGGTTCACCATCATGTTTCCAATGATCCGACTCTCCAACAACCACAGTGTCGTAACGGTCTCCTTTGGTCCCAGTATATGTATCGGCATTGGTTGTTGTGCTCACTGATGGTTGTTGATTGTTTTTCCAATATTCGGACTCGCCGTGAACTATAGGGTCGAAACGTTCTCCGCGCGCTCCTTGGAAAGCGTCACTGCTAACAGTTGTTGTGTTCATTTTTTCTCCTTCATGTTTCCAATGGTCTGACTCACTATGTACAACTTTATCATAACGTTCTCCTTTTGTGGCCTGATAGGTGTCTGCATTTGTCGTTTTGTTCTCTATAGACTTCCCATCGGTTTTCCAATGATCAGATGGGCCTCGAATAATCGTATCGTATCGATCGCCTTTGGTGGCGATGAATGCTTCTCGGTTGACAGTCGTTGATTGCATGGCGTCACCATCATGTTTCCAGTGATCTGACTCGCCATGTACCACGGTGTCAAAGCGTTCTCCTTTCGCACCCTGATACGCGTCGGCATTGGTTGTTGTGCTGACCGATGGTTGACCTTCATTCTTCCAATGTTCCGATTCGCCACGCACTACTTTGTCATAACGATCACCTTTCGTTGGTTTGAATGCTTCTCTGCTGACTGTCATGGTGTCCATCGTGGCACCATCGTGCTGCCAGTGATCGGATTCACCTCTGACGCCCATTTTGACCCGTCTCGTTGAGGGAGCCGTCGCCGTTACGTCGGCGCTTTGGTACTCCGATGCGTATGACGATTGACGAATGGACAGCGAATCACTGCTGCCCAAACGACGTAGACCCTGCAATGTTATTTATTCTTTCATTTTGATTCAGAGGAGGTTTTTTTTGGTTTGTCTTACACGTTTCTCTTGAGATGAAACAAGTCTTTCTTTAAGGACTTTTACACTTTTTAGCATTTTCTGGGTGTAAAACTTAGTTATAGAACTAATTTTTTTACGATTTTACATTTTTGTTCTCATAGTCAGCCTTATAGATATTTTATGGTCTGTCAGAAATGTTAAACGGTGTGTATGATGAATTAATGTTTGACCAACCGTGTTTTGTGTTTGACTAAAGTGACGTTTGCTACTGTGCGGTTCTAATTGGAAGCGATTTCGATCTCTGGCCTCTTCTGAGCGCGATCGTGTGGTTGGGCTGCTTGTGTTGGGTGCGTAGTCGTGCTGGAATTAGATACAGTTTCACTTGATTTGTAGTTTTAAATTGCATAGAAGTCTATAAAAACTTTTTATAGTTTCTATAGAACAGTTTGTTTGTTTTGAAACATGTATGGAATTAAGTTTATCAGGTCTATAAACTTTGAAAAACTATGTTCATCCTAAGAAAGTTTCCTCAAAAAAGTTCGTTTCTCCTTTCCGGCTAGTTTAGAAAATGTATTGGCTCTCGTTTACACAAAATAATTTTCTCTTTTTACGAACGTACATTTTTCGACATCTGTTACTAGAAATTGCTAAAGGCTCATTCAAAATCCAAAGAAAAAAAATCTGTAAAACTTTTTACTGAAACAAACTTTTTTCCAGAAACAAATTTGACTTTTTTGGTCAAAGGTGTAACAGATTTTTCCCTATACTTTCCTTTTAACTCTGAGAGCACCGTTAGGGCTACAACGTTTAGTGGAGTGGTTTGAAGAAAACTGTTTAAAGAATTTTTCTTTGCAGAAACTAAATCAGTTCATGGTCTAGTCAATATGAAAAATTTTGGCGCGTTATTTGAAATTCAAAAGAAGATTATGGAACGTTAAATGTTTCGAGAAAAAAACTTTTTTCACATGACATTTGGGCAAAACTCTAACAGTGTCCCTGATTCAAAGTATATGTGGTAACGGGTCCATAAAAACATTTTTCGATAACAGAGACATCTTGACTGAGCTATAGGCCTCATAATTGATTATAAGAAATGGTGTAAAACTGCGAGAACCCATGGAATGGCCAGAACCGGATTCTCAAGTCCAGAACCGGATTCTCAAGTAAGGTATTTTCTGTGCCACGTTTTAGCCACTTTTGAAATTTCTTAAAACCAGATTCTCAAGTCCAAAACCGGATTCTCAAGTAAGGAATTTTCTCTGCCATGTTTGGATTTTCTTATATCAAATTACGAGGCCTATATATGAAATCGCCAACCCGACTGCTGCTCTCATAGACAACTCGTGATGTACGATCAATCTGGAGATTATCTTTGGTCCGTACCGGCTTCTGTCGGGCGGCACAGCTCTCGTCGTGCTCAAAGTGCCGAAAGTCGGCCGCCTTGCTGGTCGTCCCTGCAATCGAAACGTAAGTTAGATGTATAGAAGACAAATACTGCATGTACAAATGTATTTACATTTGAACACTTATCTCCCAAACAGCGGGTTGAGTATAAGAAAAACTCACAGTCGGAATAGATTTTTTCAAAAGAGAGTGAATGAGTAAGAGTAATCGTGAGTATGTGAATATGTGAATATGTGAGTAAGTGAGTAAGTGAGTGAGTGAGTGAGTGAGTGAGTGAGTGAGTGAGTGAGTGAGTGAGTGAGTGAGTGAGTGAGTGAGTGAGTGAGTGAGTGAGTGAGTGAGTGAGTGAGTGAGTGAGTGAGTGAGTGAGTGACTGAGTGACTGAGTGACTGAGTGAGTGAGTGAGTGAGTGAGTGAGTGAGTGAGTGAGTGAGTGAGTGAGTGAGTGAATGCGCGGGTGAATGAGTGAGTGTGTAAGTGTGTGAGTGAGTGAGTGAGTGAGTGAATGCGCGGGTGAATGAGTGAGTGTGTAAGTGTGTGAGTGAGGGAGTAAGTGATGACACTTTTTGTCTGATGTTTCACTTTTATTCCCTTTAGAAAGATCAGTATTGTTTGCGGTTAAACACGTCTAATTTACCTTCAAAACGGTCAGAGCTGCTGCGCGCGAACACCGTGGGTGGCTCCAGTGGACTGTGCGGACATCGATGCTTTCTGAAATTAATAAAAAAATAATTGAACAAATATTTTCTTCTTGGTAATTGCATAAAATTAATTGCTTATCAAAGCAGTTGACTAAGGTTGGTTTTGACTTGCTGTATGAAAAAACTCAGTTCTGTAAGCCCAAGTTGCTGCCATCGCAAGTTAACAAACAAGACTATATTGTTATTTCTGTCTAACTTTTAACGTTTAATATGAGTGCTTAATCTTTTTCAGAATAACTTTCGTAATAAATGGATGAAACTAACTTAACTATTAATTTAAGCAAATCTCAAGATTGAAAGGTTGATGTTTCTAAATATTTAGTTAACTCAATCTGACTTTATTGCTGTACTAGGCTAAAATCTTAATTAACATTCCCGAGTCCTGACTTGACCCTTGTAAGGAGTCTGAATCTTCTATCGATTCTGTCCGTATAAACTGTTCTCCAATTTTCTGGTTCGAATCTAGCGAAAGGCTAGAACCAAATGCTAACAAAAAGGGCATCGGGAAAACGTTCTATAGAATCAGATTTCATTCTAAATGCCAACGTTATACAACATGGAACAGAACAGGTCAGCGCATGGTACAGTACTAGTAATCATATATCAATCTACGTACTAGTAGTACCCATGGCCATCGCTGCATTCGCACAGTAACCTAGGTAACGCAAACACTGTCAGCTCTGAACTTACTTAATATTTTCACGATAATTATTCTTAGTATATAGTATAGGTATTTTACTGTTAATATTATACAAAGGCCACCACTTAGAGTGACTCACTCAGCTTATAGTTTCATTGCCAAAAGAAAATTTCATAATATATGTATAAAACCGATTTCTTTTCCGCTTGTGCGAATTTAATGGTTTCGTACTGTGAGAAAAAGGGAACCGTACTCTACAGAGATGTCTAGAACTGGGTGGCATAACAGACACTTATATTAAAATTCACCGCAGTTATAAAGCTAGCGTTCCCAACATACCTTTCATGACAATTAAATTCAGTTCCGAGAAACTCGTTCAAATATATAGCATGGTATGTTTTCAAAATCTCAAACATGACCTAGATTGGCCAACTGAAAAAACGCTTAAAATTTCCGAAAACTTCTACTTTCGCTGAGATCTTGAAATGTGAATTTCCAATATTACGGCACTGTGGTGAAACTGAAATCCGAGTCAAATGCTCATTTGCACAATAACTTCTGTATTGTTTGTACACATCCGATCGAAATAAGATCATGGTCACATAAAATTAGGTGGTTGCCAGCCAAAGTCAACCAGCCAGTGAACTCGCGGATAAGCCAATTTTCCAAAAAGAAAGCCATTCAAACATGGGAAATTTGCAGTTTTGAAACCATCTTACATTCACTTCAAGGAACAAATTCAACTTTTTGGAACTGCCAAAGAGGGGGTTTCATTTTTCCCTTCCATTCTCGCCCGCTGGTGATCCGATGTCTGTGCAAACAACGGTAAATCTAGCCATCCCGTATTAGGTTACGACGTACAGCGATCCGGTCTTACCCGTACATTAGGATGACGAGATTTATTTCTGTACCATAATACCATAAAATTTGTGTCTTGGTAAAAAATATATCATAATTTTACGTGTGTCGACCATGAAGAAGATGGGTTCGGTAAGACGTGTATACATGTTTCTGGTATGTCAATGGCAGTATGGAACTTAGTATTACGATCAATGTACGTACTGATCAAGAGTAGGGTTCTAGATGATCGTTTAATTAGAAAACTTACTGCTAAGATGACGTTATTAATACTCACTTGGTTGTTCCATCAATAGTCACTGGGCTGCAGTGAATAAATGAAATAAAAAATGCCACCTTAACTGAAACCAAACTACAGCGCAAAAAATTTATAAACATACACAAGCAATAGTTATAGCTCATAGTAAACGCGCCTGAAGACAATATTTTTTCTTGTGAAACCCCACTTTCTGTAAGAGAAATGGTTTCAAGGAGGCACGGCGTAAAAATTTGTGTCTAATCTATGTTTGGTTTCCACAAAATTCAATGATATAATGGGGTTCACGTTCAAGCCAGAAACTGCATACGTTATTCTCAATAACTAAAAGTGAGATTAATCCTGCCAATTTACGACGGTGTTTCATAAAATCTTTACTTCAAACTCTCGACAAGCTATCTTGTTGTTCTCACTAAGTAACTAAAGCTGACTTGGATTCTATCCTCACCAAGTATATGACCAGTAAACTGACTAATACATCATTCTCATCAAGTAGCCAACAAACTAACTTTCCATAAATTCTCACCAAATCAAGCAATCAAACTGATTTTCAATAAATTCTGAATCAAACAATCAAACTGACTACCAGTTTTTATTTTCCCTAAATCAAATGGATCAAACTGACTTGCATTCTGTTCTCCCTAACTTACGAACCAACTTCTTTTTCATATTCTCACTAAATAATCATTCAAACTGTCCCTATCTCATTCTCAATAAATCAAGGCCGATCAAACTGACTTCCGGAAGGAGCCCAGAAATGCAAACATGAGAGCGAGCGCGTGGGATCGATTAGGTGACTGATAAGTTCGGGCTTATCGTTCAGTGCAGTACATTGGTTGAATATCATTTAATGATAATATATTGTAATATTTTATTTTTTTAGTTTTTTATAATTATATTAGTTTTTTATTTTACCCGCATGTGCAGATCTCGCAAATGCACCGCTGGGTATTGAGCACGATGGCGGGTGGACGCTGAGGGGGGTGCATCGTCGATTGGCTGGACACCATCGGGCACGTGCACGTACCTGAAACATTAACAATAGGTATTCACTCACTTACTTACTCACTCACCTACTCACTCATTCACTTAATTAATTAATTAATCAATCAATCCTTAACTAACTCTGTCAATCAGTCATCCAATTAGAATAAATCAATTTATAAACCGAACAATAAATCACTCAACAGAGTGGAACTAATACTAGTAATATAGATTGTGTTTATACAAATAAATAATGTACTATTGAGCTATTTTGTGAATATTGAAGAGAACATGAAAGGCTTTTTCACACAGAACAAAAATACTTTTCGAGTTTACTACTCCATTGGATACGAGCGCTGAAGTTTAAATGAACCATCGATTATCAGGAACTATTTGCAATCTAGACTGACGGACTGCAATGACTGACATCACTAGGTGTAAAATCCTAATTGTATTATATATCAGATAATACTGCAGCATAAAACTGACATAGTTATCAGTTGGGATTGGGAGAAGCTCATTATTCACCGTATCAGCTGGCAAATCGAGTTTTCAATTTTATATTATAGTCCAGACATAGCAAATGAATTTTGTGGCTATATAACAATACAAAACTCGTGATATCAACCAACAATAGACCAACACAACACAACACAAGGTATCAAGTCAAAATTAAAACAATGATACAAACAAGTCCATATAAAAAACATTGTGGGGTTTAGGTGAACAGTTGTAAGAACAAACTAGTACAAATTTGAATCATTAGCTGCATCGTATGTGACAAATTTTAGTTCCGGATTAACCGAACGTCACTATGCTATAACATGCAGTCATCATGTTCAGATGGTATTGTTGGTGTTGAAAAATTATACTCAATTTAAAGGGTATAAATAGAGGAACAACAAAATTGAACAGCAAGTTTAGTTTGAGGTAAGATACTACATAAAACTGTCTAACTTACAAGCCTGCTATATGACACCGAGTAGCCTAAGGATATACATAGATGGATGAACAATAAAATTTAACAGCGAGGACGTTTCGAGAAAATTGAGTGAAACGCGCAATGCATCGAGACCGAATCAAACAAGTCCAAATACATAAATGTAAATCACTAGCGGACGAGAAGGTGAGGGAAAAGTGGAATTCCCCCTCTTTGGCTGTTTAAAAAAATTAGAATTTGTTCCCTAAGGTGTAGGTAAAATGGCCTGAAAACTGCCGATTCCCCCCTCTTTGACGAAATTCCCCTCCCTTTGGGAATTTAGCTCGTCCGCCAGTGATGTAAATGCACATGTTCGCTACATGCAGTCTGTGCCGCATGTTTACTTGCGCGCTAACGCAGATCAGCTGGGCAAAGCATCGCACTCAACTTATATACGCTCAGCTGAGCTGAGGAAACGCACACAGTGTTGCTGAAGTCTGAAGAAGAAGAACATTTTAACACATCCAAATTTATTAAGGTTTGTAGAGCTATATACAGTTAAAAGAACAGATCAGAACAGTGAAAACGTCACTGCGAGCTTTTGAATAAAATAGTTGAGAGGTCTGCGTGTCCAATCATACGCGCTCCTAGACACTTCTTCTATGTAGATGTAAAAACAATGTTCCAAAACCCGTCCCATTTCCGGTGTATGTATAGAGAAATCAAAATCAGATTAGAACAGGTGAGAAACCCGTTGCGAGTCATAACGACAATACGATGTCAAGTCATACGAGAGTTCAAAAATAGCACATTCGAATGCTATTTACACATATCAGATTCAGCGTTCGGGGGGCATCCAAGAGCACTATAATATTCTACTATGCCATGGCATATTAGCCGTACCGGACGGTAGAGGTGTCCGATGGCTTGATGTCCCCAAGCAAAGACACGCGTCGGAATCGATAAGCCGCCGTGTCGTGTGCCGTCGTACCGTGGTATATCTAGTAGTGTAGTACTGTAGTACTGCCACGAAGACCGTACCGTACATAACCGACCGACACGTAACGTCTATCCAGGTTCCATTTGATTCGCTCGGATTGCAGCATCCAGTAATTGGTGAGGACTTTGGACAGTTGTTGTAGCATACGCCATACGAACGCCTAACTTTTAATCTTCTCACTTGAGTCCTGAGAAGCTCAAGAATAACTGCAGCGCAACCGTGGATGTTTATATCAGTTTCTGATGCAATTATAACCCTGCGGCACCTTACATGTAGCGGACTCTATATAACCGATCCGCTTATTGTTACTCAGAAAGTTTTTGTCGCGTTGAATTACTTATTCAAAGATGTCTTTATCGCCCATTAAAATTGTTTGAGAAAGAACTTTGTGAGTGTTTTCCACATGATGTTTTGCTAAGGTTGCGCCTAACTTTATATTCTGAGTGTTTTAATGAAAAAAAAACTAAAATATCTATTGATAAAAGGGTATCTTCATCTAGTTTATTAGAGTACACAGAAATATTCATCTTCTCTTCAGGGAAGCGGGCGAGTGCTGTACAGTCGTAGTCGGACCATAATTGGCAAAGAAACCCTTGTTGAACTTGGATCGGCGCGTGTCACTAATTTGCTCGGCACGGAGATGTACTCTTCGAGTTTCCTTGGGCGGCTGCTTCACTTTATAGGTTTATAGGTGATGAGAGTTATTACTTAGACAAACTACATGTTTTCCTTGTGAACAGATGAATATTTTTTTCGTTTTCGGAATTCGCGGTTACGTTTTCAAGAAAAAATAACGTGCTGTCCGGCGGGTCCGACAGGTTTACAGACAAAAAGATTTCACTTGCTTTATTTTATCTGCGATCACCAGTATGTTGACGAAAAACGTTAGGAAGCATCGTTCATGTACACGTTGTGTTGGTTCTTCAGAGAAAGACATTATTTCTCCGCATCTGACTAATGATAAGAAAACACGCAACCATTGGTTCATAGTCCGATTATGGTAAACTGTCCTCATTAGATTAAAAGATGGTATTGTATTTCATACAGACTTAATAAACATAGCTGTTTTTATATAAAACATAATACATATTATTGGTGCTACTTTTGTTCACAAATCCAACCCCACTTTTGTCCAAACGGTCAAACACCATCATTAAGTATGGTCGAATATCTTTTCAACCCAAACAGTTTGTTATGAATCCGTTACCACATAATGCAACGCAACATTTAATGTTGTCCATGTGCCATGTGAAAATGAATAATATTTTGAACGCGCGCCAAAAACCGATTCGAAGTTGTTTAGTAACAAGGGACTCTGGATAGACTATGCAATTACAACATGGTTCAGACATCGTACGGATTAATCGTAGGCTTTATGTGTGGTCATACTAAATTAACTACTGATGATAAACACGAAGTTCAGAAATAAGTGCTAGCGGATTAGAAATAGTGAATAACCCTGTACTGCATGCGCATGGTGCGCTCTTACATTCAGTTTGCTAATAATGGAGAATGCTATGTTATGTACATATGCCACTGTAGCGGATACATGTCATACAACAGGTTCATGTATTTACGTTCATACTTCCAGAGAAAACCAATAACTGTACCACGTGCAATGAAATGTGAAATGCAAGTAAACTTGTGGAATGCATTTTTCCGACATAAATTCACATTTAAAATTTTATTCGCATTCCTTATTTCGTGCAAGAACAATATTTTCACGGTGGCTTTTCATTCGCCACTATACATGCATGCCGGCGGGCATTTCAGACGCAGGTACATAATAAGCGAGTTGGGCGCCGGGTGTTCCCTGATACTGCTGGCTTACATAGTCCATATCACTGGCGGACGAGCCAAACCTCCAAAGGGAGGGGAATTTCTCCAAAGAGGGGGGAATTGGCCGAAAATAGGTAATCTTACCTACACCTTAGGGAACAAATTCTACTTTTTGAAATTGCCAAAGAGAGGGGAATTCCACTTTTCCCACCCCTTCTCGTCCGCTAGTGGTCCATATAGTCCATTGCATGAACGGTGTCACTAGCGGACGAGGGGAAATGGAAAAATTGAACTCGCACCCCCCCCCCCCCTTTGGCAGTTTCAAGAAAAATGTTTTGTTCCCGATGGTGGGATGAAACGGCCTCAAAACTGCTGATTCCCCCTCTCTGAAAAATTTCCCTCTCTTTGAGGACTGGCTTGTCCGCCCATGCATAGACCATTGCGTGAACGGCGCTAATTACATGTTTAACGTTCCGTGACTATACTGAGTTCGTATGAACCAAGTCTAATTCGGATTCGATGAGTTGGATCATTAATGCAGATGAATGAGAATTGATGAAAAATTATATTTTTTTCATCGAAAACAGGCAACAACAGCATGTACTAGTAGATCTTGCTGATAGGAACATTACACTTATCCATTTCCACACTGTGTCTTAATATTTTTAGTCTTATTTTATCACACTTATAGTGTACTTATATTTCATTCACTTACATATGTATGTTTCCAAGGTGGCCTAAATGAATGAATGAATAATAGAATAACGAACGGTTCGGGGCATGAGTATCACTTACATGATCGAATGTGCTATGGCTTCGGAATTAGGATCACACATGTATGTATCTTAGAATAAATATGTACATACATACATACATTTACATACATTATATGCAGCCAAACAAAGCTCATCGGCCACATATGTAAACATCATTAAGTTAGATTATGAGTTATCCATGGAGGTTTATTTGTATAACATCGGCGATAAAAATAACATGGTTCTCGAATGGTGAGAATTTTCAGAATACGGCAGGTTTCTGTACCGGCAGAAGGTTGATAACAATCTTAATTTCAGAAAGAAACTTTTTAGACTTACGTAATTTTGACTTTTTTTATAGTAAAGAAGAATAGAAATAGTCAACTACTTGCTGCGTGACTACAATAATTCGTGTTTCAGGTTAAAACAACTTATAGGCCCATGGCTTCTTGCTACTGTAATGTGTTCCGAGAGACCATGTCCAAAGACGCCAGTATATAAATCATGATCTAACAAACACACGATGAGGCGTACATGGATTCTACTCAAGTCTGACTCCGTATGTTGTACAGTACGACCGCCTTCCGTTATGGTGTATCATGGCACCGCGCAAAGTCTTCGCGCAAACTAACCCCCGTTTCAGTAGGACGGTTCTGTTTTTCTCGGTTTTGGTTCAAAACCAGCGGGCTCCGCTCAACTTCACTAACAACCTACATAGGCAGGACATTTTTAAAAAGCCCGGTCTATTACCATGGTGCAATGAGTCGGGTGAACAACCAGACGAGTTTGGGCGGGACCCGCGTAGTTCCTTTCTTTTTCGGGCTTGGAATTTTTTTTCGTGTCTTATGTAAGATGTTCACAAAACTGCAGATTCTCACTTCTTTCGAAGTATTCCCCTCTCTTTGGACGATTCGCTAATCCGCCTGTGCACTGGCGGACGAGCTAAACCTCCAAAAGGAGGGGAATTTAGTCAAAGAAGGGGGAATTGGCAGTTTTCAGGCCATTTTACCTACACCTTAGGGAACAAATTCTACTTTATAAAAGTGCCAAAGAGGGGGGAATTCCACTTTTCCCACCCCTTCTCGTCCGCTAGTGCGCCTGTGAGTGGGACCACTGGCGGATAGTAAATGGGAAATGCTTCAGAAAAGGATAATAAATGTTTTAGGTCATTTTACCTTCACTTTAGGGAGCAAATTCTATTTTTGAAACTGCCAAAGAGGGGGAATTCCAGTTTTCCGCTCTTCCCTAGTGCGGTCAACCATGTCGGTCGGTCCGACGTCAATGACCGCATCTGCTGCCCGATGCAATCTCGTCGAGATTAAACCATGATGAATGGATGGATGCCGGGCCAGAGACCGAAACAATATGTCGTATAACACCATCCATGTACATAGAACAACCCATGAGCTGATGCTCTCATGTTATCCTAGCGGACGGGCTATTAAATACCCAAAGGGAAGGGAATTTTTTGAAGAGAGAGGATTAGCAGTTTCGAGACCGTTCTACGTACACCTAGAGGAGCAAATTGTACTTTTTTGGAACTGTCAAAGATGTGGGAATTCCATTAAATCCACTTTTTCGCTAGTGCTATGTCATGTTATACCAGCGGAGGAAACGGCAGAGAAAGTGGAATTCTCTTTGGTGATTGCAAACGTTATTTTTTTCCTCAAGAAGATGATGAAATATGTAGCTCCAAACACGAGGCTCCTCATTAAGAGACGTTCCCCCACCCTTTGGAGGATCAGCTCGTCCGTCGATGGAACGACATACGCTGATTCGGTAATGTTCATCGGCGGACGAGCTAATCCTCCAAAGGGAAGGGAATTTTGACAAAGAGGGGGGAATTGGAAGTTTTCAGGCCATTTTACCTACACCTTAGGGAACGAATTCTACGTTTTGAAATCGCCAAAGAGGAGGGAATTCCACTTTTCCCACCCCCTTCTTGTCCGCTAGTGGTAATGTTATGACCAGATTCGGGGGAGTAGCGTTTACCACTGGCTAATGGTCACTTGAGGGTCAATGACTGCAATCACTGTAAAGTAACTCAACTTTTTAAGCATTTGGGAATTTATTTCTCTCCAAATTACATGACGGCTGGCAATGGAGAACTGCCAGTGGAATCGGCGTGGACTCCAACTTGTGTAAGATGCTTCAAATTGTTAACTGTTAAATGATAGAATATAAACATGTATTAAGACACGTCGAGCATTCAAATTTAGTCTCCTAATCGATTGGGAATGCTATAAATACCGTGTGTTCGGTGGATACACTAGCGGACGAGAAGGGGAGGGAAAAGTGGAATTCCCCCCTCTTTGGCAATTTAAAAAAGTTGAGTTTTTTCCCTAAGGTGTAGGTAAAATGGCCTGAAAACGGCCGATTCCCCTCTCTTTGACGAAATTCCGCTCCCTTTGGAGATTTAGCTCGTCCGCCAGTGGGTGGATATTGCCTATTTTACAGACAACCGAATCGCACTATTTTCCCGTTCGCATGGCACGTCAAAACCAACAACCAATAATGAAATGTTCCCAGCATTAGTGGACGAGAATGAGAGGTAAACGGGAAAATCCCCCCACTTTGGTGGTTTCAAAACTAAATTTTGCACTTTAAAGTATAGTTAATATGGCCCCCTTTTTGATGAAACTTCTCTCCCGTTGGAGGGTTGGCTCGTCCGCTAGTGTTATCTGGATATGCCATGCACCAAATGCCCTGTCAATATCAATAAAGTCGCAATATGTTACACATCGAATGCCTGGCCAACGACCCAATCCTTCGCAAGGAGGGGAGTTTTACCCAAACGAGAGATTTACCAGTACCAAAACGAGAGATTTACCAGTTAAGATGACCTCTCTACCAGCATGTTAGAGAAAAAAATCGATTTCGAGTTTCCCAAAGAGGAGGGCATTCTACTTGTCTTTCCACTTCTCGTGCACTACACAGCGACTCAAAATGGTGGCTTACAAACCTTTCTGAGTGTTTTTTATGGGCCGTTTGGACACCCTGAATGATGAATCGTCAGATTCCCAGCAAGCTTGTTCAAAAACTCATGCACCCTATATTTATCGAAACCTGTGTTTTGTAAAACTGCAACCGGTACAAGATGAAATAGCATGCATGGTTTCACCTTCTATAAGCCGCCACTTCAGCTCAATTGAGTCTCCAGAGGCAATCGTTTAGGATTGGGACGTCTGGGGCAAAAAGTGGAACATGAACGTTTACATGGTCGAGGTCTTGAATTACGAGTTTATTTACCATGTGAGTCGGATGTGGGGCACATATGTATGGTACCCAAGGGTGTAGCTGGGGTACACAAACAGCTGGCATATGAGAACTGTCAAGTCTGCAGGGAGCGCAGCTTTATATACCAAAACTGATGATCGATTTAGACGCACATGAAAGTCGAAGTTGAGATTGTGAGTTGAATTTTGAAATGTTCATAATTTTTCTTCTGACAATGCGGTTTGGTAACATTATAGCTTGGTAGTATTATAGCTTGGTATATTATAGCTTGTTCGAGGTATGATCGAAAATTGAAAGTATTTCTGTGAGTCCGTTACGCCACTAGCGGACGAGAAGGGGAGGGAAAAGTGGAATTCCCCCCTCTTTGGCGGTTTCAGAACGTAAAGTTTGTTCCCCAAGGTGTAGGTAAAATGGCCTGATAGCTGCCGATTTCCCCTTCTTTGGAAAATTTACCCTCCCTTTGGAGGATTAACTCGTCCGCCAGTGCGTTACGCCCTGCATTGATCGTATGTCATGTATGTGAAAGAGAACGATTTTTTTTGAAAGTTTGAACACACGCCAAAAGCAATTCAAACTGCGGACACAAACCCTTAATGAGTAACAAGAAACTATGGATAGGCTATATATTGTAGAGAAAAGAGTTGGTCAGTCACAAAATACTGGGCAAATGAAGGCCATGTACCGAATAAACGGAGGCTAATACCAAGTCTCAACGAAATCTAAAGGTACATAAATCATGATAGTTTATATCGGGAATGGGTGTAACTGCACAGTCCACATTCCGAACATTCGGTACATGTACCACGGTCCACGGCACACAGGCGGACGAGTCAGTCCTCCAAAAAACAGTGGAATATTTTCAAGAACGGAAAATCAGCAGTTTTGAGGCCGTTTTACCTGTACATCTTAACAGAAAAAAGTTCTACTTTAGGGAGATTCCAACGAGGGGGGAATTCTTTTTGGTTCCTCTCCTGTCCGCCAGCGCCACGACAGCACGTACGGTGCCTAATCTGAACATCAAAGGCAAGCTGATTCGTACTACACACATGTCAGTACTCCGTGGTATACATGCCAAACCAGTGACTACGTACCATGTTACCATTACCAGTGTACGGGCGGACGAGTCAATCCTCCAAAGGGAGGCGAATTTCATCAAAGAAAGAGTAATTAGTACTGTAGTTTTGAGGTCTTTGACCTGCACCTTAAGGAACAAATTCCACCCTTTGAAACGCCCGAAAAGGGGGATTCCCGATTTCCTTTTCTTCCTCGTCCGCCAGTGTACCAATGTACTGGCACCACTATGGGCGAAGGAGAAGGGTGTTTAAAATTAACAACACCACTTTAAGCTGTTTTTTTTAATAAAATGTGTTTCATGAAACTTGGGTAAAATATTAACAAAACTGTCAAATTCCTCCTGGTTGGTGCAGTTTACCCTCATTTTGGAGGGTTGACTCGTCCGCTACTGGCTGGCACACACGGCTGGGTGCCCGGGCGGGAGAGCAATTTGGTCTAAATGGGGGTTGTTTTTAAAAAACCAAGACGTGAATTCCAACGTGAGTTTCCATCCGTGAAATGAAACTGTGATGAGAACGGAGGGATAACTGTAAAAAGCCACATAACTTTGCTTACTAATCCGCCCGCCCAGATTGCGTGCCATTACATTGTATACCCAATCACTGGCGGACGAGCCAAACCTCCAAAGGGAGGGGAATTTTCCCAAAGAGGGGGAATTGGCAGAAAATAGGCTATTTTACCTACACCTTAAGGAACAAATTGTACTATTTGGAATTGCCAAAGAAGGGGGAATTCCACTTTTCCCTCCCCTTCTCATCCGCTAGTGTACCCAATGCGTACATAATAAGCCTTATCAGTGCGCCATGGCATCTGTTGGGCGAAGATGGGCCTATTCACAGTGCGGTTGGTGGCGCTCAAACATCAGCGGATAAGAGATTTTAGAAATCTGTTTTTGATGATCTTTTACGAGGTTTTTAAATTGTTTAAGAGGTGTTTTTGAACAAAAGTATCACTAGACTACAATTCTAGCTCAAAAACCCTTAAATCAGCTTATATTCTTGATGCCGCAGTGATATTACAATGAGCTCGAATCACTTTTCGAGAGACACACTGACTGAATACTGTATGTATGCATGTGTAAATGTAAAAAAGTAAAGAACATAATTTTATGTCTCACAGATTGCTTCAGCTGCTTATGAAGTTCACAGAATCACGAAGAAATATTCGCACTCGACGTTACTGAGGTTCAACGAACCACTTTATTTTTAGCTTGGCATGACTTCCCGTCAGGTTATACGGTCGTGAACAAATCGATTCAGCCCACTGCAGTCTCCTAGGTGCCTACATACATAACATATGGTTCGTACATATTTAGGATACAAGCTCAAGGTGTTCCGTGAACCAAACGTTCAAACAGCAAAGGTCATTTTGAAAACAACAGATTGAAAATAGTTTTTCATAACAAGAAACATTGATCAACCTATGAACGAATGCTCTAAGACCCGAAATACTATAAAGCATTATACATCACAGAATTTATGAGCAGAAATACCGTACAATAGTGGATGATAAAACATTGGTGGGTTTCTGAATGCATCCAGCTATTTTATAGCTGATGTGTACGTTGAGTGACCATGGGATGCCCATTAACACACGGTCGATATACCTCATCCATAGTTTGGTCAAGGTTTATTGGTTTAACTGAGGTTAGAATATTTCGCGACAGTTTTCCGGGACATTGTCGGAACAGTTTTTTTGTAAAAAAAATTCAACCACGCTATTTTTTGTTTGTTTTTTGTAACATTTTTGCCAGGCAGATTAATTTCAAATTTTTAATTTAAGGTGTGTGGCAATAGTCTTATAAAAAAATCCGTGAATTTGTCGCATTTGTCGCGAAATATTCGAACCTCAGTTATATCAGAAAATATATTTTGATCACTCATTACGCACATATAAATGATTTAGGCGCAACGGTCGTCCGAGTGTCATGTAGAGGAAAAATTCTTGAGTACACACTTTAAAATTCGAGTTGATACATTAAAATGGTGGCAGAAAGTTTCCTGAAAGCCGACGGTGGTCGGTGCCACGGAATAGAACGACACGGATCAGGTTACTGTATAGTGGGACAACACGATCAGTGAGCTGGTTTTACTAGCGACCAAGAAACGCAGGGAAATGAAACTCTTTCCCTTTGGTGGTTAGATAAAGTGTTGACTAATCCTTTCACATTCAACTAAAGGACTTTAAGAGAATCTGAGAAAATCTCTTCTTTTTGGATCAACTCCTATTTTTAGGCCCATTTTATCGTTCCTTTAGAGGTCGATGATTTTGTTTGCACAGTGCCGAATGACACGCCATGTGCATGCTACCGTAAGACCTGACATCTTGGATTAGTTATAACCAGACCATGAATGTAGATCACACAAAAGCATGATGACCACAGACGTATGAACCAAAACACAGCTACTTCCATTAATTAGGAGACGGATCTGGAAAACCCACCATTCTTCAGGTATACAGTTTTTCATTTCATCAGGAGACTTATTCTGAATGATACTGAAAGCCCATGTTTTTGGATCATGGAAAGCATGCACAGAAGCAGAACCGATGCCGAATGACACGCCATGTGCGCGCTACCGTAAGACCGGATATCTTGGTTTCTATATAACGATGAAGAATGTAAATTACACATATATCAATTCATGTGTTCACGTTGTCGCTATCGATTAGGAAGCTAAATTTTTGGATTTCTAATCGTTGATTTTTTGGAATTTTTAGAAATTTTTAGACATTTTTAAATTTTTTAGAAATTTTTAGATTTTTAATTTTGGACTTCCATGCGTGGACATGTGCAGTGATCAGTGGATTTTCTATTCAAGGTATCAAAAGTAAACGGCAAAAAATGCGTATTCAAAGTCAGTCTCCTAATCAATTGAAAATTCTATAAGCGAACCAAAGTTTGGGCTTTTTTCTAGACTAGCAAATGTACATTCAGCAGTAGTACAGTATCACAGTAGTATTGTCGGTACCTGACTACAGACTACTGAATAAGACTGACTCCCAACATCCCATATAACGATCTTGATTTATAGAACTACTGTAACCTCAGCAGACCGCAGTACATAGTTTATTTCATGAGGACTAGTGGTTTTACAAGGCAAAGTGTGTAAGGGAAATGTTCGTTCAAACTCAAGAACATACATGTGTATAACATATTCATTCAGTTGGGAGACTAAATTTTTTAAAGAACGCCATTATTTGGAACTCTGTAAAAAATTGCATGCACGCACAGATGCAATGCGATGAAGTCAAGGCGAGAAATATCAATTTTGGAATATTATAAAAATCACCGAAAAAGTGACGCGCATTCAAAATTCAAATTCAGTTTCCCAGTCAATTCGGAATGCTATGCTCCTTTTTTAAATGAAAACAGACATAATGATTGGTGAACCCATTCCAACGTTATTGCATTAGAGTCGTCCCGAGAGAGTCTTGAAAATTTTTTGGATCAAAAACTTTGGAACGCGGTTTTTGAAAAGAAATTACTGCCACGAATTTATAAAAAGGGTGTGAACAAGTTCTACAACCACAAGATTTTGAACGCGCCCGTACAAAAACGCTGAACATTTCACCCTCTACGCCCCCCCATACGAAAGTCCAATTCCCTTTGGAAGGCTACCGTAAGAACGTATAGATTGGTCAGGGTTTCTTGTTAAAGCCCGTATGTTGTTTCTGCGAACAAAATGTCGCGCCCAAAACTTCTGATAATGAAACATCAGACAATCAGTTTTGACCAACACATTAATCATCATCACCCCATGCTCTGGTGTTGAACTATGGTGTCAACCGAGTTGAGTTGAGGCTACTGATGTTTCATTATCAGATGTTTGGGCAGTACGTTTGCTTGCAGAAATAACATACGAGCTTTATCAAAATTATCTCAAAAACATAAGAAAGCCCTGTTACGCCCAGATACAATGAAACGGACGCAACGTTCAGTGTTGTAAAAATAACATGAGAACCTATTTTGTTCTCAAAACTTTTAAAGTGTTGTAATCAGTTTCAAATTTGAACTGGGCGCCCAAAGCTTTCTGACCAACATGAAACGCTTGATAGGCTACCGTATGTCAGGGTGGCATATCTTCAGAATAATGAAACGGGGCGGGCGTTCGTCCGATTTTGATACAAAATTGGACGTGTTGTTTGGATGGCAATCGTGTTCGTGTTCGGGTTCACATGAAAAACGAGTGCCAATATGGCTGCCCATTTGGATCGGTAGGATAAATATAGCCTATTCATGGTTTCTTGTAACAAAAAGTTTTTGGCGCGCGATTTGAATTCAAATATGCTCATGGCGCGCATTCAGTTGTTGATGAAAAATTGGTCGTGTTATGATGATCGCAATCGTTTTCGCGTTCTCATGAAAAACGAGTACCAACATTTTAATCGGTAAGATAAATAGAAGAAAATCACGCAATATCAGGATATGCTAAAAGGAAGCATCTTTGATTTCCTTCTCCGTTGATCCAGAACGGAATTTGAAAGCTTGCCATTTTTCTTGGCACTTTTTTTGTGCCGAATCGAATGCCAAGAGGCCGACCAATTTCAGGTACCATTATGAAACGGTTTTGGGTTTATCACTATTATAGAATGATTTGCTACCTCTAGGCCTAATTTCACGGTTGTTTGCTACTTGCTGTTGCACTATAAAATTGAACACCATAACCACAACGAAAACAACAACAACAACCACAACGAAAACAACAACCCCAACGAAAACAACAACAACAACAACAACAACAACAACAACAACAATGAAGCGATAAAGCGTTCCAGTTCCAGTGTGCGAACCCTATGGAGTATGAATAAATGAGGACAGCAAAATTTATTACATCTAAATTTGAACGGGTTTATTAAAACACTAGTGCAAACCACTGGCGGATGAGCTGAATTCCCAAAGGGAGGGGAATTTCGTCAAAGAGGGGGGAATCGGCAGTTTTCAGGCCATTAAACCTACACCTTAGGGAACAAACTCTACTTTTTTAAACAGACAAAGAGGGGGGAATTCCACTTTCCCACCTCTTCTCGTCCGCTAGTGGTGCAAACCACATTTATAACACATACATGGAATATTTTGCATGCATGTAGCACTAATACGTCGCCTACATGCAACAGTGACGGATGATATAACTAAAATGAAACATCGACTATCACTGAAAATGAAAAAGAGCATTTATTACTGGCACTTGAGGGTAAAAACATGCTCTACACTTGTCTCTCGCCGAAAAACATTTCCTAAAAATGTATGTTCTGAATAAATTCTTCAGAGTATTGTTTTTCTCTATCACCCGCCTCCCAACATCACATTCACATGCACTGGTGGGTCTGAATAAAAGTAAAATCGAGTGAAAATGCATGGCATTGAATTTGCCATAATATTTCGCGCATGCATCGGAATTTCACCAGGGACAGGGAGGGTCGAATTAACCGCGTGCGTATTCATTCATACAAACACATATACTGCATAAAAATGTAATAAAATTCATATTCTGGGTGAGTGATTGAAGGTTCAATGAGCTATAGAGATTATCTGAGATCTGAGATCATCATCACGGAACATCAAACTGCCAAATATCTATTTTTACATGAAAATTTGAACGTTACACCGAAACAATTGTATGTAAACGTGCGTAATTGGTCAATGAAAAAAAAATTATAACAATAAACCCTGAACAAGCTATAGCTGTGGCGCCACAATGTGACCAGTTAATGTGCCGCTTATTAACGATGCGCATTAAGTAGATGTTAGTCGAATTAACGAAATAATAGACATTGACATTGACATTATAATGACACATGCCAGGCAGATTGACATGTCACGCAGAAATACACACAATGTATTCGTTTTAGATCATTAGACATTCTTTTTGTGATCCAACATTTTCATTGTATACAGTGGATCGAAGTATCAATCAAAAAATCAAAGTGCAAATATGGATCACATTGCATGTGTCTAGGGTCTAGGCATGATGGAAATGGTTCAAAAGTACCGAGAAGGGCGGAAATTTCGTTGAAAACTGTTATTTCTCAAATTAACTGTTTACCAGAGTGAATATCTAATCAGTAACAAACAGTAAAATATATGCTTTATAATATTAATAAAAAATGTGAGAAACCTTGTGATTTTTTTTTCTAAAAACGTTGTGGAAAACGTTTAAAAAAGGTAAGAAACATTTACACAGGCATTTGGTCAGCATTGTGGTCGCGTTGTACATAGAAAGTAAGTTACACAAATAACCACAGAATTAACACCTATTGCTATTTTGCCATAATGCAGCGCAGAGGCAAATATTTTGTCTGCTATGTATTGTGACTGAGTGGAATCAAACAAGTTATCGAGAATGTGCATACATCACCACGGTTCTTGCATATGTACACGCGTTACAAACATTTTCTTGGGATGGAAGATGAAATCATAAAAAATATTCAAGAATTTTGTTAGAAGAAAGTTTGCAACCATAATTTGGAATTCACGGAGTGAAAAAATTTCCTCGTGACAAAATTATATGACAAAATTATATGAAAAAAATAAAAAGCATGTTAAACATTAAAGTTTTTCTCGGACACGTGTGAAAACACGACATGCTCAAGAGTTCAGCCGAGGCAAACTGACTGCACACCAGCGGACGAGGGAATATTCCCAAAGAGGGGGGAATTCCCAGAAATTTGGGCATTTTACATACACCTTAAGGAACAAATTTTACATTTCAAAACCGCCAAAGAGGAGGGAATTCCACTTTTCCCACCCCTTCTGGTCCGCTAGTGAGACTGCGTACTGTGTGTGTTTCTATGTTGGAATGAATTGAATAGATGTTCGATGTTAGATGGTTGGTTGGGGAGTTTATGTTTAGACGTGCAGATACGCGGAACAGAATTTGAAACCGCGGAGCGCCACTGATTCGTGGCCAGTGTCGATGTTGACACAACAAAGTGAATAGTCTGGTCAGTGTTTCTTGTTACGTCGAAATTTTATTGTAAATTTCGGCGCGCATTCAAATTTCAAATGTGCGAGTTTCAAACTAATGAAAATTCACCGCTTTTCACATCACATGTATAGTCGAATTTTTTGGTTACGCCTTTTTGGGGAACTTTTTTGTGTAAAACCTTTCAGAAATTGGCAGTTGAAAGCAGCAATTTGGGTTGATGAAAAGGTTTCACACACAGAAAATTTCCTGAAAAAGATGATTATGACTCTGTTTAGGAACTTTTTTGTGTGTAAAACCTTTTAATCAACCCAAATTGCTGACTTCGACCGCCAATTTCTGGGTGAGGGAAAGGTTTTCCACAAAAAAAAGTTCCCAAAAAAGGTGTAACCAAAAAATTCGACTATAGGTAGTATACTAATGAATGTACTAAATTCTTTCATGAATAGGTGAAAGGTTTTCCAAAATACATTCAGTAACACTAACAAGATATGTTGACCGAGCTATACATTGTCACCACCCATCGATGTGGACTGGACATATTCTACAGGACGGTTCACAATGGAATAAGAATGGAACGAAGAAACGGTCAGATCAGCTGTTTGTTGGTGGGTTGACAGAGTCAGGGACTACAGTTACATATAGGCCTCATAATTGATTATAAGAAATGGTGTAAAACTGCGAGAACCCATGGCGTGGCCAGAACCAGATTCTCAAGTCCAAAACCGGATTCTCAAGTAAGGAATTTTCTCTGCCACGTTTCGGATTTTCTTATAACCAATTACGAGGCCTATAGTGTTCTTAATCGAATAGGAGACCTGGAGGCGGAAATTTCGACACCATCGTTTTCCCGACCGTAGTAAGATATTTCCATGCATACACAAAGAAAAAGCACATGGAATAGTCTTACAAATCACCGAGAAAAAAGATTTGCGCTCAAACTCAGTCTCATAATCATTTGAGAATTCTATATTTTTTTCTGAATTATTGTCGAGATGGGCATGCGCTAGCACAAATACATCCATGGAGACCATACCAGCCTAATAAATCATCATAATATCATTGACGAAACTTGGTCATGTCATGGCACTCTGACGTTACCATGAATTATACATTTTTCAAATTTTGGTTCAGTTGATATTGTTTCTTTGCCAACCTGTTCACAGAATCGAACGAATGAGTTAGAGACCAAAGCGAACTGGTTCCAGATCAAACGAGTTGCAGTTCCTTCCACCAATGATCAACTGTCGGGCGTTATCAAGTTTCGTTGAATTGATACTAATTTACGTGTCGAAAATTCGGCGAAACCCTGCAACATTAAACTTGATATAACAATTATTATTATTCATAAAGTACCAACCTCAAAATCTATCAATTTTATCTCAAACTGCAACAAACTAGTTAAATGGTGAATAGACATGAATAACGGTATTTGACTGCAGTCGGATCAGATTATCAATCATGAAACGAAAATTTCCATCCATCGATCATCCTGTATTTACCAAATCATGAAACGCCGATTTACAGTGATTCACATGAATAATGTTTCTAATAGCACAAAACAAACATGTTGGATGAATTTTCAGACATGGCTGTTGCCATTATTCAAAATGCAATTCGAACCGAAATCGAAGGTTATCAAAATTCAGCCGGGGCGTTATTTCGAAACACATAAAAATGCACAGGTGTGGTGAATTTGATTACCAACAACAACAACAACAACAACAACAACAACAACAACAACAACAACAACAACAACAACAACAACAACAACAACAACAACAACAACAACAACAACAACAACAACAACAACAACAACAACAACAACAACAACAACAAAAACAACAACAACAACAACAACAACAACAACAACAACAACAACAACAACAACAACAACAACAACAACAACAACAACAACAACAACAACAACAACAACAACAACAACAACAACAACAACAACAACAACAACAACAACAACAACAACAACAACAACAACAACAACAACAACAACAACAACAACAACAACAACAACAACAACAACAACAACAACAACAACAACAACAACAACAACAACAACAACAACAACAACAACAACAACAACAACAACAACAACAACAACAACAACAACAACAACAACAACAACAACAACAACAACAACAACAACAACAACAACAACAACAACAACAACAACAACAACAACAACAACAACAACAACAACAACAACAACAACAACAACAACAACAACAACAACAACAACAACAACAACAACAACAACAACAACAACAACAACAACAACAACAACAACAACAACAACAACAACAACAACAACAACAACAACAACAACAACAACAACAACAACAACAACAACAACAACAACAACAACAACAACAACAACAACAACAACAACAACAACAACAACAACAACAACAACAACAACAACAACAACAACAACAACAACAACAACAACAACAACAACAACAACAACAACAACAACAACAACAACAACAACAACAACAACAACAACAACAACAACAACAACAACAACAACAACAACAACAACAACAACAACAACAACAACAACAACAACAACAACAACAACAACAACAACAACAACAACAACAACAACAACAACAACAACAACAACAACAACAACAACAACAACAACAACAACAATAAAATTCGGAGTGAAATCGGTCATAAAGCATCGGCGGTGGGCAGAGAGAGAGCATAAATACTATATGTAGTTGGGTGACGGCCATTTTAGTGTGATTGAGAACCTTGGGCACCATAAAAAATCTCTGTATTTTCGATTTCGTAATACAAATCTGAAAAACTTTAGCATCAAGGTTAAAACTTCAATTGTTGATTGAACTTTCGGTGCTGTTTATGATGCAAAAAACAGATTGATTTATTGAGTTTGTATACTTAACAAAACAACTTGAAAACTTGATTTCAGACTCGGAAGTAGTTACCATCCTATACATGGTTTGATGTTTGAAGGTATGCGGTTTAGCAAACATATTTTAATGCACCAGTTGCGCAGATTTAGCAATGTTTGTATGGAGGCAAAATGTCATGTGGTAAAAACTTCGAAAATAAATGGGAAATAACCGCCCGCTAAAAATTTTCTGAGTACCAAGAAACCCCGATCGTCTGACACCAGATGCAAAATTAGAAAACCCAGTAATTTTTCTAAAATTTTTACTAAACGCCGAAAACAAATTTCATCAAAAATATATTCCATATGAAGTTTTACTGTCCGTTAACCCCCGGTTACCTATCATTAGGCTGGCTTGTCCGAGCGGGAGCGAGGACAAACGCGTTAGGCCCGCGCAGCGGTGGTATTTCAGTGATCACCACCCTTATAAAATTTTGTGTATAGGAAAAATTCTAGGAAAATTACTGGGTTTTGGAAATATGCACACCAGATGCCATCTTTACCTAGAGGATCGAACAGCCGAAAATCCCGAATGAACCGAGTTTGATAAATCCCGACTTAACTGACTTTCGGTAATCCCGAATTAACTGAATTTCAACCGAAATGGCCAAGTCAGATGGGTAAAGTGGTCGGAAAACAACCAGTTATGCCCGCCGCCGGGTTGTTTGGGTTTGTTTATATTGCCCGGCAAAACGAAGAGGATGCGGGTAGAAAGGAGCTTGGGATGTGTTGAGCGTTTAGTGCGTTGAACTACACATGTTTTTGGCATTCCGCTTTTTTCAGTTGGATGGTTGGAACCATATTTTGCCAAACTCGACTACATATTTACGTACATTTGTAATAAAACTCTATGGACCACTTATTGTCATAATTTATGTATGCCAATCAATAAAAAATATATAAAAAATATAAAGAGTCTGAATTCTATAGAGAAATGTATCCTTACTTAAAAAGACTCCTTATTTCCTATAAATAATATTTTCTTATCAAATTTTCTATAATTTTTTTATTGAATTCTTTTGAAAATAGTTATATTGTTTGGTTTATCAAGTAAAGTGAAAAAATCGACATGCCCAGAATCCTAATCAAATGAAAATGATATAATGACAATGCTATAAATGACAATGCTATAAATGACAATGCTATAAATGACAATGCTAAAAATGACAATGCTATACATAATTGACAATGCTATAAATATATATGATGTAAATGATAATGCTATATTTCAATTTCTCAAAATCACAGCTCTGCTCCGACAAACCGGTTAGGTGATCTGAAGTCTGAACACTCTGATGAGTCAACCGTGGTGCACCAAAAAAGTTACCTCACATAAAAGACACATTTCAGCACGGGCAAACTATCTTATCATAGAATGGATTCTTACTTAGTGTCGGTCGAACAGTATCATGTTTTTTTTACCATAAACACAAAATGGTCCATAGAACCACAATCTACACTGTGTAAGTAAATATAATACCAAAACACCAGAGGAATTTTTTTGTATAGAATATAACAGTTGAATTGTGCGACCGCTCGAGCAAAGGCGAAAGGCACTCAGCTCGTCCCAACCAGCGTCTCAACTTTGTATTGTCGTCTCAACTTTATATTTGTCTGTTTGCTGTTAGATTAGAGGGTGAGCTTGAAAAAAGCGAACACCATCTTAGTGTGAATAGTTGTGAAGATTTTACAAAAGTTGTGGGTTTTTACACAAACGTCGATCATGAGTTTCTCCAGAATGAAACTCCTTTAATCAGTCGTCTTTGCACTGCTTTCTTCGAATTTTTATATCTTTAAAGGCAGTAATTGGACTCTTCAAAATGTTTACGTTCCACAGAATGTGACATGGCAGATGGCAATGATTCAGTCAAGTTGTACCCTGGACGACGATTACATCGTCTCGTCAGAGTTGCGTTCGTTCGAATTGACGAACATAAAATCCGAAAGAATGAACTGGCATACTTCAGGGAATTCTCGATTGATTGGGAGAATAAATTTTGAATGAGCTCCATTATTGTAAAACGCATGAGTTTAGAAAAAATACGCTATCCTAATCGGGGTTCAAAGCAATTATTTCCCGAAAAGTACATACTGATTCAGTTTTCTAATCAAATGACGTTACTACAGGGTGGGCCAAAAAAAACGACTACACTTTGATCTGACCTAGAGGTGGCTGTGTACAATCTTTTGGCTTGTAGTTTTCAACATATATTAACAACATAATATTATAACTTAGTTTTCCTGAAGTTTTCAATATGGTATGATGTTTCTAACAAAAGTTGTGCACGTGCATCCAAAAAAACGTCTCGCGTATTTTTACAACAGCTTATAATGGGAGTTAACTACGATTCTTATCAATTTATAGACTATAAATTTCATCAAAAACTATCAAAACAATTAAATTCAGTGTGTGATAGAATTAACCCTAGTTTAATTCAGACTAAAATTTCGAAAACACGCTTAAAACATGTCATACTCCTGTAGCGGTCAAACGCCGCTTTCTCACTTTTACATTTTGAGTTATCACAAACGTTTCAAAACTGAAATTTTTTGATGAAACTCAACTGTTTATGCGGGAAAAGGTTAACTGTACTGAAAAATACCCCAAAAACAACAGAAGTCCATGTTTCAGTGACAAATCTCATCTTAGGGACAATATATCGTATATGGCTATGTTTAGCTGTTGTAAAAACGAGCGAGCAACTTTTTCAGTTAAAAGTGCACATTTCTCTCAAACCCTAACCGATCCTAACGAATTTCTCAATATAACTAAGTTTATATGTTGTGAACATATGGTGAAAATTACAATTGTAAAAACTCATCACAGTCATTTTTATATCAGATCAAAGCTTGGTCGTTTTTTTTTGGCCCACCCTGTATAATGCGGCATTCCATTTCGTCGGTGCGTCAGTCAAGCCAACATAGTAAAAAAACAAAACAAAAAAGTTATAGAAACAATGAAAAAAGCGTACACGCTAAGCGGCTGCTAACATAACCGCGTACAACAACTTTATTGCGCGCTGACAAAATCAAGTGTTTGAAGAAAAAAAACACAAGACGAAGTGAGCGTATAAAAAGCTGTAATACATACAAAGTGAGCGATACGATTATACGACCTCTGCACATGCGCTGGTTGTCAACAACCTGAATAGTGCAGTACTCATGAACCGGCATCCTCCAAAAGAATGGGAATTCCTTCAAAGAGAGGGAAAACTAGATGTTTTTGAGGAATTTTCCATATGCATTTTCTATATATAATTTTAAGATTCTGGGCTGCCAAAGAGGGTGATTTCCTCTCATTTGTAAGAACGTGGCTAATACTTGGGTGACACTAGCTGCCAACACGTGTCATTGCATGTCCTCCGATTTTTATGGTTGACCTTTTTTCTCAGCAGGAGGTAAATTATCGGAAAAAATCAAGATAATTCGTCACGACAAAAAAGCAATTGTTGTGTTTTCATGAAGAAAAAACACCAGACGAAGTGATGAAAGTAGTAATAGTGAGCGATACAACATACGACCTCATGCACACGCACTTGTCAACAACCAGCATAGTACAGTACAGACAGGACGAGGGAAGAAATCGTGGAAGTCTCTCCTCTTTGGCAGTTTCAAAAAGTGGATTTTTTATTTAGGTGTAGTTGAATTATCTTCAAAGCTTTCCCTTCTATTGAAAAATTCCCCTCCCTTCAGAGGGTTGGCTCGTCCGCCAATACGAACATGACTAATACTGGGGTGACACCCAGCTGATATGTAGCTTATGTCACAGTGTCCTGTCCACTAGCGGACGAGAAGGGGAGGGAAAAGTGGAATTCCCCCCTCTTTGGCGTTTTCAAAAAGTAGAATTTGTTCCTTAGGGTGTAGGTGATTTGACCTAAAAACTGCAAATTCCCCCCTCTTTGACGATATTCCCCTCTCTTTGGGAATTTAGCTCGTCCGCCAGTGGTCCTATCCTCTGATATTCATGACTATACATGAAATGACTGAAATAAAAAGAAAAATGCTAGTTTGCTAAACTACTATTATGGTGAAACATGGCAGAGCATATGGAATGAAGCTTTTATCGAAACCGTCAGTCAAAAACTGAAAAATTTCTACATTGAGCATGTTGAGCGTTGATAACGTATGTATACCTTTGCTGCAAATAAAAATCTAATAAAGATAAGGGGGGAGAATAATCACTCCAAATTGAGGTTTTTGGACTAGTAAATTTGGAGCATGAAACGCACTACTTACAAAAATTACGTTCGACTATAAGCCTGAATTCAAAGGCGCGCCTTTTTGATATATTGACGTAAACACAAGCAAACCAATAAAATGAGCCATACGAAACCAAACAAACATAGACCATGCTCTGATTGAGGTCGGCATACGTTCAAATGATACCATGCTAAACCCCCTGACCCGGATACCAGCAAAGTGAGCCAAACCAAGTAATCATTTAAAACAGTGGCGCTTGGCGCACATTCAAATATAGTCTCATAATCATTTAATCAAATCTATTCAAACACAAACCAAAAAATGAGCCATTCGGAACCAGACATACAAACCAAGCCCTGATTGAGGTCGGCATACGCTCAAATGACAGCATGTGAGACCCAAAGTGGCACGGACCAGAGCAGAGTAAAGGAAGAAAAAAATAACATAGATGTTTGTGAATACGGAGAGTGCCCTGAGCAAATAAAGCATTCACAATATATGTATCAGGACACTAAGTTTGAGAACTCCATTTGTTTCCGCTCTTTTTCCATGACAGTCCAAAATAACAATTTTGATAACCAGAAACCCTGACCAAGCTATACACGACCACATATTTGTTATATTGCAATCGGACTCGGTGCCCTCCACATATTCTGTAATACAAACGTGCGCCTTGGATGGTTTCATGACGATTCATGACATCTGGAAATTTGAATGGTCCGAAAAATCCTAAGAAAAAATTAAAAAATTAATTATATATCTTTTTCCTCGAAGAGGTGAGCACGGCCAATTTCCCCAGTAAACTTTTCTCCTTCAACATTGATCGAAAGTGTTACAGCGAATTGCATAATGAAACACGAGGAGTATACATGCAGTTGAAAAGTCTGAGAAAATTCCTGATAAAAATGGCGGGCGTTCAAATTCAGTATTGTAATCAACAGAGATTGCTATACGACTGCCGTATCATGGAACGGGTGGCGCGAGCACATATTTGTTATATTGCAATTGGACTCAGTATGCCACCATACATCCTGTTCTACGAACGTGCGCCTGGATGATTTCATGACGGTTCATAGCACTGACACTGACATATATGTACATTGTACATGCATTTCTGAGGAGACATACATACTGTATATACTGGCATTCACATATATCCTATCCGGTGTTTCTGAATCCTTTGAATAACTTTGAAAAAAAAATAAAAAAACGCTGCAATTGACGCGCAATTTTTTTTATTACAATCCTCTTTGGAGCAAATGCCAACTTTTTTGAAGAGAAGTGGTAAGTTATAAACTCCTAACTCAAACACTGGATAATTGCCTGCTATAATAAAAATTCAGACGGAATAAAGTAGACAGAACTTGTCACAAAGCATCTAAAATAATTTGTTGCGCGCATTCTGTGAGACATCTGAACCGTAGTGTTCGGTGCATGACTGTTTACTCAGCTATTCAGCTGTGGGTTTTTTAGCCACAGTCCGGGGGGGGGGGGGGGGGGGGGGTAGACTGTGGCAAAAAAATGGACTGTGCTTAAATTTTACTGTGGCTAAACGGTACTGGAGCTAAAGAGGGATCGGACTATCCCTAAATGCACTCACGTCCACAGTCTACCCCCCCCCCCCCACCCGGACTGTGGCTAAAAACCCACAGCTGGGACAGGTGTGGTTCCGTGCATGACTGTTTACTCAGCTATCCAGCCATTTCATACGCATTCCATCATAACGCACAATAAACTCAAATGAATCACATATGTAAAAAAAACTAAGAAACGCCCAACGGTAATGTAAGTTATTTGTTTTGCGATGATACACAACATTACCAGAAAAGTCAACTGATTCATCACAGACACTTGAAGAAAGCGACACACTCACTGATCATCCGAGTCAACAACCTAGGGTTTGGATAGTGCAGTGACCCAAAAATTTTCCTAGAATTTTTTCTAAACGCCGATTTTTTCTGCCACCGAAAATAAATTGCATGTGAAGTTTTACTGTCCGTTAACCCCTGATTATCTATCGTGAGGCTTGCTCGTCCGAGCGGTAGCGAGGACAAGCGCGTTAGGCCCGCGCAGCGGTGATATTTCAGTGGTTATCCAACTTAGTATGCGGACATAAATTTTCGCATTTGGGAAAAATTCTAGAAAATTTTTCGGGTTTTGGAAATATGCTGCAGTGACAAAAGAAACCGCTCAAAGGATCAACGGTTTCTGCACTATCCACATACTTAAAAAGTTTCGTCTCACTGCAAATGATCCATGAGTAAATGGGCGAAAAACGGTTTGAGCGGTGTCTGGACCGGCCTTTTGTTATTTCAACGGTCGGGTATGGAGCCGAGTTTCGATTATTTAGTGATTGATGACGTGAGCATGCTGTTGTAAACCTTCAACCATACATATATACTGCTCGTGTGTCATTATGCAATACGTTGTAACACTTTCGATCATTGTCGAAGGAGAAAAGTCTTACTGGGGAAATTGGCTGTGCTCACCTCTTCGAGGCAAGAGATAAGTAATTAATTCAGAAACATGCATAAAAATATTAGAATGACGGGTTATTATACTGAAGATCAAAATACTTCAGAATTGAAAAAAAACATTCTTTAGGTTGAGGCATATCCAGAACTTGAAATCTCGTATGCAACTGACACTGAAGGAAAATTCTTACTGATGTAGTTTTCTTTGCTTGTAAACTCGATTCGGATTTTTTGCATAATCAATCATGAGCAGTATATAGCTGCTATATGGATGTTTAGATTCTCCGATTGATTACACGAAAAACGTGAATCTGATGTGAAATTATAGATTTTCGTAATTGGTTAAAAGAAAAACCACAATCGGTTCACGAACATCGCGCTGAAAAAAACGTTTTTTAATCATGATTCCACCATTATTCCAGACCTTATCGAAGGTCCAGGGACACGGACTTCGCATCGGAATACCCGAGGTATGTATGTGATACGGTATTTCAGTTATGGCACATGCTAAGGGTCTGGGTACAAAAATCGGTGCCGTGCCGGGCGTTTGGTTTAACGGCGCGATATTGCGCCTCGTAAAACTCCAACGTTTCAGTGTTGGTCAATACAGTATTTCTAGTAAAGCCTTTTCCATTGAATAGCAGACCAAAAATGAAATCAAAACCGTAATGATGTGTGAATGGAAGAAGGAATCAATGACTCTAAACTACAGTACAGTACATAGGTCATGCATACATATCATAGTGAATGCTCTGTTATTTGGTCAAGGTATATTGCTATTATATCAAAACTTATTTGGTCAAGGTATATTGCTATTATATCAAAACTTATTTTATGTTTTGTTACCAAATACTTACGCAGTGAATTAAGCACAATGTTCCCATGTTGTTTAACTGTAAAAAGGAGATTTTTCCTCGAAAACTCTAACGAGCACCAAACAGCTGTATGAATTCAAAATGCAATGCAATTTTTTTCTGAGAAACCAGAAGTTCCGATAGGTTGTACGTTGACTGTTCTGTTGAGGCTGCATGTTGGCTTCCAAGTTCCATGGAATCTGGTACATACAATATACATACAGTATGTTCTTTATTACGATAGTAATATACATCTACATATCGTGCTCCCCGATAATCACAGGTTTCCGAGATTAATCTGCAACAACATATACACATTTACAGTGGCGGTTGAATATCTCCAGACTGAAAATATTCAACTTCGCCCGATGGATCAAATGTGGATTGCAAATCAATGAATGTAGAATGCAGAAAACTTTGAGTTTATGCAGGGAACAGTAGCATTCTACAGTCTTGTTTGTCTTCTACATTTGGTGCATGGGCAAGTTGTAAGTTTCAATCTGGAGATACTCATTCGCCACTATAGGTGGTCGTAACATGTGTGAAGTGAAGTATATATGTAATAAATCCCTAATAAACCCACGGTATTTCATATAGTCTCTCCAGGGTTCCTTGTCACTCAGAAAAGTTTTCGCGCGCTTAGGATCAATATTCAAATCTGCGTTTGGCGCACAATAAATTTTTTGGGAAAAGTTTCTTTCTCACACGAAATTTAAACAAAATACTAGGTTAATTCATGGTGTATGAGAAAACGGGTTCATTAAAACACGTTTACAACGAGAAAGCCAGACTAAGCTATACATATGGCACGTTGCGAAATCAGTAGACCAGTTGGTTTTTCTATCGGAGCCACTGACGGACGAGCTAATCCTCCAAAGAGAGGGGAATTTCGCCAAAGAGGGGGAATTGGCCGAAAATTGGTCATTTTACCTACACCTTAGGGAACAAATTCTACTTTTTGAAAACGCCAAAGAGGGGGGAATTCCACTTTTCCCTCCCCTTCTCGTCCGCTAGTGATCGGAGCGTGTGTGGCGACTACTTAGAGCGAGACGAGTTGTTGGCCAGGCATGCACTAAGCAAGTTTTGCGTGCCGGGGCTTGCTGCATTGCGTGCAATCAAAATACATCGTACAGGGTGCTCGATTATCCAGCAAACACCCGGCACGGGTACGCAGGGTGGCACTTGACTAAAAGGTGTTTGGTTGGTATTAGTATTAGGATAGTACATCATATTAGTTAGGTCGCCGAACGCGCAACCCGATGTTCCTACGGTTCAAACCTGGAATGTGACAAAGATCCTGGCGCGTTTCACTAGAGGTTTCTGCCGTTGTCCGTCAGTTTTTTAACCTCTCGGGCCACCACGATAGCACCATTCTGATATGGTATTAGTGAGCCTTGTTGACTTCGGTAACGAACAAGTGCAGTGGAAAAATCTTGAAGGCATGCTGGTATGGATAAGAGGAAGATAGCACACGGCTGAATGTACTACAAGGAGGGTTTGAGGTGATTTTTGAGACTGTCCCCTGTGTAATTTGTTTGCTGACCTATCACGGTTTTGGCATATGATTTCGGAATAAAAATTCAGAAAGTTTCAAATAAACTAAATCTGCACACTCTGTATTTCCTTGGAAAACTAGCAGACGAACCAATCTCAAAAAATAGGGAACTTTTTCAAACAGTGGGTGGAATCGACAGCTTCGAGGCTTGTAGTTTGCATGCATACACCTATAGGGTGGACAATTGGTTATTAGATTGGCCACAAAAAGGTAATCAGTGTTTCCCCTATAAATCTGAATCTTGGATTTTGTGCTTAATTTCGGATTTTGACGGAATTGGATGTTTTAGAAGAAAACAAGAAAAATTAAATTCTGTGAATGCAAAGTCCAAAACTCAAAATTCGAATTTTGGATTTACAGAAAATTTAATTTTCCTATTTTTTCTTGTTTTTCACAAAAACGTTGAAACCTAAAATAGACCCCAAAATCCAAGATTCAGTTTTATAGGGGAACTACTGGTTACTTTCTGTGGCCATTCTAATAACCAATTGTCCACCCTATAAAACACAAATCAAGTCTTCCCGAAATGCCAATGAGAGGGTATTCCACTTTTTCGTTCCCCCATCTTACGTTGGTGCTTCAGCATACAAATTGAAAAAAATTTGAAATAAAATAAAACTGAACACCCTGTAATTCCGTGGCACACACATGCACCGGACCATGCGCTCGAGGGTGCACGGTCTCCATACACGGAAACGTGACCAGCAGTCAGCAACACTCAATAGTCAAGTAACCTCTTACTACAACCGTATTATTATTAGGCGGTTCAATTTATCCACGTGTAAGACGTGAATAATTCATTAGCGAAGGTTAATAATTAATATACGCATTAAGGAAGGTATGTACAATGTAAGTACGCTTTGGTTTGGAACACCGCAGCATTCACAAATGCTTCTTAGGTATTGGAATTATCGAACAGTATTACGACTTTTCCATACACACACAGACAAAGCAATAAAACTGGTGAATAATTATGTTATCTTAGCGAAACACATTTTGAAAGTTAATGATGAACGTGAGTATCTTGGTAACGAATGGATTTCGTTTAGTGCAGTACCTTAGTGAACCGTCTTAAACCGTGAGAAAGGACATAAGTCTGGTATAAAGTAACGAGTGAACAATGTATGGATCCGTTTACTTATATGAGATACGAATTGAGCGTAAAGTACTTAGATTGATTGTACCATTGTCATGTGCAAGAACAGATTTTTTTTCGAAAATATGAAAGCGCGCCAAACGCAGATTTGAATTTGAAATCAGATAACTTCCTTCTAACAAACTTTCCGAGTAACACGAAAAACGCTGTCCATATTCTATTGAGCGGTCGCAACACGGCCCATGTTACGGTGTAACTCGTTTAGTAGAGCGTTATCTTTGTACAGGATGTGCATTGAGCAAAAGCTATTAACAGACGACACAAGTACGGGGGGCCATACGACACAACCTCGAGGGAGACTCCATGAAGACTTCTCCATGTCTAAACAACAGAACAAAATGATAAAAGAAAGATCCACACATTCCTGATTTTCAAACAAGCCTTAACTTTTCGTTATGTTAAGATTTTTTTGCATGAAATATTCTAATTTGTCCGGAGTTCGGTGGACCGGAATCGTGACGTTAGAGTACACATATATATATGTATAGGATACTCAATTGATTAGGAGACTAAACTTGAAGGTGCGCCGTCAATCTTGGTGATAAGACAATTATACTGCCCGTATTTCATTATGCAATACGTTGTAACACTTTCGATCATTGTTTAAAGAGAAAAGTCTTACTGGGGAAATTGGCTGTGCTCACCTCTTCGAGGCAAGAGATATGTAATTAATTCAGAAACATGCATAAAAAATATTATAATGACGGGTTATTATACTGAAGATCAAATTTCTTTAGAATTGAAAAAAAACCCTGTTATTTTGAGTCATTTCCAGAATTTGAAATCTCGTATGCAACTGACACTGAAGGAAAAATCTTACTGATGTAATTTTCTTTGCTTACAATTCGGTTCAAATTTTTTGCATAATCAATCATGAGCAGTATAGAATCGGAATGTCGGAACGGAATGTCATTGAACGCATACATTTATGAATGTGGATGCAATGGTGTTTCGGGCCTTTTTGACTCACCGAATCAGTTTCAAGTTGAACAGATTTGATCAAACACATATAGAATTTTAGCTCAACAAACACATTACTTTATGGTTCCAGGTCTCCACTCTCAACTTAGTTTTCAACATCCGCTATTTTTTGAGATGGCAGTTTTTTACAAGAAGTACCGTGTAATCAACGAGTATTCCGTGCCGTGACGTATCGTGAACGGAAGTTGTGCCGGCCCCAACAAGTTGTGCATTCTTCAGCGTACCATTTACCGTAAGTCGAACGCAAATCGCATTACGGACAAAAAGTTATCTAGGCTAGTGGTTAGCGCGCCGGACTCACAACCCGGTGGTCCAGAGCTTAAAACCATGGCAAAATTTGTTACACGCATTCAACAATAGGTACATGTGCCTAAACCTAAGGAATCTTAAAGAATCTATGGAAAAAACGGAATGAATTTCACATAATCTAGGCTGAGTTCTACAGTTTACGGTGTATCATATCAGAGGCATAAACACGTTCATAATAGTACCAGAGCATGCAACAGGCACATGCAAATGAATGTAGCCATAGATATAAGCCCCAACACGCGTACTGGCACACCCTTCAATCATCATGACTTGTACTTTATGGTACATTCGGTAAAACGTACATATCCATATACCGTTATTATATTTTTATATTTGTATAAGGATATATTCATATCATGAAACTACACAAATTCGTGTAAATATATATTAATCAGGGGTTGTTTGTTTGTTACTCGAAACTTTTTGTGTAAACCTTTTTCACGTGCAGACATTTTGATAGCCGGATAACTAATGGGCAACACTTCATTCAGTGCATTTTAGATACGGATATTTCAGTTACAAGACTTCATTACCAAGCTATACATTCAGCAAAACGTATCATTCAAATACGTTATTTGCTTTGTTACAAATAGGCAGTCGTGCGTAACTAATACAAAGTGGCATGTAGTAATATTAGCGCATGAAATAGTTATTAGTTTGTTTCTGTTGTTGAATATACTTCATTGAATGTACCAGCATTCGCATCTGGAAAAAAATTATACCCGCATATATTTTTATGGACCTGCTGCATGTTAATGGATTTACGTTGGTATAATATCCAAATGTCAGGGAAAAATATTTTTTTAGAATCTTTTAACAAGTGCCCAAATCAGCTTGAATTTGAATTGCGCGCCAAAAACATATCAAGTTTCAGAGTATCAAGAACCCCTGGCTGAGCTATATAATATTCCGAGCTACAGTAATGTTTGAAGAGTGCATACAACATGGCAATGGTAAACATGCATTATCTGGTATGTCTCAAGTTTACATGGATGAATACGAGGTCATTGATCATACGCCGTTTGGTACCGGGCCCGACCGTATATTATGGCTTATGGCCATGTTCAGACTTTGGACGTTTCGATTCGTCTTCGGTACGGCACCCGAGGGACATCTCACGCAAGATGGCAGCTAAATCACGGTCAAATAAGATGCGTAACTTGGATATATAACAGTGCATAGATTCTTGAAACTCGAGTTTTGAAAATTTTTATTTAGTAAGTATACGTTTAAAAATCGGATTGCCTGAGAAAACCTACAGTTAAACGTCGACGAAAACATTTGTGAGCTCTAGCGGTTGTAGAACCACTACATATATGGTGGATAGTAATCGATCTAGTATTAGGGTCCACAAATGTTTCAATCTCGAGAATGGCTAATTTAAAATTTGGAAAACGAAATGTCATAGATTTTCTGCATTCAAACGGCGGTACATCGCCTTCGTTCCAGCTGAAAAATGGCTTTTTGAAGTTTTTTAAAAGTTAGTATATTGTTTTTGTGGTGCACGGGCAAGTTTTTATATTTTCTTCTGGAGATATTCAACTGCTATTATAGCAGCATTCACCAATAGTCATCGATGCCTAAGCCTACAAATTAAGTTGATCAAGAAGCAATGCCTGCCTAGGCTTATTTTTAACCAACTTCGTTCCATTACTATCATTGTCAATTGTCCATTTTTTCTCAGCCAATTCAGCAACTTTCCTGATTTTCCAGAGTTTTTAGTCCAATTGTATCTGCCTAGTTGACCATCGTGAAATAGAACAAAAATCAGCAGCGGACGGCTAACAATGGTAAAAATAAATTGCTGTTAATGTGTTTAGGGCGACGGAGCGAAGCGACTGAGCGGATTGCCTAAGAAAACCTACAATTTTAAGCGTCGACGAAATTTTTTTGAGCTCTTGGCTGTTTTAGAATCACTATATGGTTGGTAGTAATCGACCATAGTATTAGGATCCACAAGTGTTTCAATCCCGTCCCGAGAACGGCTAAGTAAGGGAATGTCGCACGAATTTCATTGCAAGTAGCCTCTGTTTTTTTTATATCAAGCTACTTTAATCAATCTTTAGCAATGCTATGATCTGCTCTAAACCGAATGATTACAATTTCAACGACCGTTTCCAGATTGCAAGCATGTTTTCATTTTCTACGAGTATAAAAATAACATGATGTAATACAAATGAATGCCAATAAATCGAACGCATTATGTACAAGAAATCAACGAAAGATAATTGTGAAAAGACTATTGAAATTATTGAATAAGCATGGTTTCGATGCGAACCATAACGCCACAAGTACCTTATTGCACATATCATTAACAATTATTTAGCATCTTTATATAATAATATACGTCTGAAATACATCAAAAAAGTTCTACTATAATCATTAGCACCTGATCTCAATGTATCAGTAATTAGTTAAGCGGATCGGTCGCTGAAATTTCTGTTCATGTCACTCTCAAGACTGGACATTTAGAGTGTGACATGACAGGATTGTGACATTCAGAGTGTGACATTTAGAGTGTGACATTTAGAGTGTGACATTTAGAGTGTGACATGACAGGATTGTGACATTCAGAGTGTGATATTTAGAGTGTGGCATGAGACGACCATTTTGACGAGTATGGGTACAGTGTACTCATATAAATGTCACACTGATGACATGTCGCACTTTATTTGTCAAATTTTTGTCACATGTGACCACATGTAGGGGCTTTGGTGTGTATTAGGCAATATGGTCTATTGTTTCCCACTGTGATATTACTCGCTGATGTGTTCATGACATGTGGTCATGTCATATTAATGTCTGTCACACTTAAAATGTCACACCTGACCACATTTATGGGCTGTGATGTGCCATTGGACAATTTATTCAATCAGGTGTTCCATTCCGTTCCGGCACACTGTATTCATACTCGTCAATGTGGTCATTGCAGGTCACTCTCTAAATGTCACTCTCTAAATGTCACACTCTAAATGTCAGACTCTGAATGTCACACTCTAAATGTCACACTCTAAATGTCACACTCTGAATGTCACACTCTAAATGTCACACTCTAAATGTCACACTCTAAATGTCACACTCTAAATGTCACACTCTAAATGTCACACTCTAAATGTCACACTCTAAATGTCACACTCTAAATGTCACACTCTGAATGTCATACTCTAAATGTCACACTCTAAATGTCACACTCTAAATGTCACACTCTGAATGTCACACTCTAAATGTCAGACTCTGAATGTCACACTCTAAATGTCACACGTGCCCACATGTAAGGGCTCTGATGTGCCATTGGACATTGTGCCAACAGGTAATGTGGACCATGCCACACTGGAGTCATACTCGTCAAGTTTGCCATGTCATACTAATGTCATTCACACTTAAAATTTCACACGTGACCACATTAACGGAATGTGATGTACCATTGGACAATGTATTCTATCAGGTAATGTGGTCCATTCGGGCACACCGTATTCATGTCACTTGATCACGTGACACATCATTGACATGTCACACTCTAAATGTCACGCTCTAAATGTCACACGTGACCACATGAACAGGCTGTGATGTGCCATTGGACAATGTATCGGGTAACGTTGACCATGGCACACCGTACTCATACTCGTCAATGTGCTCAATACCCATTGCTTCATCGTAATCAGGTGCGTCGCAGAACTCAACCGGAGTATTCGGAGAGAAATGATCCTGTTCCAGTTTTAGAAACTGTCGTTGTTGTTGTTGTTGTTGTTGTTGTTGTTGTTGTTGTTGTTGTTGTTGTTGTTGTTGTTGTTGTTGTTGTTGTTGTTGTTGTTGTTGTTGTTGTTGTTGCTTTGTTGAGGATCGTCTGTTCTGGTGCTTCGGCGGAGTGCCATTCCGCACATCATTCCCGCACGGTTGTAGATGTTGTTGTTTATCACACAACTGTTGTTGTTGTTGTTTATCACGCTGTTGCTGGTGTTGTTGTTGTTGTTGTTGTTGTTGTTGTTGTTGTTGTTGTTGTTGTTGTTGTTGTTGTTGTTGTTGTTGTTGTTGTTGTTGTTGTTGTTGTTGTTGTTGTTCACCAGGCAACAACTGTCTGGTTATTGTGTTGTCTTTACCGTTCTGCCAGATGGCTAGATCATTAGAGCTCAGACGATTTTTCGTGGTAGACAAAGGAGGTGTATCGAAATGGGTGGCCAGTCGACATCCTGTTTCCATGTGAATATCGAGCAGACTACCGTAGTCCTTTGGTTCGAGTGGGGCACCCATGAGTTTGTTATTGCTGTTGTTGTTGTTATTATTGTTATTATTGTTGTTGTTACTGTTGTTGTCGTCATAGAACCTGCCGATGTCGGGCGGTAGACACGGCATCAACCAGTGCACGTACTCGCTGCAAATCAGAGACATTCGTTAGGTATGCTATCCTGTAATGCTATAGTGCTGACAAACTTCTATTAGAAAATTTAGTTTGTAACATTTTGTCCTGCGCAAATGCGAATTATGGATTCACACAAAAACCACCTCGAAGTTGATTGTTTTGAGGATGAAATAAACTTTTAAGTGCTTCTAACCTCACATTGGGACTATAAAACAAAGATTTAATGAAGGACCACTTTGGTTTTTACTACTTTTCTAGTTTTTTTTGCTATGAAAGCTAATTTTAGGTAAAAAAAAACGAGAAAAAAAGATAAAATCAAATTATTCATAGATAAAAGTGATGTTTCATGAATCCAATGTAAGTTTCGAACTACCTGAAATAAATATCACCTGAAAAACAACCATTTTCGGAGCAGTTTTTGTGTGGATCCATAATTCGCATTTGCACAGGACAAAATGTTACAAACGAAATTTTCTAATAGAAGTTTGTCAGCACTATACCTGCATTATGTAGATTCGAGCATGAGTTTCTGCAAGGTAAAACTTTCGTTCACGATGTATACATATGCGCCATTTGTTTGATTCTTTTTCTTAATTTGGAATCTTCTTATGATGTACAGTCGGTGCAGCGGGTTAAGTCTTGTAAAACTGTTGCCATTCACATCTTAAAAATTGCTTTTTTTAATTATCTTGGGAACACGAGGATAACAATTGGTATAGATAAAGAATAGGATCTGGCTACAAATTTACTACAAATTTACGGTCCGTGTACGCTCTCGTCATTTTTTTGCTAAATATTTTTTGTAACTACATATCTGTCAAACTGAAAAGGTGCGCCAGATCCTATTCCATATCCCCACGACTTTTCATCATCATATTCCCGTTATAATCAGAGAAAAACTCAATTTTAGGATGTGAATGGCAACAGTTTTACAAAACATACCCCGCTGCACCGACTGTATGTAGATGCCGGAATATAAGGAAAAAAATCGGTGCGCTGAAAATTGTTCGGGGGAGTTTCACTCTGCAAAAACTCATTATCAACCATACTTCGAAGAGTCGAAACTAGAGGGGTTGTCTGGGCTCCAAGCAAACGTTGCAAAGATAATTACAAAGAAGGTTGACCGATTCAACTTAGCAGAAAAGCTCTATGAAAAATGCAATCATTTTCAGCGGGTGTTCTCTGAGTAGAAT
>OZ038446.1:28429301-28491474 GCA_964036265.1 Daptonema setosum
TATTCCATGTTGCATGTCAGATTTTACACGAACAGGTGGGCAATCCAAAAAACGTGTTCGCCATACAGTTTGTCATTTGTGAATGGTGATTGAGGTATCTGTAATCGAGAAATACATACAGGTCATACCTATTTTTTATAATTATTGTTGTTTAGATAATGTACAAGATACCACCCTTTTGAAGAAAATAAATAAGTAAATAAATATGTTGGTATTAAGACTAAAAGCCGTACGGTAATCGAACAGTACACCCAAGAACCAGGACTTTGTTAGTTGAGTGTTTCAATGTGTGTGGTAATATCGAAAGCCCCAATGATCGATCTACGCCCACACCTGTCCCAGCTGTGGGTTTTTAGCCACAGTCCGGGGGGGGGGGGGGGGTAGACTGTGGACGTGAGTGCTTTTAGGCACAGTCCGATTCCTCCTCAGCCATAGTACCGTTTAGCCACAGTACCATTTAAGCACAGTCCGATCCCTCTTTAGCTCCAGTACCGTTTAGCCACAGTAAAATTTAAGCTCAGTCCGTTTTTTAGCCACAGTCTACCCCCCCCCCCCCCGGACTGTGGCTAAAAACCCACAGCTGGGACAGGTGTGTCTACGCCTCATCAAAAACTACTCATTTTATTAGGACATGGAAAATGTAGAGTGAAAATGCTTGATGAAGCTCACACATGCTCGTTTACACACTATGAAATTTTAACAAATTATGCAAAGGCATATTTCATCGAATCGCGCAAGGAAGAAAATATAGCCTTTTCAAATGATTATAGGAAACTAACTTCGAATGCGTGTTATTTTTCTCTTAAAACTTGGAAGTCTGCTCCATACCTTTCTTGCAGACCTCAACGAGGTAATGCATGCATGCCGAGTTTTGTTACTCTGAGGAAAAATGGCGCGCATTCAAACTCAGTCTAGTAATCAATTGACCATACCATATGATAATTACAAGAAACGATGACAAATCTACATGCATATGGTGTCTAATTGCCGGACATCCAGCATTAACTAAGACCACCAAGATAGCCTGATCCTATATTCTATCCGGCTTCATTAGAAACGCTAGATTCTGTCTGGTTGTGAATTCGTTAGGACAAGAAATGGGGTCCCGTCTGAGCGAAGCAAAACGCTAATACAGGGTGGGCCAAAAAAAATCAGGCCAAAATTAAGTTAATATGTTATTGAAATAACCTGCAAATTTCAAAGAAATTCATTGTCCACTGTAAAAGTTATGGTCTCACAAAATCGCGGAGTTTTTTTGGCCCACCCTGTATAAACCCATCCACGGTGTTTTGTTACTCGAACAGTTTTCGAGCACGTACAAATCGAACTGTTTGACGCGCGACTCAAATCTGTGTGATGCGCGTTTATAATTTTGAATAACAACTCTTTTTAACATGACATTTGGGCAAAAACGAAATTCATTGAAAATGTGACACGAGTCGGTAGAACTAATTTTTGATCACGATAAACCCTGTATAATCAGAAGACGAGACGAGTGCAATCAATGCCGCGACTGACCAGCACTAGCGTACGAGAAGAGGTGGGAAAAGTGGAATTCCCCCCTCTTTGGGGGTTTCAAAAAGTGGAATTTGTTCCCTAAGGTGTGGGTAAAAATACCTGAAAACTACCAATTCCCCCTCTTCGGAGAAATTCCCCTCCCTTTAGAGGTTTGGCTCGTCCGCCAGTGCTAACCAGTATATAACAAACAATCAAAAAAGCTATACAGACTTGTGAATTAGTAAAATTTGTTCATTTGAGCAGATAGATAGACAATGGACCACTATATAAACGCAAGGGTTACGGTATGTACTCTCATAACAGACACGTCTTCAAGTACTTACAGTATGATATCTTGGTAACGACATGAGAGTACTGTAGTCACATGATTCTTAACTTATTATTATAAAGTACATTCCTACAAAACTGTTATGTTACAAACTGTTATGTTATGTTATGTTATGTTATGTTATGTTATGTTACAAAACTGTCATGACCGGCCGAACGGAGTGCCAATCAAAGAAGAAGTTTTCTTTTTATAGCTTGTTTATGGTATCTTGTTATAAAATGTTATTACTATAAAACAGATAACATATATATATAATGAATAATGAATTAAGTGCAATGTTCATCAGTTAAAGTACAATATTCAAAAAAACCTAGCTCTCGAAAGTTTTACGCACACCTGAAAGAGTTTGGATTTAAATTTCGCACCAACGTTTGTTTCGAGTAACAAAAACCCTATAACTTAGTGAAGCTTGATCGTAAACGCATCAAACAGAGTTTTTGTTAAACCTATAATTTTCGGCAGAAACGTTTAGACTGCCTACTATGTACCTTCTATTTGGTTTACTAGATTTCGACGGCACATTCGAAACATAAAGTTTGCGTTCAAGTTTTTCGTGTGATATGATAATGTTATATGATATAATATATATTAATATATAATATAATATATTATTATAATATATTTATACAATGCAAACACTCGGCATGTTCCTTATCCGTTTACTCTATAGATGATGTTTCATTAATCCGCGGTAACTGAATTTCTTGGATGAGTTTAACGTTACAGTAATCCGCTCATTGCTGTAAAGTGTAAGTTTGGTTCAGGTGTTACGTAAATAACATACATTAAATCCACAATAATTAGTCTTACTTAATTAAAAATACAAAATTCGCGACTGAAGTCTGCCTAATGATGCGGTGTCACGTACTTTTGCGATCATAATTATGAACGGAAGTCAGCCTTGACGTTCGACGTGATTAAGAGTCGTTAGGCAAAGAAACGGTAATGTACAGCTCGGTCAAGTTTACTTGTTATCACACCTGTCCCAGCTGTGGGTTTTTAGCCACAGTCCGGGGGGGGGGGGTAGACTGTGGACGTGAGTGATTTTAGGGACAGTCCGATTCCTCTTTAGCCACAGTACCGTTTAGCCACAGTACCATTTAAGCACAGTCCGATTCCTCTTTAGCTATATAGTACCGTTTAGCCACAGTAAAATTTAAGCACAGTCCGGGGGGTAGACTGTGGCTAAAAACCCACAGCTTGGTCAAGTTTACTTGTTATCAAACAATATTTTTTGAACCTGTTGCTCACACATGCAATTAACAAAGCGCAATATGTTGTCCAATTGTCATGTGGAAACGGTTTAAAATGGTAAATTTGAGCGCGCATGAAAAGCAGATTTGAAATTAAACTGCGTGAAAAATACTTTCTAAAAATAACAGGAAAGCTTGATCAAAAAAAAAAAATTTTTAAACCACATGCGTTGACCGACAACATTTCTGCTATGGATAAACCAGTTTGGTCTTTCATTTTCTCGGGAAAATCTAGATACATAGTGAGAATGTGCTATCCCGGATTGATACTGTAACTTTATATCATAATACCAAGCGAACCACGTAACCGCAGTTTTTTTATTTCCAAAGATGGTAAATGCTGTTGACATTCTGAAGGAAAATCTGTGCGCAGACGTGGAAGGAAAATAAATGATGTATCGAATAACAGACGAATCAGGAAATGGACGGATGGATGGATGGATGGATGGATGGATGGATGGATGGATGGATGGATGGATGGATGGATGGATGGATGGATGGATGGATGGATGGATGGATGGATGGATGGATGGATGGATGGATGGATGGATGGATGGATGGATGGATGGATGGATGGATGGATGGATGGATGGATGGATGGATGGATGGATGGATGGATGGATGGATGGATGGATGGATGGATGGATGGATGGATGGATGGATGGATGGATGGATGGATGGATGGATGGATGGATGGATGGATGGATGGATGGATGGATGGATGGATGGATGGATGGATGGATGGATGGATGGATGGATGGATGGATGGATGGATGGGTGGATGGATGGATGGACGGATGGATGGATGGATAACAAGGAACTCAATATGCCATTGTAGGGCACTTGTGTGAATCGGCATCAACTTCAGTTGATTGGACAATGGTCATAACATCTGATTATGCATCCAAATATGAGACACTCCATTCCGTTCCGACTCAAGTACGATGTCCGATGCATCGTTGAAACATGGATGATGTGCTGACAGATGACCACGTTCACAGTTTATTTGGAGACTAGATTTGAACGCGCGCCATTTTATCTCTAGGAAAGTCAGACGGAAAAATATTAATTTCATGTGTCTGTTTATGCATGAAAAGTTCGACTAAAGCCCACATGTTCTAATGAATTGGGAAAGTTATAGCCCAAGCGGGGTAAGACGTTTTTCGATGCTCGCATATTAGTAAAAAAAAGAATTTGGGTGCGTAAAAATTTTTGATAAAAAACCTGGTGTAAACGGACTAGATTGGTTTGCGATGGTAACGAACCATCCATCTAGTGGCCGACTGGAAAACGACTGGCTTCGAGTGCCATTCAACCAGTCCATAATATCAAGTCATGGTATAGCCTATCCATGGTTTCTGGTTACGCAGAAATATTTTCAGCGCGCAAATTTAATTCAACCGAACATTAGCGCCCATTCAAATTTTAGATACAATAAAAAAAAGAACAGACCTGATTGGCCCGCGATGATAACGAACCATCCATTCAGTGGCAGAAGACTTCAAAAGATTCAACGAGTCCGTACTATCAAATCATGGTGCATAGTATCATATCTTATCCATGGTTTCTGGTTACTTAAAAAATATTTTTGGCGCGCTTTCAAATTTTCGATAAAAAAATCAGAGTGAACATACTTGATTGGACACGATGGCAACGAACCATCCACGAGTGCCTTTCAACCAGTACATAAAATCAAGTCATGGTACATGGTAAGTGATGGAACCGCAGTTACCACGTCATTCGTCATGGCATCTCTCCAAAGTCGGTACCATCGCGAAGGCCACGGCAACTACCAGCCGAGACTGTACTTATCGACGGACCATGAAGAAGAAATATGGTCCATGATATGGTCTTTTCCACGCATGTACAGATGTTTGCGATGAACCACAGTTACCGCGGCACGACGTTTCCCTTTATTAACTACCAATATTTCAGGGTGATCTAATCTTATCATGATAACATTACCTTTTATTTTCTAGAAAATAAAAAAATAAATAATAATAATCATATATTTTGTTGTCCGGTGATTCTTTTTATTCTTATTTTTACCATTTTCCTCTACTAAAAATTTCAATTTTAATTACACTAAATAAATTTTTGCTTATTTTACTTTATTGTATTGTATCATGCACATCACGCCACGACTAACTTGTTAGTCATTTTTTGTGCCCTCTTGTCAGTATACACACTGAATAAACGACTTGACTTGACTTGACGGCATCTCTTCCAAGGTTCCAAATTGGCCGACACCATTGAGAAGGTGAACGACGCCACGCCACGGCACCTACATATCAACCGGAACTGTACTTACCGAAAATGGTAATCAGCATGTGAAAGAGTCAAAGTCTAGGAGATGATCGGTATAACATTCTCAATCGATAAGAAAACGAGCCGGATTCCTGTACTTTTAATGCTACATACATAACACTACGTTTGCATGCGCCAAATGTCTGTATAGCCTATCCAGGGTTTCTTGTTAGTCAAAAACTTTTCGGTGCGCAGTTTGAATTCAAATCTTTTTGGCGCGCTTTCAAAATTTCGAGAAACAAATACTTTTTCACATAACTTTTAAAGATAACGTACTAAAATTGCACCTAATTCATTGCATACGTGCGTAAACGGCCTACAAAATTTATTTTTGATATCAAGAAACACTGAACAAGCTATAAAATCGCTGGGGAAAGTGTCTGGGAAGTCGGAAGTCATCTCATCTAGCTAATTGGCGCGCATTCAAATTCAGTCTCCTAATGAATTGAGATTCCTATATGAGAAGATCGTTAAAAGATTCTCCCGTAGATGGTAAACATAGATGAGTACCGAATACACAGATTACGGTATGCAGCGAACATGGCTCCACGTACCTCCGGCCATTCAAGTATGCCATCCGAAAACAAACTCCCCACGTCATATCAACCAATGTCCCCAGTTAAGGGAAAAAATTGCGACAACCACTATGTACATACTTGTCCAAAGTCCCTAGTTTAGGGAAAAAAACTCGTTCGACAACCATTATGTACTTGTACATACATAACGTCACAATCCGATTAATACCGCCCTGTCCAGCTGATGTATGCGCCCAATGAATGGGATGATAATCAATTTCACACCTACATACCCGTCAGGAATAATATAGCTTAATCGAGGTATCTTGTTAAATTAATTATTATAATAATTACCCATCACGCGTAGTTGCAATGAATTAAGCGCAATGTTCGAATTTAGTAAAAATGCGATGTGAAAAATTTTTTCTCGATACTTTCAACGTGTGCCAAAATCACGGATGAATTCGATCAGCATGCCAAAAAAAATTCTAAGTAACAATAACCCCCGGATGTTGGATACCCGTCAGGCATAATACATAATATCATGTGATTGGGTTAACACCGTTTTTCGTGTCCGGGGTATGTATGTTCGTTTGCTCCAGGATCTGAATAATAGATGGCTTATATCCTATAGTAACACTGATGCCCACCTATACTCTATGTAGGCTGGTCAGGGTTTCTTGTTATCTAAAACTGTCTTTATGAAATCGATACTTCATCTACCATGAATTAGACGCAAAGTTGGTATGTTTTCGGAATTTCATACAAGAAATACGTTATCAAAAAAACGTAATGCGCTCCAAAAATAATTTTTTTCTAATTCAAACAGCGTAGATAAAACTGCTTTGAGTAACAAGAACCCTTGGCAATACATGTGTAACGTTTTCACCGTTGGTACACTGACTCAAAATGTTTTCACAATCATGTGCTGGTTACTGGTCACAATTGGATCAGCATGCTTACCATCAACAACCATCACAAATCATGTGGTTCGAATTCAAATTGGGCGCCAAAAACTTTCGGAGTAACAAGAATTCCTAGATAGGCTGTACGTGTGCACCATTTTCCCGTTGGCACACTGACCCACCAAAGTCGAAATGTCAACACAAAAACGTTTCCACAACCACATGTGCTGGTCACCGGTCACAATCGGATTAGCATGATTACCATCATAAACCATCTCAAATCATTTAGTTCGAATTCAAGTTGCGCGCCCAAATTGATTTCTGAGTAACAAGTAACACTGGGTCTTATAGGCCTCGTAATTGGTTATAAGAAATTCCAAAACGTGGCACAGAAAATTCCTTACTTGAGAAACCGGTTCTGGACTTGAGAATCTGGTTCTGAAAAATTTCAAAAAGTGGTTAAAACATGGCACAAAAAATTTATCACTTGAGAATCCGGTTCTGGACTTGAGAATCTGGTTCTGGCCATGTCATGGGTTCTCGCAGTTTTAAACCATTTCTTATAATCAATTATGAGGCCTATACTCTTGATAGGCTATACATTGGCCCGCTCAGTCGCACTGACCCAATGTGATGCCAAAATTTCAACACCCAAAAACATTTCCACAACCACATGTGCTGGTTACTAGTCACAATCGGATTAGCATGATTACCACCACCAACCATCACAAATCATGTAGTGTCATCGTGTTCCAGTGGTAGCATATCGTCCCCCTCCTTACTGGACAACCCCCCCCCTCCCACGTGTGGCACATCCCAAACGTACCCTGCCTCCCTCACCCATCGTCCCACTCATATTTTGGGCGCCAGCGTCTTTTGATATTATTGGAAGTGGAGGTACATACATATTTGACGCACCAGAAATGAACTATGTATAAACGTGCATGTACACGTATGTCGGTAATGAATGCAAAGGCACGGGCGTACATTTGGTGTGGAGAAGGAGAAGGCGAGGGAGAAACTCCTTTTTTCATGTAATCACACGTAAAGCCCGTATGTTATTTCTGCAAGCAAACGTACTGCCCAAACGTCTGATAATGAAACATCACTAGCCTCAACTCAACTCGGTTGACACCATAGTTTAACACCAGAGCATGGGGTGATGATGATTGATGTGCGTGTTAAAACTGATTGTCTGATGTTTCATTATCAGAAGTTTTGGGCAAGATTTTTGTTTGCAGAAACAACATACGGTCTTTACAAGAGTCTTTTTTATAACAAGAAGCCCTGACCAGCGCTTTAAATCTGCAATAAATCAAACTGGAATAGTCATGGAATTCACCGGAACAAGTAGTGCATGTTTCTACAAGAGTATGAACGAACGCCAAAACAAATTTGAGTAAAAAAACTGTGCGTCAAAAATATCTGGCCAACAAGAAACCCTGGATTCGCTATGACTGTACATTATTCATGTTCATTATAGGAAAAATACATTTCCTAAATGTGTGTGAATGTTCAATATTGCCATTAACGGAACGCTTTTTATGAAATGGAATAGGTTCAATGGATGATAATAGCTGCCGGAAATACGGTAGCAATTGAATTTGAATTGTGGAGCCAGTAAAGTGACATGACCATTAATGTGCTTTTACATCATATTTTATTGCAATGAAACTTTTGTAGAATTCAACCATGAACTAACTGCTTGATTAAGCAGAGACGTGAAAAAATTACATAACTCAAAACAAAATCAGTTAAATATATAATTAGCTTTTCAACTTCTTTTACAAGAAACAGGAGATGTACATAAGATGTAAATGTATTCTATATATGTATGTAAGAACGCTAACAGGGACAAGAAACGCTAACCTGGTGGTCACCGCTGACCATCCGAGTTAGGTTATAAATTTATTACTTCATCCCATGAAGCAACAGTTTCTTCGTAAACCATGAATCACAAAGACCATTGTACTTTGAGAAAAATACCACTCTTTCGTAGACAGCACATCAAATAGCACTCTCACCCCCATATCACAGAAACTTTTGGCATTGGGTGCCTAAATTGGTGCATCTTTTTGCAAAAAACTTGAAGTTATATAACTCACGATATAATCGGTTAAAAATAAAAAAAACTTTTGTTCAGATGAAAGTTCGTTTTTTCCTCATAATGCAATCACGAAAAACTCAAAGTAAAAACATTTAATTGGATAGAAAACATGCATTTTATATCGCACTCAGTTTTCGCTCCGAGACCGGGTGCCAAAGGACGCATTTGTCATAAGCAGCAGTGCATAAAGTTTTGCCATACCATTTTCAATGCATTATATTGTGTTTGTTTTGAGTTTCTTATTTTTCTAATGTGTAAAAACAGACGATCTCACCTCTGAAAAAAAGTTCTCAATTTAAAACCGATTCTCACGTGAGTTATAGAACTTCAAAGTTTTCTAGCATAAAGATTAGCGCCAATTTAGGCACCCAATGCCAAAAGTTTCTGTGATATGGGGGTCAGTTGATAAGCAGAATGAAACTCAAAGCGTTGCTTTTTTACGACAAGCCTAAAGATCGGACACAGCCACCTCTAGGTCAGATCAAAGTGTAGTCGTTTTTTTTGGCCCACCCTGTAGTTTCAATCGTAAGCAAGAAAAAGTTGCTAGCATACAAAATCAATATCTTAATCTGTTAAGAATGTTATGGATAAAAAATATTCGCACCACAGAAGAAATTCGAGTGCCGCAAAAAATTCGGTTCACCCACGGAAAAATTGCATTGGCAAACTTTGAGACCAAATTGACCAAACCAACAACCCTATCATATTATAAATCTACCCATTTATTAGTGCGGTGATCGGTTTGATCGGACGGTTCTGGTGATCATGACAAACGGCTACATACAGTGGCTATTACCTACCTGGATGTATCCTAATACCACCAATTCATCATACGGTAAAGCTGATGGTCAGACTGAGGCCTCAAAAAAGTCTTGTCCAGCCTATTCAAGGTTTCCTGTTACTCTTAAAACTCTTGGCACGCATTAAATTGTTTTATGAACTCGTAGAGTCATTTGAATCAAATGAGCTTTTGAAACATTATGTTGCAGTTAGAGGTCTATGTACATAGTGCAAGGTAGCCGTAATGTTTCAGTGACCGACGTATAGTCGAATTTTTTGGTTACGCCTTTTTTCGGGATTTTTTTTTGTGTGTAAAACTTTTCCCTCACCCAGCAATTTGGGTCGGAAGCAGCAATTTGGGGTTGATAAAAAGGTTTTACACACAAAAAAGTTCCTAAAGAAGATGATTACGACTCTTTTGGAACTTTTGTGTGTAAAACCTTTTTATCAACCCCAAATTGCTGCTTCCGACCACCAATTTCTGGGTGAGGGAAAAGTTTTACACACAAAAAAATTCTCGAAAAAAGGCGTAACCAAAAAATTCGACTGTACATACATACGCTATATGTTACTGTAGAATGCGTTCCCAATAGAATGACAGACCGATTTACCCAAGTTATTAACGGTCTGAATCGTTCGGGCTTTTTTCGGCCCACCCTGTACGTTTTCGATGTGTCATGGTGGCCAACACATTATTCTCCGTTCCGTTAGCCTATTCAAAGTTCATATAAGTTGGTAAAAGTATTTTTATGGACTCGTAGAGTGAGTGAGTGAGTGAGTGAGTGAGTGAGTGAGTGAGTGAGTGAGTGAGTGAGTGAGTGAGTGAGTGAGTGAGTGAGTGAGTGAGTGAGTGAGTGAGTGAGTGAGTGAGTGAGTGAGTGAGTGAGTGAGTGAGTGAGTGAGTGAGTGAGTGAGTGAGTGAGTGAGTGAGTGAGTGAGTGAGTGAGTGAGTGAGTGAGTGAGTGAGTGAGTGAGTGAGTGAAGGAGTGAGTGAGTGAGTGAGTGAGTGAGTGAGTGAAGGAGTGAGTGAGTGAGTGAGTGAGTGAGTGAAGTCGTAGCCTCATATACAATAAATTAGGTGCTCACCAGAAAAAGTTTTAATGCCAATTGCGCAAACACTTGCTGAGCAACAAGAAACTCCGAATAGGCTATACCTTACTGGACTCGAGCAAACTGCAAAGTGGAATCAATCATAATCTCATTGTCACCGATCCTCTTATATACTGTTGTCAATTGGTTGGGAGACTGAATTTAAATGCACGGCAATTCTCTAAGTGATTTGTAACAATATTCCGTGTGTGACTTTTGCACATGAAGCATTTTTAGTTGACACTGATCTGATTTCATATTGCGGTGCGCGTTTTGAAGAGTCATGATGTTTGACATGGTTCAAACGTGGATGGAAATCAAATTTTATTCGAATTAAATGAGAAAATTATAACAGGTTATGAGAAGTATCATGTTATCAAAAACAATTTACGAGGACCCGTTACCACATAGACAATGAGTTCCACACGTCATTCGCATTTTTGCATTCGCATTTTTGCATTCGCATTTTTGCATTCGCATTTTTGCATTCGCATTTTTGCATTCGCATTTTTGCATTCGCATTTTTGCATTCGCACTTTTTGCATTCGCATTTTTGCATTCGCATTTTTGCATTCGCATTTTTGCAAGTGTTATGTAAAGAAACACTGGTTTTCTGGACGAATTGCACACCAAAGACGTTCTGAATGACGATAAACCCTGGATAGGCAATAATTGACAATTAATGGCTGATATAAGGATGACTATCAGATGGTGCAGCACAAGACGTCCACCGTAACCACTACCACATACATATGTATGTACATACACATTCATCATACGCTAAGCTCAGGGGCCCAAAAACAGTAAATATGTCATAAATTTTCGAGCACAATATCGAAATTCCACAACGAAAACAGACTATCAATTCGTGGCGTAAATACGTAACACCGGATACCATAAATCTGAGGTCTCCCTCGGGTAACCTTGCTACCGGCCGATAAGATTCCAAGATTTCGTTTCGCAAAACCATATGGGCGCGATAAATGGCGGAACATTGTAACATTGGCAAATGATTGGAACGGAAAACCATATTCATTCGAAAATGAATAATTGTGACTGTGAGACACTTGGTTGCAAAAATGAATAATTGTGACTGTGAGACACATGGTTGCAATGCAACGCAAACCGAAACTCAGTGTTACCCGTTTAATTTATGATATAAAACATGCAGTTACAGTATTGATTGGGAGACTAAATTTGAAATAAAGCCCGTATGTTATTTCTGCAAGCAAACGTACTGCCCAAACATCTGACAATGAAACATCAGTAGCTTCAACTCAACTCGGTTGACACCATAGTTTAACACCAGAGCATGGGGTGATGATGATTGATGTGCGTGTTAAAACTGATTGTCTGATGTTTCATTATCAGAAGTTTTGGGCACGATTTTTGTTTGCCGAAACAACATACGGGCTTTACCGCCTCTTGGACTACCTCAGATTCCAGTGCAACCAGCCGAGATTGGATTCCGAGATGTCATTTCGGGAAAACATGTGAGCACTAGCGGACGAGAAGGGGAGGGAAGAGTGGAATTCCCCCCTCTTTGGCGTTTTCAAAAAGTATAATTTGTTCCCTAAGGTGTAGGTAAAATGACCTGAAAACTGCCAATTCCCCCCTCTTTGACGAAATTCCCCTCCCTTTGGGGATTTAGATCGTCCGCATGTGAGCGATAAATTGCGGGCGGCACACAGTAGCAATACCAAGTGATACATTGGGCAAATCGAACTACAGTATCGTGCGACCAATGATTCCAGATTGAACGAAAACCCAGTGTTGCCCGGTTAATTTAATTATGTTACTCCATAAAACATGAGGCATTTTTTTCGAATGGGAGACTGAATTCGAAATTCCATATTTTTTTAGATCTCCCTCCCGTAACAATGCACTTATCCGAGATTAGTTTCCGAGATTTCGTTCCGAAAAAACCTGTGTTGCGGATAAATTGTGGAACACCGTAACCATAAAATGGGAAAGTAACTATGTATGTACATATGTACAATCGACAAATGATTGCAATGGGGAACATACGAAACTGCAATGTTGCCCAGTTAATTTATGATTTGAGCCGATCTCTTTCGATTATCAGAGTGAATTTGAAATTCCGCTACTTTTTCGATCTCCCTCCGGTAAACAAGTGCAACTAGCCTATACGCTTCCGAGATTTCGTTTCCAAAACACATATGGGCGATGATAAATTGAGGAACACAGTAACAACACCAGGTGATACATTGGGAAATCGAACTACATATCGTGGGAAAAATGTTTGTAACGGCAACCGAAGCCCAGTGTTGTCCAGTTATAATTCATGGTTTATATACCGTTCTTCGATTAGGAGAATGATTTTGAAATTCCGCCAAATCAGTGCGCCCACGGCCGATCAGATTCTGAGATTTGTTTTCGAAACAACATGTGCACGATGAATTGCGGAACACCGTAACACCGTAACACCGTAACACCGAAACATTGGGGAGAGAACAACTGTTTGACAAATGATGCGAACCAAACCCCACTTTTGCCGATTTAATTTATGATTAGAACACAAATTAAACATAAATCTCCCTCCGGTTGCAGTGCAAGCACAGCCGATAAAATTCCGAAATTTCGTTTTGAAAAAAACATGTGGGCGATAAATCGCGTAACACCGTAAGTTGGGAGATCGAACTGCCGTAGGACGAATGAAATAGATGGGTAGGGGTTTAATTTATGATATGAAACAGAACAATTCGATTAGCAGATTAGAAAATTCCAATAAAAACAACAATAAAAAACCGAAGTTTGCCGTTATTTGCGTAACACAGTAACGTAACATTACAACGAGATGCATTGAGAAATCGAACTATCGTGGGACAACGTTGCGAACAAAACCCCAGTGTTGCCCGATTAACTTATGGTATAGAACATTTGGAGCAGATTAGCAGACTTAATTGAAGTTTTTTAAATGCACACAGAGAAAGGTGTAACTAAATAGTGTGCTACTCCGACACATATACTTTATCTGCAAAAAAACACACACTATGAAGAGATTTCTCAATTTCATAGAAAAGCCGAACTCGAGTGTGCGCCAGAATTCTCGATGATTTCTAAAATTCTTGGGTGTGTGATAACTACATATGTGTATTACTTATATTTTTCCTAACAAGAAACCTTGACCAAAACTATAGGCATTGACAATTCTGCCAGTCACAAAACTGTTAGCATTTGAAGATCTGACAGTCAACTTGTCTTTCCTGTCAGTCAAACAAAGCCCCCGGTGGCAATCAGTACCAACTACCAACACTGAAGATACATTCATATTTGGACAACACTGAAGATACATTCATATTTGGACAACACTGAAGATACATTCATATTTGGACAACACTGATGATACATTCATATTTGGACAACACTGATGATACATTCATATTTGGACAACACTGATGATACATTCATATTTGGAAAACACCCGCGCCTTTTTTCGCGTGGAATTGCCTTATGGGCGGTTGTTAGACAACTGAAACGTTTTCCATGTTAACAAATCGGACTTTTTTTGTTCAAGAAGGCAATTCAAAAAATTGGTCGTTGATTTTTATATGATTCTGTTCATACAATATTTCAATGTTTACCGAATTTTAAATTTTTTTCAAAAGCACATTTTATTTTTCAAGGCGAGTCTGGCACAAAAATTTTCAATCAATAAGAAGTCTCGAATGGACTATGTTCCGTTTTATATAATAGATAAATAACGGACATATTGTGCAATGACAAAACGGGATGGCTGACCTTCACATTTCACAAAAGTGGTTCTCGATTCATTCGAAGTCAAAAAAACGTATCTTTATGAGCATGACCACTAGCGGACGAGAAGGGGTGGGAAAAGTGGAATTCCCCCCTCTTTGGCGATTTTGAGAAGTACAGTTTGTTCCTCAAGGTGTAGTTAAAATGGTCAAAATTCTGCCAATTCCCCCTCTTTAGTGAAATTCTCCTCCCTTTGCGGGTTTTGCTCGTCCGCTAGTGAGCATCATGACCGATCCGGTGACTACCATTATAGCATTCTCAATAAAATTAGAAAACTGAATTTTGTGAATCCTTTTTTCAGAAAAATTCACTTTTACGTTGTGTAATTTTTGGTGGAATAAAAATGTGAAAACCTAATCATGTGATGCATCTGGAATAATATAAAATGCTGCGAAAATGGCGAGCCTCCAAAATATCCGTTTCCTAATCAATTGTGAGTACAAGACGCCATAGGCGGACGAGCTAATTTCCCAAAGGGAGGGGAATCTTCCCAAAGAGGGGGGAATTTTCAGAAATCAGGTCATTTTACCTACACCTTAAGGAACAAATTCTACCTTTTGAAAACGCCAAAGAGGGGGGAATTCCCCTTTTCCCTCCCCTTCTCGTCCGCTAGTGCAAGACGCACACAAACAGCCGAATGACATTCAAAACAATTCTTATACTTCATAAAACAAACAGATAAACTTTTATTATACCCCATTTAAAGGATTCCAACACATTGCAAGCTCAAATTTCGGCCGTCTTTTTTCTCAGTATTTCTTCTGGCAAAATCACTGACTCACTCCAGTGAGAGAGAGAGAGAGTGAGAGTGAGAGATGAAAAAGATGGTCAGGCATGAGTGTGAGCTTACTTTTCCAGCTGAAGAAAAACAGTAATAACCCCATAAAGGGTAGTAGAGGTCCACTGGTCCAGAGATTCAGTAGTCATTGATTGCTTTCTGTATTTCAGAAGCACCCGTTTTACTGTCTACTCTTGTCAACTTAACATTTAGAAGAAGATGATATATTGAGGAAAAATAAAAACTATTTATAGCTATACCCCTGAAATATACAAATTAGTGCTGTTTTCCTTTCTGCATGATCACCACACCTGTCCCAGCTGTGGGTTTTTAGCCACAGTCCGGGGGGGGGGGGGGGGGTAGACGTTGAATTTGTTTCTCTAGATAAATCAGCATCAAAACTGGTAATTCTCCCACCCCATCTCTGAAGAAATTCTAAAAAGACTTATTTTCCGAGGATATCTTTTCTTATTCAACATTTCTCAAACGAAACGCGCACTGACGTTCCAGCAAGTCGCCGCGTAACTCCACCAACTCGTCCCCACGAGACTCTTTTCCACATGCATATATGCTGCTCGTATTTCTTTATGCAATACGTTGTAACACTTCCGAACATTGTTGAAGGAGAAAAATCTTACTGGGGAAAATGGCTGCGCTCATCTCTTCGAGCCAAAAAAAACGTGTAATTAGTTCAGAAACATGCATAAAGAGTATTAGAATCACGGGTTATTACTGAAGACTGAAGTACTTCGGAATTAAAATATTTCCTATATTTCAAGCCTTTTTCAGAATTCAAAATCTCGTATGCAACTGACATTGAAAAAATAAATTTACGCATGGGGTTTCTATGGTTGTAAACCCGATTCAGATTTTTCGCATAATGAATCATAAGCAGTATAACGTTGGGTGTTCATGATGCGACGAATGATATCTTTTATCACGAGCACGGATTTACAATGAATAACAGTATTTGAATATCATGCGGCGTTCATATAGTCTGTCCAGGGTTGCTTGCTACTCGTATCATCGTTACATATTTTGGCGCGGGATTCGAGTTAAGTTCGAGTAATTAGAGTGCGTTCACGGTCAGGTGTTCCGTAAACTTTTTTCGCAACGCCTCGAAGAGTCTCGCAATGATTTCACATCGAAATGCGATGGACGAAAACGACACGAAGCCAGCAAAGTTGCACAGAAGAGTGCCGAGCAAAAAATTGTGACTCGGGCTCATAAAAATCTAATCATGCAGAAGTCTCAGACCAAAATGGCGCGCGTTCAAATTCAGTTTGCTGACCAATTGAGACCACTATACCGTATTGTACTATTAGTCTACGGAATTCATCTCTCGCCCACGGAATTGGGTGAAAATAATTCGACGGATATACGGGTCTAGTTTAATCGAAATAAAGGGTTTACCGTCCACACAATGTACCGCGACGCAGTTGCTGTGTTTTATTTTAGTACCTCACAAAAATAGGGCGGGCCGGACCCGCGGTTCGTACACTTAGGCTATATATGTATTTCGCGAATTGGTGTCTTTTATTTATGACATACACCCATGGCTCATGGAACCTGGCGTACATCAAGGTTCGGACGATAGTCCGAAACCTTAATATGGTTCGATGGTAAACTCCTTTTTGTATGAATTTGACGATTTTTTGTGAAAAAGTCATTTCTCGCATGAATATATTGAAATTTAAGTTGCATTATCGTTTTTCTCGTTAAAAGTTGCACATGTGTAGTGAATTTGGTGAAAATTCATTGGTTGTATCAGTGACGAGAGTCAATTTTGTCTTCCCGAAGAACTTTTTCCGTTTTTTTTTTCTGTATGCACGTTTTTTGGACAAGCATACTTCGCTTTAACTAGGAAGCTGAAAATTGAACCCGGGGGTAATCATGGTCTATCTACACAGATTCCAGACCGTCCAAAGAATCGGATAAATATTTTTCATTTTTACGGCCAGTTTTTCAGAAAAATTCTTAAAACGGCCAAAAATCGCAGGCAAAACTTTTTATTTTCACCGTGGTGACCGATAGGTAGTATCTTTGTCAAAAATATTTAATACAATTATGTAAAACACTTATGAGTACTGAGTTCCGCAACTAGTTTGCAAAAAAGTCTGACACAACAAAAAGCGGAACGGATAAAACGCCGATTTTGCTAAAAATGGCTAAAAATGAGCAAAAATCGCAGGCAAAAAATTTTTTTTTCAATGTGCTGCCTGCCTGACAGGTACAATTTGAGTCGAAGATTTTTTATAATATTATACTGGACACTTATGAGTATTGAAATCCATTGTCAGTTTGAATTTAACGGACTCTCAACAAAAAACGCAGCTGGTTAAAAAATTACTTTATTTTGAACAAATACAGATTTTTTTAGGGGTTTTCGTCATTTTAACCTGGAAAACAGCATCAGACGAAAAAAACTTTTATTGCAACTTATATACAGTTTTCATCACTGTTTAAAAAAATAAAATCAGTATTAAAGAAAAGCGTTTTTTAAACGAGTTATGATGAGATTGTGGTCAGGTCCAAATAGTACAATTCTTCAATCTCCACAAATATTAACTCTCATTAAATCATTTATGCTTCCCATGTCAAAATTATTTCAGTTAACTGTGTATAACTAACCTGAGTATCAAATTCCAACATTAGTTTGCAAAAAACTTAACATAACAAAAAACGGGATGGATTAAACGCCAATTTTTGCTAGAAATCGCAAAAATCGCAGGCGAAAAAAATTGTTTTCAATGTGCTGCCCGACAGGTACTATTGAGTCAAAGATTTTTCAGAATATTATATAGAGGACACTTATGAGTATTGAAATCCATTGTCAGTTTGAATTTTAAAGACTCACAACAAAAAACGGAGCTGGTAAAAAATAGGTAATTTCGAACAAATACGCAGTTTTTAGGGGTTATCTCCATTTTAATTCTCAAAACATGATCAGACAATAAAAACTTACATTATAGCTTATATACAGTTTTCATCACTGTTTTCAAAAGTTATATCAGCATTTACGAAAAACTTTTTTATTCGAGTTATGATGAGACTGGTCAGGTCCAAATAGTACAAATTTCCAACCCACGCAAATCTTAACTCCCATATGACATCTTTTTATGCATCCCATGTCAAAAATATTTCAGTTAACTGTGTATAACTATCATGAGTACCAAATTTCAACATTCGTCAAGGTTCGGACGATAGTCCGAAACCTTAATATGGTTCGATGGTAAACTCAAATTTGGACGATTTTGCCGATTTTGAACAAAAAATTATATCGTTGCTTCCACTTGTCAAATTTTGAGTTGCATCATCGTAATCTCCATAAAAAGTTACTGAGGTGAAACAAATTTCGTGAAAATTTAATAAGCCTACCGGTTGTGAGAGCCGATTTTAGGTTCCCGAGGAACTTTTTCCGTTTTTTTCTGTACGCACGTTTTGGTGACAAGGGTAGTTCCCTGTAGCTATTACTTTGAAAATTGAACGTGAGGTTAATCTTGGGCTATCTACACAAATTCCAGTCAGGCGAAGCGATCTGAATAGTATTTTCCATTTTTTCGGCCACTTTTCCAAAAAAATGCAAAAAATGCCCAAAAATCGCAGGCAAAATTTTTTGTTTTCATTATAAGCATGCGATACACGTCATGTATCAGAGAAACGTTTTCACCCCTTCTGTATGACACCTATGAGCAATGGAATCCGAAGTCCGTTTGAAAATAACATTAATACAACAAAAGTCTCTAGGGGTAAAGTAAATCAACTTTTTAACCCATTTTCATACAAAAAAGTGGTTTTTCGCAATTTTCACCCTCAAAGCAGCATATGATGCATTTGGTTAACACTAAAGCACATATACAGTTTTCACCACTGAATCCTAAAATAGCATCAGATTTATTGAGAAACGTTGTATGCAAAAGTTATGATGACATTGTGGTCAATTTTGGATAAAATTTGATTTTTCGCCTTTTTAACCCACAAAGCAGCCTTTGATGCAAAAGAAGAACACCACGGCAAACATATGTATAGTTTTACCCGCTGGATTCGAAAATTACTGTAGATTTTTTGAAAAACCTTCTATGCAAAAGTTATGATGACATTGTGGTCAATTTTGGACAAAAATTGATTTACGCCATTTTAACCCACAAAGCAACATTTGATGCAAACGATCAACTACGGCAAATACACAGTTTTACCCGCTGAATTCGAAAATGACTTTAGATTTTTTGAAGAACGTTCTATGCAAAAGTTATGATGACGTGTTCGCAAATTAGACAAAAAATTGATTTTCGCCATTTTAACCTACAAAGCCAAGTTTAATTCATCATATTTGAGTGCAGTGAATAAATGTTCACACATAAAAAAGATAGAAACAAGAAATAAAAATGCCCAAAAGCATAATGGGTTTCTAATATGGTTCTTATTAGAGCTGATCGTAAAAAAGTGAGAGACAAGAATTCGATGGCGTTACAACAAATTTTCATAAACCATGTTCTTAGGACAATGACCGTCGGGAACTGAATTCTGCGGCTGACAACAAGGAAATTTCACATGCTTATCATCAATAACAAAACTAAAAGTAAGGCCTAATGATTACTCATTGCAAGAACCATAATCCGGACTTTTCGGTGAGAAAACCAAGCGGGTTTCGATACATGTAGGTAAGAAAACATTATGTATTTACATGTTCCTATTGTTCATTTGCAGTTTTCCGTTGCTAATACAAAAATCATTTTATTTTGTCAAACCAAAACGTTCATTTACGACAGGTTTGATAATGAAACATTGAAAAGAAAAATCTGGAATTCATGTTTTTTGAGGGAAAATTTTTTACTCAATGACTTTATAAGCCCGTGGAAGTAAGTTACATAAATGTCCATAACAGAAGTTTCATAAATAATTCAGAGTAATAAAAAGAAGATTCATATATTTCTCTTGGTTTATAAGGACAAGATGTTGAATGCGGTACCCATGATTATGAGATCTTTCGCCCCGCGGCTGTTTCGCCCCGCGAAAGGTAGGTCGATTCGCCCCGCCAAAAAATGTGAATTTCGCGGGGCGAAACGACCTACCTCAATTTGACGCTGACGGGGCAAAAGCGCACGTGTCATTTCGCCCCGCGTGATATTTGGCGGATTAAGGTGTTAACGACGCTGGTGTGTGTCTAATGCGTCTAATTCAAATTACACACATGAAACCATTTTTTCATTAATGAGTACCAATTTATTTATAGCAGTTGCCAAATTCACACGTTAAAACGTTTTCTTAAGTACGGATGCATTAACTTACTCACTTACATAAAAAAACTCCACGTTTCACGCATTCATTGGCTCTCTCACTTAACCATCATTTACTTACTGAAAAAAACTTGGACTACCGTAACTCGAGAAAATGTCAATTTTAATTAAAAATTTCAAACCACCAAAACTGTATGAAATACTGCGAACTAAGTTTTCAAAGACGGTGCATATTGTAGCCGAGTATCCATTCTATCATCGGTGCAAACATGGAGTGGCTTGGACTACCGTAACCCGAGAAAAAGCCAACTTCATTTAAAAAATTCAAACCACTAAAACTGTATGAAATACTGCGAACTAAGTTTTCAAAGAGGGTGCATATTGTAGCCGAGTGTCCATTCTATCATAGCTGTGAATATGAAGTGGCTTGGACTACCGTAACTCGAGAAAATGCTAACTTTATTTCAAAACTTTAAACCACCAAAAACTGTATGAAATAGTGGGAACTAAGTTTTCAAGAAGGGTGCATATTGTAGCCGTGTGTCCATTCTATCATCGCTGTGAATATGAAGTGGTTTGGACTACCGTAACCCGAGAAAATGCCAATTTTATTTAAAAACTTTAAACCACCAAAACTGTATGAAATGGTGGGAACTAAGTTTTCAAGGAGGGTGCATATTGTAGCCGTGTTTCCATTCTATCATCGCTGTGAATATGAAGTGGCTTGGACTACCGTAACTCGAGAAAAGGCCAACTTTATTTAAAAACTTCAAACCACCAAAACTGTATGAAATACTGCGAACTAAGTTTTCAAAGAGGGTGCATATTGTAGCCGAGTGTCCATTCTATCATCGCTGTTAATATGAAGTGGTTTGGACTACCGTAACCCGAGAAAATGCCAACTTCATTTAAAAACTTCAAACCACCAAAACTGTATGAAATACTGCGAACTAAGTTTTCAAAGAGGGTGCATATTGTAGCCGAGTATCCATTCTATCATCGGTGCAAACATGGAGTGGCTTGGACTACCGTAACCCGAGAAAAAGCCAACTTCATTTAAAAACTTCAAACCACTAAAACTGTATGAAATACTGTGAACTAAGTTTTCAAAGAGGGTGCACATTGTAGCCGAGTGTCCATTCTATCATAGCTGTGAATATGAAGTGGTTTTGACTACCGTAACTCCAGAAAATGCCAACTTTATTTAAAAACTTTAAACCACCAAAACTGTATGAAATAGTGGGAACTAAGTTTTCAAGGAGGGTGCATATTGTAGCCGTGTGTCCATTCTGTCATCGCTGTGAATATAAAGTGGTTTAAACTACCGTAACCCGAGAAGATGCCAAATTTAATTAAAAACTTCAAACAACCAAAACTGTATGAAATAGTGGGAACTAAGTTTTCAAAGAGGGTGCATATTGTAGCCGTGTGTCCATTCTATCATCGCTGTGAATATGAAGTGGTTTTGACTACCGTAACTCCAGAAAATGCCAACTTTATTTAAAAACTTTAAACCACCAAAACTGTATGAAATAGTGGGAACTAAGTTTTCAAGGAGGGTGCATATTGTAGCCGTGTGTCCATTCTATCATCGCTGTGAATATGAAGTGGTTTTGACTACCGTAACTCCAGAAAATGCCAACTTTATTTAAAAACTTTAAACCACCAAAACTGTATGAAATAGTGGGAACTAAGTTTTCAAGGAGGGTGCATATTGTAGCCGTGTGTCCATTCTATCATCGCTGTGAATATGAAGTGGTTTGAACTACCGTAACCCGAGAAAATGCCAAATTTAATTAAAAACTTCAAACAACCAAAACTGTATGAAATACTGCGAACTAAGTTTTCAAGGAGGGTGCATATTGTAGCCGTGTGTCCATTCTATCATCGCTGTGAATATGAAGTGGTTTGGACTACCGTAACCCGAGAAAATGCCAATTTTAATTAAAAACTTCAAACAACCAAAACTGTATGAAATACTGCGAACTAAGTTTTTAAAGAGGGTGCATATTGTAGCCGAGTGTCCATTCTATCATCGCTGTGAATATGAAGTGGTTTGGACCACCGTAACCCGAGAAAATGCCAAATTTAATTAAAAAATTTCAAACAACCAAAACTGTATGAAATACTGGGAACTAAGTTTTCAAAGAGGGTGCATATTGTAGCCGAGTGTCCATTCTATAATCGCTGTGGATATGAAGTGGTTTGGACCACCGTAACCCGAGAAAATGCCAACTTTATTAAAAAACTTCAAACCACCAAAACTGTATGAAATACTGCGAACTAAGTTTTCAAAGAGGGTGCATATTGTAGCCGAGTGTCCATTCTATCATCGGTGCAAACATGGAGTGGTTTGGACCACCGTAACCCGAGAAAATGCCAAATTTAATTAAAAAATTTCAAACAACCAAAACTGTATGAAATACTGGGAACTAAGTTTTCAAAGAGGGTGCATATTGTAGCCGAGTGTCCATTCTTTCATCGCTGTGGATATGAAGTGGTTTGGACCACCGTAACCCGAGAAAATGCCAACTTTATTAAAAAACTTCAAACCACCAAAACTGTATGAAATACTGCGAACTAAGTTTTCAAAGACGGTGCATATTGTAGCCGAGTATCCATTCTATCATCGGTGCAAACATGGAGTGGCTTGGACTACCGTAACCCGAGAAAAAGCCAACTTCATTTAAAAACTTCAAACCACCAAAACTGTATGAAATACTGCGAACTAAGTTTTCAAAGAGGGTGCATATTGTAGCCGAGTATCCATTCTATCATCGGTGCAAACATGGAGTGGCTTGGACTACCGTAACCCGAGAAAAAGCCAACTTCATTTAAAAACTTCAAACCACTAAAAGTGTATGAAATACTGTGAACTAAGTTTTCAAAGAGGGTGCACATTGTAGCCGAGTGTCCATTCTATCATAGCTGTGAATATGAAGTGGTTTTGACTACCGTAACTCCAGAAAATGCCAACTTTATTTAAAAACTTTAAACCACCAAAACTGTATGAAATAGTGGGAACTAAGTTTTCAAGGAGGGTGCATATTGTAGCCGTGTGTCCATTCTGTCATCGCTGTGAATATAAAGTGGTTTAAACTACCGTAACCCGAGAAGATGCCAAATTTAATTAAAAACTTCAAACAACCAAAACTGTATGAAATAGTGGGAACTAAGTTTTCAAAGAGGGTGCATATTGTAGCCGTGTGTCCATTCTATCATCGCTGTGAATATGAAGTGGTTTTGACTACCGTAACTCCAGAAAATGCCAACTTTATTTAAAAACTTTAAACCACCAAAACTGTATGAAATAGTGGGAACTAAGTTTTCAAGGAGGGTGCATATTGTAGCCGTGTGTCCATTCTATCATCGCTGTGAATATGAAGTGGTTTTGACTACCGTAACTCCAGAAAATGCCAACTTTATTTAAAAACTTTAAACCACCAAAACTGTATGAAATAGTGGGAACTAAGTTTTCAAGGAGGGTGCATATTGTAGCCGTGTGTCCATTCTATCATCGCTGTGAATATGAAGTGGTTTGAACTACCGTAACCCGAGAAAATGCCAAATTTAATTAAAAACTTCAAACAACCAAAACTGTCTGAAATACTGCGAACTAAGTTTTCAAAGAGGGTGCATATTGTAGCCGTGTGTCCATTCTATCATCGCTGTGAATATGAAGTGGTTTTGACTACCGTAACTCCAGAAAATGCCAACTTTATTTAAAAACTTTAAACCACCAAAACTGTATGAAATAGTGGGAACTAAGTTTTCAAGGAGGGTGCATATTGTAGCCGTGTGTCCATTCTATCATCGCTGTGAATATGAAGTGGTTTGAACTACCGTAACCCGAGAAAATGCCAAATTTAATTAAAAACTTCAAACAACCAAAACTGTATGAAATACTGCAAACTAAGTTTTCAAAGAGGGTGCATATTGTAGCCGTGTGTCCATTCTATCATCGCTGTGAATATGAAGTGGTTTGGACTACCGTAACCCGAGAAAATGCCAATTTTAATTAAAAACTTCAAACAACCAAAACTGTATGAAATACTGCGAACTAAGTTTTTAAAGAGGGTGCATATTGTAGCCGAGTGTCCATTCTATCATCGCTGTGAATATGAAGTGGTTTGGACCACCGTAACCCGAGAAAATGCCAAATTTAATTAAAAAATTTCAAACAACCAAAACTGTATGAAATACTGGGAACTAAGTTTTCAAAGAGGGTGCATATTGTAGCCGAGTGTCCATTCTATCATCGCTGTGGATATGAAATGGTTTGGACCACCGTAACCCGAGAAAATGCCAACTTTATAAAAAAACTTCAAACCACCAAAACTGTATGAAATACTGCGAACTAAGTTTTCAAAGAAGGTGCATATTGTAGCCGAGTGTCCATTCTATCATCGGTGCAAACATGGAGTGGTTTGGACCACCGTAACCCGAGAAAATGCCAAATTTAATAAAAAAAATTCAAACAACCAAAACTGTATGAAATACTGGGAACTAAGTTTTCAAAGAGGGTGCATATTGTAGCCGAGTGTCCATTCTTTCATCGCTGTGGATATGAAGTGGTTTGGACCACCGTAACCCGAGAAAATGCCAACTTTATTAAAAAACTTCAAACCACCAAAACTGTATGAAATACTGCGAACTAAGTTTTCAAAGAGGGTGCATATTGTAGCCGAGTGTCCATTCTATCATCGGTGCAAACATGGAGTGGTTTGGACTACCGTAACCCGAGAAAATGCCAACTTTATTTAAAAACTTCAAACCACCAAAACTGTATGAAATACTGCTAACTAAGTTTTCAAAGAGGGTGCATATTGTTGCCGAGTGTCCATTCTATCATCGCTGTGGATATGAAGTGGTTTGGACCACCGTAACCCGAGAAAATGCCAACTATATTAAAAAACTTCAAACCACCAAAACTGTATGAAATACTGCGAACTAAGTTTTCAAAGACGGTGCATATTGTAGCCGAGTATCCATTCAATCATCGGTGCAAACATGGAGTGGCTTGGACTACCGTAACCCGAGAAAAAGCCAACTTTAATTAAAAACTTCAAACCACCAAAACTGTATGAAATACTGCGAACTAAGTTTTCAAAGACGGTGCATATTGTAGCCGAGTATCTGATTTTCGGTAAACATCTTGATGCAATCGAGAATACCGTAATACTTATATTACTGTATCACAACTTGAATTGTTTGTCGTGAAATTTAAATATAGTTATTTGAATTCAGTTTCAACAAACTACACGGGCAGCTCATTGGAACCGCTTGCCTTAAAGACCCGGGTAGCTCGTAGGAAACACTTGCAAATGATGAGAACTACCCTGGTAGCTCGTTGGAACCGTTTGAACCCAAAATTTATAACATGCTAGTTAGTAATTGGAAGCGAAAAGTTTGGCAAATGCTATGAATAAAAATTGGTACTCATTGATGAAAAAATGGTTTCATGTGTGTAAATTGCATTAGACGCATTAGACAGACCCCCGGCGTCAAGAACCCCTTAATCCGCCAACCATCACGCGGGGCGAAATGACACGTGCGCTTTAGCCCCGGCAGCGTCAAAATTCAGGTAGGCTCTTTCGCCCCGCGAAAATTAGAAATTTCGCGGGGCGAAACGACCTATCTTTGGCGGGGCGAAACAGCCGCGGGGCAAAAGCGCCCATTACCGTATAAAGCACATATGCAAAATGTTAGTTTTCGATGATAAAGTTAATTGTGTAACATACTGACTAATTTAAGATGAGAAGTGATCAATTTGAAACAAAATAATTCAGATCCTTATTTGTTGCATTACATCAACTGACATTTTGACAATTTTTTCCAGAAACTTACTGAAGTAATAAAAATTCTTTATCTCTAAACAACTATTAAAAAATACCCCGAAAAATTTCAAGTGTGTAAAAATTCAATTGACAGTAAAGAATTTACTGTAAGCTACTACTCGTGTAACTTCCGGAATATGGTTCTTGCAATGAGTAATCATTAGGCCTTACTTTTACTTTTGTTATTGATGATAAGCATGTGAAATTTCCTTGTTGTCAGCCGCAGAATTCAGTTCCCGACGGTCATTGTCCTAAGAACATGGTTTATGAAAATTTGTTGTAACGCCATCGAATTCTTGTCTCTCACTTTTTTACGATCAGCTCTAATAAGAACCATATTAGAAACCCATTATGCTTTTGGGCATTTTTATTTCTTGTACATATATGTACATATGTAATATACAGATGTATTGTATGTACTGTATGTCTACATATTATTATCGCAAAATATCTGGGACGAATCGAAATGTCGAAAAAAAACTATAAAATTCTGGGTTATGCTTATCGCTGATTTATTCGCTGAAAGGGTTCATCGCTGATTCTAATCAGAATGTTTTATAATTCTTACATAAAAGATTATTTTATTCTAGATAAAACATTTGAATGTGCATTTACAATCAATTTAATCGACCCAATGTTTAGTTGGGATGAAGGCGCTCCGATAAAGTTCCACATTTAAACTGACGAACAACTCAACCAATGCGGACTACGGTAAGCGTTATGTACATACAGTACATGTGTCTGCATGTAAGCAGGTGTCGTATGGGTTCGTTAATGAAGTAGCAAGTATCCGATTCGCATGTTCAACAAGGCCAGGTTTCTCGGTTATACCTCGGTTCTACATTCAGCAATGGGAGATGAGCTGGTCAACTAATTTTCAGATGGAATGCCATGAAACGCAAAAATGATTTTAACGAGTCTAATTTACATAATTGATGATGAGTCTTTTTCAGATTTTCGTAAAACGATTTGTGTGCCCTATTTCATAATTTTTTGCAAATGAAAGATAATCGGATTCAGATTTCCATTTAATACATCGATTTAGGGCTACAAAAGTTATCGTGATTTCGAATTTTTAGGTGCCGAAATGAATTGGTGCACAGAATACTATTTAATGAAATTCCAGATTACAGAAACTCGTCGCGTCGAACATATCAAAACAATAAATACGATCATTCTGATTCGACAGAATAGCTCAATGAGTGTTAGTGTTGTGATGATGTGCTCAAAACAAGTTTTTTGAGCACATTAAAAATGAATGAATAGTAATTGATGGATGAAAAGTGATTTTTTTCGAGAATTCAACTTGAATGAATTGCATGATGACACGATATCCTGCTGCACAAAGACTCCTTTGACTGACTGACTGACTGACTGACTGACTGACTGACTGACTGACTGACTGACTGACTGACTGACTGACTGACTGACTGACTGACTGACTGACTGAAAACACACTGATTTATTACAGTCTCTGCAGCAAGTTATAACGTGTAAAACTTTTCTCATTCACAACCTGAAACAATGTTTCTTAATGAAAATATATGATAGTTATCGGATTGAAAAAAATGTATCAGGAAAACATGAATTATGCCTCTGAACACTTTTTCGCTTATTAAAGCTACTTTTTCACTCGCATACAACTAAAAAACGACATTCCCAAACGATTGAATGCTTAGTACATTTAGTAAACCTCTCTCAAAGGTCCCCCAGTTTTAATCAATATTATCTCAAAATTATTTTCCATGAAGAAGACGATTTCAGTTTTTGCATGGGAAGAGTTTTACTGCACTGACGTTTTGTATACAGTAACCGCGTGGGTTGCCAGTACGTCAGTTAACCAACATTCCTCTCGTTTATACCCTACCCACCAAACTACCCTTTGTACGTACTTTTGGTGTATAAGTACTGTGTATGTATGTACTGTTTTAAAACATATGTATGTATATACAGTGTTACAGACCCGAGACAAAATTTGAAGTGTCCGATAAACTTACAATACAAAATATGTAATGTGGTTCACTTTCATGAATGAGTTTTTCATGGACTTTTTAGATAAGAAAGTGTTGCTTTCAATTTTTATAGCAAATGGCAATCTCAATTGATTAACATACTAAAATTGAAATTTCGCTGGCATCGGCTCTTTTCATACTTTTCCATACATACAGTGGGTGCCAGAAGATCAGTGGGCTCTACTAACATGTTTTCAATAAATCACTAGGGTTTTAGTCTTGGATAACGCTTTGTAACAACAATGTATATCAGAAATGATAAATGCACAATACATAAACCTATGTATTTTAAAATCAATATTCACAACATACAGGGTGGCTCAGAAAAAACGTGTCGCGTTTGAACAGTTGCTGTGAAAGTTATACATGAGCTGTGAGATTGCGGTAAAAAGCATTCGATTCGGCATGTTTTAGCCTACAAAATGATGTGCTACTGAAGTTTAATCTTTCATTTCCTAAATTTTACACGTGATTATAAGAAAACACCGAATTTCATATAAAAAAGTTCCTATTTTGTGGTAAAAGTGAATAAATAATCAAAACTGTTTTTGAAGTTTTGATCCTCATAAACATCACAGACGAGAGAATACAAGCAGTGTTTTCCAAAAAATATAACTAATCACGCCAAAAAATTCGGTCGGTTTGGCCTCATTCAGAAGCAAGGACAGCACGCGTGGCGTGGCATGAACTGCCTAATGGCAAACTATAAAAGCGATTTTTTATTTCAAAACAGACCAAAAGGAATGAAGGTATACAAACGAAAATATTTTCATTTAAATATGAAAATTAAACAAAGCATAGAAACTGACAACCAGGCAAACGAACAAAAAAACTCAATATTGATACTTTTTAATGTGAAATTCGGTGTTTTTTTATAATCGCATGTAACAATTAGGAACCTAGAGATAAAACTTCAGTAGCACATCCTTTTGTAGGCCGAAACATGCCTAATCGAATGCTTTTTTACCGAAATCTCACAGCTCATGCATAACTTTCACAATAACTGCTCAAACGCGACACGTTTTTTCGCCACCCTGTATGTGCATACTCATATGGAAGGTTTTGTAGGTCCGCCCAATGTGCTGGCTATTTTTCTTTATAAAACAATGGGTCCACGAGCATTACAGATAAGATGGATAGCTGGAAAATAGCACTTGCTACTTATTTCATTGGGTTGTAGAACAGAGAAAAGCTATGTCTGTAAATCTATCGTTTGTTTTACAAAAATCAACAAAGAACAGCATTCACAAGCAATTAGGACATTAGAGTTGAAATTATTATTCACTTTATTTCGGTCACTACCAGATCATTTGTCGCCTGTCTAGTCTAGTGCGTAGGGCACCGGCCTCGAGAACCGGCGGTCCTAAGTTCGAAACCTGACTTGAGACACAGATCCTGACGCGTTGCTCTGGGGTTTCTGCCATTGCCCGTCAGTTTATTCAACTCTCTGGCCGCTACGAAAACACCATTCTGATATGGTATTAGTGTGCCTTATAACTTCAATTAATAGAAAAATCCAAAAAAAAAATTCGTGGGTGATTTCTCGCCGACCTACATAAAAATACATACATGGTACATCAATTAGCATTCTCGTAATACGAAATACAGATGGACTTTTTGGCTTGTAAAAAAGAACAGCATGTAACTTTTTTTCTGAAAACTTGGTATTTGCACTGTAAGTAATGGTAGAAATAGCAGATACGTACTGTTTCATCGGATGTACTGAAATAGCGACGAACAGATATCGTCTCTGCTATTATAACACATGCGCGTGTTTTTTGCGAACATGATTATTGAGCGTCGGATTCGGATGTGCCCAACTAAGCCAATGTACCACAACCGAGGTATCCAGAATATGAAGTATAGATCATCGACCAAATGGGGGTACATGTGCCGCAGAGTAGTCGAACACACACTTGATAAACAAAGTTCCCTAAATAGAATGGGAACTCAATGATTTTTCATGATTCATTATTCCATGGTTTACTCCAATTTTATGTTTTCCATTCCATTACATGTTGCTATTTATGTCATTGGATTCAGGTTTTATTTGAAGAATGTGTATTTTAACCTGTTTATTTTGTACACGAATTATGCAGTTTGATTTCAAAGATATATGTACTGAGTTTAAAACAGACGTAAATGTTTTCTTATGAAAAGTTAAGTTGAATGTGGAAATATAGAATGTAAAAAAGTGCGTTACACGTTAAATGCATACATATAAATTAGTTTGATTATGATGAGGTTGTAAGGGTGCGTTAACACTCGTTTCGTGGAAGAAAGTCCCGAAAAAAATCGTTTAATACGTTTCGAACACAAAAAAAAGAAAAAAATCAGCAGCCGAAAATTCCGGAAAAACCTCCGGTAACAAAAATGTTTTATAATGTTCATGCTAAACGAAACGAACAGCCTATCGGAGATACATTGTCAGTCGGGAAGTTTCTGGTGCACAGTTTTGATTAAATTTAATATGATAACACTAGCGGACGAGAAGGGGTGGGAAAAGTGGAATTCCCCCCTCTTTGGCGGTTTCAAAAAAGTGAGTTTGTTCCCTAAGGTGTAGGTAAAACGGCGTAATTTATGTGAATTCCCCCCTCTTTGGAATGATTCCCCTCCCTTTGGAAGTTTTACTCGTCCGCCAGTGTATGATAATGAGAAAACATATGCCATAACTGAGGTTCGAATATTTCGCGACAAAGGCGACAAAATCACGGATTTTTTTATAAGACTTTTGCCACACACTTTAAATTAAAAATTTTATATTAATGTGCCTGTCAAAAGTGTTACAAAAAACAAACAAAAAAGAGTGTGCTTGAAAATTTTTTTACAAAAAAACTGTTCCGACAATGTTCCGGAAAACTGTCGCGAAATATTCAAACCTCAGTTATATATGAGAACTTTGCAAGACTAATCTGAACGCACCCTCAATGTAACGAATCACATTACTGGGGAGTGGCAATAGAGACATCAGCTTATGGACACAATTGGCGGCCATTACTCATCGATTTGGCAATCATCAGTTGGATAGGCGCCGCTGAATGACCGATATGTACTTATGGCATTTTAATTAACTGCCGTAAACTGCACGGAAGAACTACATCATAATAACGTATTCGTGGATGGTTCGCATTTTGATTTATCGTATAACTAAATTATCAAGGCAATGTTTTACAACGGATTTATGATGACTTTTTCTGTACGACCTCAGTTTTCATTTCATAATCAACACCGATGAAATTTTCATGCTTATCTCTGTTGCTTTCGTTGTAGATGATGCTTTCTACGTTCTCTACTAATATATATCGACTCCATTAAAAGTATGATGAAGTTTGATAAATCGTGGAGAAGCTCGTTCAAGGGCACATTCCGAGAGTTGTCTTGAAGAGGTCTAAAACTTTAACCGATGTAGAACCGTATGAAATACTGTACTGTATGTATAATTAAATTTTGTTTCCAGCCGAAATTAGAAAAAAATCCAGGTACAAGTCTATTTTCACGCGTTCCAACAGTTTTACAACAAGACAGTTTGTAATTTTTTGAAGACGACTCCGATGCGCCTTCAGTCATTTTGTACATATTTCTTAGTCTTGTATAGCTAAGTAGGTCAATCGCATTTCAAGCCCACATTTTGATGAACTCAATCGGCCCTCCGCTATTCAGCCCAATCATTACATATGTATCAGGGAAAACAACGTGAATTAACAATAATATTACTAAATTTGAGTGCGGCTTGACCCAAACAATGGAGGATGTGCAATCTGTGTGAGCATCTCATGTGAATCCAAGCATAATGTAAAGAAAAACAATTCTTAAATATACCATAATGCTGATTAACATAATAACAATTATTTACTAAAAATATTAATGATTAGCCAACTTATCATGAACGATTATATGATAAAGTGGTGAAAAAAACTGTTTTATAAGTATTAGGCTTTTTGTCCAAACTAACGACACCTAGACTCATCAGGGATGAGCATGGTGCTATATAACAAAACAATAGAAGTGTGACCTACTGGCTGATGGTCGTTAAAGAATATGCCTTGAACATCAGATAAAGTGACTTGGAACTTGGTTTCATGATATGCCTATGGCAAGCACCATTCGTGATTTGGACGCGGCGAAGTCTTAATCCGAATGAGACAACCCAACAATGAAAAAATAAATAAAATAAAATAAAAATAAAAATTCTATAAAATTATAGCACATGTAAATCAAATAGAAATGAGGCGTTTACGGCGACATGGTTTACAGTGAATTTCCAGAGCAGTTGATTTTCGGGGAGTTTAGGTTTCAGTGGGATAGTTTTCAGTGAGTTAAACATTCGGAGAGTTGATTGTCGGTGAGTTGAATTTGATGAGACTGAGTTGAGTTTGACTGAGACCTTTGTTTTCGGTGAGTTGACTTTCAGTGTGTTTGAGAGTTTCGGTGAGAGGTGACCCATTCGAAATTAATGTTTTCCCCACCCACGTATGTAACAGCAGGTTGAAAGCTTCATTTGGTGAAGAGTTGAGACAGAGCCACGGCACCTCAAGCCAACAACACAAAACACCCGTCCAAACCTGGAAAGGCGTGTCACTCCACTGGGCACATGGTGGTGGCACATCTGTGTAATTGGTGGTGTCCGCAACGAATGATGCCAAAAAGAATGGCACCAGTTAAGAATTTTTTTTTGAAGAAGATGAAAAAAAACAGAAAATGAAAAGGAAATGCTCACGCCAAGAACGAGGAAGAAAACGAAAGAAATCAAGGCACCCGTCCACGAGTTTTGAAAGGCATTTCACTGGTCACATGGCGGCACATGTGTGTAATTGGTGCCATCCTTGGGTGCCTGTCTCACTGACTGCATCCCGAAAACGAACAACCACTTTTAGTGAAAGGTTCTCAAATTAAACTAAATGTTTCCAGACCACGTAGATCTATATGGTTTTTATTTCATAACATTCACCACTGCAGAATAAAACAAGAAACTCGTGTTGGAAGCTGTTAAAAGTTTGCTGGCTACTGGTATCGGCAGACTATTTGACAAATGCTGAGTGCCAGAAGCCCTGAATCAGTAGCCCTTAATCACGGAACACAAATGACGGCCATGTAACCTTTTTCGGGCTTCTTATTATTATAATCTTTTTGTCCAAATTCTCGAAAAATGCTTCTTTCACATTGCATTTGGACAACGTAATTACAGTGCTTCTAATTCATGGTAGATACAATATTGTACATACATGTAGGCCTCGCAATTGGTTATAAGAAATTCCAAAACGTGGCACAGAAAATTCCTTACTTGAGAATCCGGTTCTGGACTCGAGAATCCGGTTCTATGGAATTTAAAAAAGTGGCTAAAACGTGGCACCGAAAATGCATTACTTGAGAATCCGGTTCTGGACTTGAGAATCTGGTTCTGGCCATGCCATGGGTTCTCGCCGTTTTAAACCATTTCTTAAAATCAATTATGAGGCCTTTATGTGTGGTAACGAGTTTATTAACAGAGTTTAACAAAATATCTTGAACAAGCTATAGATTGAATAATTACTTGTGTTTTCTCTCCATTTGGCTATTTCTGTCTCCGTGTCGGAGCTTTTTGGCGTGGGGAGAGCTGAAAACAAGAGAACCAAAAAGGAGATTGGCATGCACCAAGGTACATACATACAATGGCGGACGAGCTAACCTTCCAAAAGGAGGCAAATTTCTTCAAAACGGGGAAATAGGCAGTTTTCGGCTTTATCACCTACGCATTGAGGAACAAATTCCACCTCTGGAACTGCTGAAGAGGGGGAAATTCCACTTTCACGTTCTTCCTTCGTCCGCTTGAACCGAAGCATTAGGAGTGCATATCAGTATATCATTGTGCATTAGTATTCGGCGTTTTTCATTTGTGTAATGGAACAAGGCCGGAAGTCGCCTTCATCATCGGACTTGCATGACCTCGCAGCCAAGTTCGATCCATCAAATCTCGGTCGATGTGAACCAAGTAATCACAGACAACCAATGCACAAAACTTCGAACCGATAATTCAGCTGGTTATTGATCGGGTTGGAAATAAGTTAACTTGTCAACTATTCATTAGATTCTCAAGAACGTCTTTCTTTACTATTAGTTTATTCCTAATTTCATTTCATATCATTAAGGCATACAAAAGCATGCCTACACTTGACAAACGTACATATGTATCGTACATATGACCATGAATCGGCAGGGATTTAGTATAAAAAGTTTTAATAATAAAACGGTATAATTTGAATACTTATCATAAATCAAACTTTGTAATACTGTTCTATTGTTTCATAATCGGTCAGACTTGAAAATGTTTTCGGTTATATATAAAACAGGTAGTATTTCCTCTCCACGGGCGGAAGGTTTTTTGTCGAATGTCATATCTCCTTACAAACAGCAACACGTTGTCAATCAGCTCCTTCCTAACCATACATACAACTATACAACCATACGTACATGGATAAAGGATTCATGATGCGTCAGTCATCTGAATTACAAGAATGCATAGTGATTTAGCGTACCGTTACAATATAAAGACTAATATCCTATAGGAGGTATAGAACGTCTGAGGAAATTAGAGTTGAGAAAAAAGGTTCGTAGGACTATGTTTAGGCGTATATTTCCATATGTAGCTTGATCAATTGATATAAAAAGGCTATAATTGAAAAACCACCATTTCTTGTATGGCCTGACTACAGTACAGTTTCTTGTTTCTCTGGATGATTTTTCGGCGCACAGTTTGAAATCAAATCTGCATCAGGTATAAACACACCTGTCAAGCTGTGGGTTTTTAGCCACAGTCCGGGGGGGGGGGGGTAGACTGTGGACGTGAGTGCTTTTAGGGACAGTCCGATTCCTCTTTAGCAACAGTACCGTTTAGCCACAGTACCATTTAAGCACAGTCCGATTCCTCTTTAGCTACAGTACCGTTTAGCCACAGTAAAATTTAAGCACAGTCCGTTTTTTAGCCACAGTCTACCCCCCGGACTGTGGCTAAAAACCCACAGCTGGGACAGGTGTGGGTATAAAGGATGACGCGCTTTCATTTAGACGAATATTTCAAACTTTCAACGAGGTTATATTTTAAGATCTCAGCTTCTTCCGGTCAGTGAAAGAAACCTTTAGAGCATAAAAATAGCGTAAACAGTTGGCCGGAAACTAAGAGGAATATCTGTAAGCGGATTAACCTATACATGAGTATAACATTCACAACTGATTTTGGAAGACGAAATTTGAAATAAACCGCTCAGTTTTGGGACTTGAAAGTGATGTTTGTACAATGACAACATTTTTACAACATTTTGACAAAATTTTGTGAAAAGACATTTCCATGCAGTTTCATTATAGCGAGAAATAGCCAGTTATTTTTGTTTGTCATCCGCTACAAGTATAAAATTATATGTACGAAATGTACATACTGTAAATACCTGTTACGTTCTAAATTGAGTCATACCTGATCATGGTCATATTACACGTTCACGCAAAATTACCATGGATTTTTTTTGGTTTGGATTTGTTTTGGGTGGATTTTTTTGGTATGGATTTGTTTTGGGTGGATTTTTTTGGTATGGATTTTTTTTGGTATAGGCAAATCAGGGATTTTTTTGGTACACCATCGAAATAAGACAATGGGCAAAGACATGCAAGAGGTCCAGCGGACACTGGTACTCTGTTCTTGTAAACACGTGAAATAACGGAAACGTGGTGCGCATTCAAATTCAGTCTCCTAATGAATTGTGAATGCGTTTGTGGTTTGCCAGCTCGTTGGTATGCTGGTCGATCACAGATCATCCAAAACACACGATGCTAATAAAAAATGAGATAATAATATACAAAACAAGTGATAGACATGTGTAACCAATGACATAAGACAAGAGTAGGTATGACTATGGTAGAACAAAAAGAAAAATTATGATAATAAAGTGTATGGAGGGGGTGAACTGTCTAACTTAGAAAGCGGAAAAATTTGAAGAAAACCTATACGCATTATATATGTAGCTATAATGCATTTTTGACTCAAGCAATTAGAATAAATAATTTGAATGCACTCAAACGGACCACTCTGTATGCTTTTTTTTAAAATACATAAATCCTAACTTCAAGCAACGCTGTACAACAAAATCCTTAAATTTCCTTGCGTCGCATGTTTCGAATAAACACAGACAACAATAGGCCATAAAGAGCTTCTTGAGATTCAAGTGAACAAATGACACGTTAACTTGTCCAACACGGTTTTAACTCCCACTGATTCACTGAACATGATGATTGCATGTTATGGCATACAGCTGTTGATTTGAATTGAGTCGGACAGCGGGCTATTATGCATCACCTTCTCTTACATTTGATGCAGCTGATGATTCAAAGTTGGAGTAGTTAAAACACAACTTTTCACTTGAATCCCAGGTAGCCCTTTACAAACTAATGTTTCAAGAGCGACACCTTTCGTTTTACTGTCCATTAACATACGACCCGAACCCGCTGTAATCAATCGCGAAGGCTAACCGGTTGCAATCGGTGCTATCAGTACCACCAATACATTCCTAAATTTCCAACCCGTTCTTCAACAGAGAAAAAAACGTGTTCATAATCAATTCGCCCGAAACGTGTTTGCCGAAAAACTGTTTTTGTGGACGGGTCGATTTCCCCAAAGACATGCCCGAATACACTGGCGGACGAGTTAATTTCCCAAAGGGAGGGGAATTTCGTCAAAGAGGGGGGAATTTGCAGTTTTGAAGCCATTTCACCTACACCTTAGGGAACAAATTTTACTTTTTGGAACTGCCAAAGAGGGGGGAATTCCACTTTTCCGTTCTTCCCTCGCCCGCCAGTGCCCGAATAGCATAAGGACATCGTTATTACAGTAAGACAGGCGACTACTGCCGCCGACATTCCCGAGAGTCGGTGGGTGGTTAATGGTGGTTATTCACGGCAGTTAAGCACCCGAGTCGACTTCGGTCCGGGTTACTGGCCGTGGGACATGGTAATCATTTGGGCCATTCGATGGATGCCATTGCCAATTGACACTGGGGCCATCAACATCAATTGTGCCTATGACACCCGACGATCCACGAATCTTTCAATGCACTCGGCCGATCCAACAAAGAGAACAGAATTTTTTTTTAAGAAGTGCATCACAATTTTTAAACCAATATACTTACACCTTACGGAGCAAATTTTGTTCTTTGAAAACGATTATGGATGAAACGTTCTTGGGACCACAAATTATACGTGTATTTTAATATTGCGCACGCCGAAATGATTTGAAAGAATCGGTGCACAGAAAACTGTTTAAAGTAATCTCACTTTTCACAAACTCATCATAGAATATATTTATTTGCTTTGTACGGTCATCCTCACACGGTATTTAGTAATTGGTTCATATGGTTTGTACTTTACCATTTGAAGTATAATAGAAGCCAACAACTTGGCTTTAGTAGTGTTCAGAAAGTTTGAATATAAATGAGATGTTAAACTGCTTATTTGCGCACCTGATAAACTGTATAATCAGATAACGTATTACAGAAAAGGTTTGGTACATAGCTTTTACATGTGATCAGAATAATATACCAGATTTCGCCATTCCTTACCGTGGACAAGTTTTCTTTTTCAGAAAGACTAGAATACTAACCATCAGACAAACAAGTGAGCGCAAAAGTGAGTCGGGTGGTTTGTATCGAGTTAGGGTTTCGTGTAAATAAAAAGTATTTTATGAAACACTTTCCTTACACATATTCAGTAAGTGAAAAAAGCAAAAATTCAAACGCACGCCAAAATCAGTTTTTATTTCATCCCGCGCGCCAAAAAATTTGTCTTAATTATTTTACTATTCCGTGTCAATTTAGAACACCAAGTGGTGTGGTGTGAACACTGCCTTGAAAATATTAACCTATGATACAAATTTTCAAATAATTAATGACACACATCCGACAGCATTTTCAAATTTTCATTTCCGAAGTAAAAAATATTTATATTACAAGCATCAGACCGTAATGCAAGCCACGTCACATTTACGACAGATAAATAGCCCGAATATTATATTATAATATTAGTATGTATGAATATTCGAAAATATTTTTTTATATTTTATATAAGGTTAATATAAATTATTTGGGAGAGTAACCTGTAAACACATTGAAGATCATCCGTAACCAGAATAATATTTGCTTCCACAAAATATTAAAAGCGTTTCCTGCAATCCAAGTCTACGAGGGTCACCGCCAAACCCACTTAAAATTTTTATTACATTTATTTTCATTAAAAACCGTGAAACTGCGGTTTTCATAATATTTTTGAAGAAACTTTGCAGTTGGCATCAAAACCACATCAAAGTCGGCCCTTTCTTTGCTTTGCGAATAGCAATCCTGAATCCATTCAATTTAGTACTCAAAAATTTACACAATGCCAGAGTTGTATATCGGGAATATATGAGCAGAGAAGCAGAATTAACGCTGAAATAAATAATGAACACAACATAAATAATTAAAAATATTAATTTCAACAAAACGACGATTTTAAATATTCAACAACGCGCGAATCACAAGCACTGTGGGACAATCTGGCTCATTGTAAATCCTCATGAGTCCCCATCTTTAGAAGAAGCTCAAACAGAAAAAAAACAGCAGATAGAAGATAACCAACGAAATCATGCGAATCCAGTTCAGCAACTTTGTATATTTTAAATGCAAACTAAAAAATAATGGGCAATCAAAATGAAAGGTTGCTGATCCAGATTGGGTTTATAATAGAGCACACTGAATCAATGCCTATTTACAATAAAATGTCCTCGTTCTGGGTAATGTGTCGACAGGACACGAACTGTCAAGACGCCGACAAAACACAGCAGCAGCAGGACTATATAAAACACGATCACAGCAACATTGTAGAATAATAATTATTGTGTACATTTCGGATCGCGTTGGTAGAAAATCTGTGCCTACAGAGAAAATTATACGAAATACCATTAAATCACATCGAATTAGGTATCAGGTCAGGTCAGATATTGTCTTAAGGTGCCAGATTCGTGGGTGTGACTGAAGAAATTTTAACTGACATATGAATATATACACGAGGGAATAACATTAAATTCACACCTGTCCCAGCTGTGGGTTTTTAGCCACAGTCCGGGGGGGGGTAGACTGTGGCTAAAAAAACGGACTGTGCTTAAATGGTACTGTGGCTAAACGGTACTGTGGCTAAAAAATAATCGGACTGTGCTTAAATGGCACTGTGGCTAAATGGTACTGTGGCAAAAGAGGTATCGGACTGTGCTTAAAAGCACTCACGTCCACAGTCTACCCCCCGGACTGTGGCTAAAAACCCACAGCTGGGACAGGTGTGATTAAATTATAGAAAAAAAGGCGGGATTTCAAATTTGTCTCCCATCCAAATCAACAGTTTATGTGATAATAACTAGTGATACCTGATTCGACTGGGTGTATCCGGTTAGGATGGCCGGAAGAACAAACAGGTGAGATAAAAAAAACACGTAACGCGGTGACATGGAATAACGGAAAACAATAAAAAGTAACGCAAACGCTATTTACAAAAAGGCTTCTTTTGTGTCCGAAATAATGGTTGACCATTATCAGAAAAAAAATTATACACATAAAATACATACACCGTTGTTTTAGTATTTCCGAACCACTGGCGGACGAGCTAAATTCCCAAAGGGAGGGGAATTTCGTCAAAGAGAAGGGATTGGCAGTTTTTGGGCCATTTTACCTACACCTTAGGGAACAAACTCTACTTTTTAACAAACGACAAAGAGGGGGGAATTCCACTTTTCCCTCCCCTTCTCGTCCGCTAGTAATCCTGTTATGATAGCTTATTCAGGGTTTACAGTTTTTTTCCAAAAATGTCACCACGCACGCCGAAAACAGATTTGAATTTGAATTGCGTTGCGCGCCAAAAGCTCTCTGAGTAGTCAGTAACTCAGGAAAACCTATAAACAAATGTTCATAAACCCGTGTGTGTTCTACTAATTGATTTTGACAGCTGTACTCTGATAACATCATGCGATTATTATCATATTCTGTATAAATATCTTGACAGACATAATAAAGCCTTACAAACAAGCAGCAGAATTATTGAAACTTCCCCCTCTCTCTTTGGCTGTAGAAACGGAATTTTTTCATGTGGTTCATATGAGCATAAAACTTGTAACATCCACTGTATAGAAAAACTTATCTTAATCGAGCCATATTAAGGGAACGGCCTAGCGGCCGTCCCTTGATAGAAAAACTCTCCACCCAACGTATGATTTTCTCATCCAAGCCTATCCAGGGTTTCTTGTTACTCGGAAAGTTAGTGGCGCGCAATTCATATTCTAAAAACTGATTTTGGCACGCGTTTCAATTTTCGAAGAAAATTTGACCATATATGTTTTTTGTTTTAACAAGATACCTTGACCTAAGAATCGCGAATCAATCAATATCAGATAATATCATTGAGTTGAGCATTTCCTACTGAACGCCAGCGCGTTTCGACGATTCCTTGGCAGCCTCCATGGACTTGGGTTTACCACGTGCCGTCGCTTCGGCACCATCCGACGTCGTCGCTTCTTCATTCTTAATGGCCTTGACCGCCTGACTCATGTTCACACCACGACCATTCAGCTTCTTCAGTTTGTCCGAGTGCGACTGAAAATGAATGAATTTCAAAATTTTGCACTCATTATAGTAGAAACCAATAACTTCAGGTGTCAAGGGCATCAATAGTATCGCAAAAAAATAACAACCAGTTTGTTTAAGTAACTTTTCTGCTATGGAACTTTGGAAAAAACCTAAAAAAATTTTAATTCGTGACTGCCTCCCCCTATATTGATCGATGAAAAATTAGCCATATTTTTCCGTAAGCGTGACTCTTAAAACTGAACTCACCTTGTCAGATACATCCACTTCGTTAACAGGTGGAATATAACACCAACTCGGCTGCAGATTGCCGGCTTTGAGAATCGACCGAAGTCGCTGTGCATCCGGCTCTTCATCAGACGACTGAAAAAACGCTTTATGATGAATTCGTCTAAAATATGACGAAGAAATAATACATATGTTTTATCTGAATATTTTCGAGAGTGGAACAACATATTCATTTCACCGGCAACAAAAGAATCGCCCAGTCGACTGCAAATGAATTTTGTACAACGAAAACAGACGACTACAACTTTAACTGGACAATCAAGCGATTTCTTGTTCTTCATTCGAACTCTGGCATAATCCTCTAAAGTAGATTTTCAGCATCTTCAATAATTAGAATGTAAATCTGAGACTTGATTCTCACAAGAGCAAGAATTAACCGGTTTCACTGATGGCGTGTCGGCATCTCCAAACTCGCCGCACTCATGCAGCATCTTGATGATCACGCGCAACTGACCCGCGTCCACGTGCGCTACTTCTCTGCAGATAAACAGTAACCTTTTTTTCCAATTTCTTCCTAAGTTAGAAAGCTCACTACAGCTGATTTTTTTAAGGTTTATTTGTGGCCAATATTTTGTTTCTATATGAAAGTTACTCGATTTCTAATCTTGGATTTTCGAATTATATTAATAAAGTGGGATCGTAACTGCACCCAGTCATACTTATAATGGGTGATGGTTAGATCTCTTCCGTTCCGCAGTATAAAACTACCGCCACTCGAGGACGAACTTTTCATGTTGAAATAAGTTTGGTCAATTTTTTTACTAAAAGCAACTAGTTTTTCAATTTGACTTTATTTATACTGCGTCATCATACCTGATTGTTAGCTCAAATTATTCCATTTTCCCTGCACCAACCTGCCCAACACGTCCAACACCTTGAAGGCGACATCGGCATCCACATGCCCGTCCTGGTCGTGGTCGAGTGCCTTGAGCACATCCAACACTGCGTCGTACTTGGCTGCGCTGCTCACCTGCAAACAAAATGACATCAGTGCAAGTGAAAAGTTACGGCGTACCAAAACAACACAATGAATTTCTCATTGGTTTTAGAACGAAGTTGGCAACAACAACAACAACAACAACACGAACAACAACAACAACAACAACACGAACAACAACAACAACAACAACAACAACAACAACAACACGAACAACAACAACAACAACAACAACAAAACGAACAACAACAACAACAACCACAACACGAACAACAACCACAACAACAACAACAACAACAACCTGTGTTAGCAGTCGACAGGCCCTCAGCAGCTGCTCGATCGACACCAAGTACGCACTGAAATAATATTGATCACTCACTGTCAATTATGAATAAAAATTTATTTGTAAAACAAAGGTGGAGTCAGAGAATCTTTTACCTCCTTAGATTTTTTTGAAAATGATCAATTTTTTTAGAAATGTCGTTGATGTCAACACTTACTAATTAAAATTAGTATGACACACCTAATTTGCTTATACTACTCATCAAGATAGTGAAAAACGCAGAGTGCAACCTTTTCTCAGCGTCCTTGCCCTCGGCGGCGGGCAGCTGATCGCACTGTTTCTGTTGGGTGGACAAAACGTTGCAGAGCTCAGTCTCCAGTCCAGTGATGATCCGATCCAGACGTTGCGAGACGCGTCTGGCCAACTTGGACTCGGTGACCGTAGCCTCGCCCGAATGCAGGTCATTCGTGATCAGTGCCGCAATGTCCTGCCATTATTCAGTATAATGTAAGCAGTTTGAGCACCAGACGATTTTGTCTTTTTCCGACTCATTCCCTTCCCGATTTTTTATTGTAGGATAAATGAAAATTTATAACTTATTAAATTTAAAGAATATCTTAATAAATAAAATGATGTGTGAAAAAAGGATGGCGTTTCGTCCCTTAATCGAGACGCCTGGATTGGTGGGACTCTTATTTTCTCGGGATTCCCTTCCCGATTTTCTATTGTAGGATAAATGAAAATTTATAACTTATCAAATTTAAATATATATATAGTTTGCAGCTTATTAGCAACAACCTCATCGTTTTTGGCCTTGTCAGCCTTCAGCTCCTCAATTTGTTTGGCCACCATATCTTTGCCCATGGCGTCGACCAGCGCCTGAGAATACATAATTATATATAATACATGATTATATATAATACATAATTATATATAATACATAATGACACCTATTAAGATTGTTATTGTTGCTTGAAACCAACGTTGATGCAAAAAGTAAAATGGGGGAATACAAAAAAATATCCAGATTTTCGAGTTATGGAAAAAATGCACTCACTAATGTAAAATTAGGAAAGGAATCACGGGTTGAATTTTATGAAAAAAATCGGGTACTTGCATAAAATTTCATACGCTTTTTTCAGTAACAAGTTTCATTTCGCAAACATCATCCTGTTTAATAGCGATTTTACCACTGGAAAATGAATGTTTAGGAAAGAATCACTAGTTATAAGTCATGAAAAACTGTCTGCAATAATCTTCAGATGATTCTGTCAATAATAACAAGTACCTATGTACGTATGTATGTATGTATGTATGTTTTATTCCCGTTATAAGGTAATATAAAGAGCGCAAAAATGAATAACAAGTTAGTTAACAACCTGTTTCATCACGTCAATATCCTCCTTGTTGATAGCCATTTTCCCATTTGACGGTTGTTGTGCAGCGGCGGCCCCACCGATGGTGCCGACGATCTCCGCCGCCGCCTCCGCCGCCTCGACCATCAGTTCGGCGCGACGTTTTGACGTCATCTTCAATGTGAAACTCAAATAAAAAAAACTACCCCTTTCTCATTTCACAATTTGTTGGGAAACGCTAAAACAACACGTAATATCGCGTCTCACAAATGTACTAAAAAAACGAGCGCGATTCGGACGAGAAACAACGGGCCGATTTTCCATTCGGTAATGCTGATCGATCACATTTTACAGATCATTTAGTAAAAAAATAGAAAAAATATCAACTTTTCCAGTTTATTTGTCATGAAATAAAAACAACCAAAGTAATAAAGCATAACTAACAGCTTCGACAGCGGCACTGTCGGCGGCCGCCTTCTCCTCGATCTCTCGGTCGAGCTGCAGCGCCTTCTCAATGCTCGTGATGACTTTGAGCTTGGCTGACGAGTCCACCTTGTTGCCCTCCAGCTCGCTCAGTTTGAGTCGAGCCTGTAATCATCAATATATTATATCCAGCGTTTCTTGTTACTATAGTCCAAAATGAATTTCATTTCATTTAATAAATCTAACACCCGAGGACACTCTTTCAAAATTGTGAAAACTCATGCAGGAGTTTCATTGAGAAACCATTTAATATATAGATGTCTGAATATCTGGAATGAGCTTCCTCAGGAATTAGTTACAGTTCCATGTTCTGCTGTTTTTAGGAGAAAATTGATTGATTCAAACATCATATATAAATACGTCGAAGATATAAAACCTACTTTATTAGGTATGCTTGAAACACAGAACTGTAATTTTATCACATTCCATTCCATTCCATTTTAACTTTATTCGATTGAATCATTACTTTAATTTAAACGATTTTGATCCCTATTACAATTGATGCAAACGCGTATTATACGTTGAAAAACTGTTGTTATTCCTCTCCTTAAACCCTTTAGGTTTTCGAAATGTCCCTTAGGACAATTTCCGTATCGCGTCGTTATTCTCTTTTCATGTTCAATTCTAGTAATTCTTTAAACTTAATTATTTTTCATGTTTTTTACCTCTTTAATTCAGGTAATTTGTAATTCGTAATTTTTGTAAGACCGATTATATGCGAGACAACACAATGAAATCTGAAATCTAAATCTACTGTTCCCAACTTCCCACAAAAATGTTTCGTTCGTCCCACTTTTTTGTCGATGCACTATTCGTTTTTCAATTATTTCAAGCTACACGTAACCAATTAAGAAAATTTTAGTGTCATGTGAAAGAGTAAAAATTTCTCTTTAATTTGATCTTAACTTTTTTCCAAATTCGTCGAAAATAACTCGAAAAATCAAAGAAACGAATAGTGCATCGACAAAAAAAGTGGCACGAGCGAAACATTTTTGTGGGAACAGAAATTCATTTTGGACTATACCAAAGTTTCTGACGCGTAGTATGAATTCAAATGTGCTTTTGGCACGCGTTATTTTGAAGGGCTCTTGCCGCTCATCCCCAACTTATTCAGAGTTGCGAATAAAACATAATATCGGATATCGTTCAAATTCCTGTTTTGTTTTTTAAACATAGAAACAATCACGTCACACGCCAGTACCAGTGCAAAACGACAAACACAGCCTATCCACTCGGAAACGTTTTTGGCGCGCAATTTAAATTCAAAACTGATTTTGGTTCAAATATGAAAGCTAAACCAAACCTCCTCAGCGATGGCATCGGGCAGTGTGGCCACGATACGTCGCAGTCGTTCGTAGTGGTTAGCCGTTTCGGGCAGGTACAACGTGCGGGACAGCAACAGCAGCGAGGCTGGCACCTGCAATAAGAGGTCAACAAAATCGTAATAACACGTCAACAAAATGCATAATAACAGGTCAAAAAATTCTTAATAACAGGAACAAAACTCATAATAACAGGTCCAAAAAAATTCATAATAACAGGTCAAAAAAATTCATAATAACAGGTCAAAAAACTCATAATAACAGGTCAAAAAACTCATAATAACAACAGGTAAAAAATTTATCAACGCTACAGCAATTATAATTATAACAACGAAATCCATTTAACTTTCCTAATAAATCCATCCAGATGATATACTATACTGACTGTGTGGTTAATGTTGCTGGGAAAAGCAGAAAAGTGACGACAAAATTATAAATGTACGGGAATAGTTCTCAATTATTGGATATGTAGAAAACCAAATATTTATGGACTCTGCGAGACTTTTGAAGAGAAATAACAGAACACCAAAAAAGTAATTTTTTTTATCAAACCTTGTCATTGAGGGACAATTCAAGCCAGTTGGAGAGCTGAGTGCGTAGTCGATCCTCGCTCAAACCCGTGGAGCGCATGCCACGATCGAAACAAGCATCCTGCAACTCAGACACGGACAGCGCCTCCACACCCTCATCAGCGATTGACTGAAAACAACTAAATTCATTCCAACTGTGGTACGATTATTTATCGAACAGAAACTGACTACATAAATACTACATACTAAATAAATTTGAGTTTAGTTACAAATACGTTTTGAAATTTTAATCTAGCGTAATTCTTGCTGCTCATTAAACTAGAAACAAACAAGCACAACACAATATATTCAGACAACTACAAAAGACAGATGTCGTAATGCATTCGTTTTAGACGATTCGGTGTATTAAGTTTTGCAAATTTTGATCAGGTTCAGGCGTATCTCTTCACTTGCCAACGCATGTGCATGAAACATGGCGGCAGAGGTGGGCCGCAGGGGGGGGGGGTACCTACCTACCCCCCCCCACTTTTCAGGGTCGGCGGGTAGCCTACCCCTCCCCCCTAGACAAAAATTTAGGTCGCCTACCCCCTCCCCCCCCTACTCGAAATTTTTGAGAAAATCGGCCTCAAAACCTCGATTTTGAGGTTCATTTTTCAAAATTTTCTGGCTGTGAGAATTTTTTTTCGAAGAAACACGTTTTCTGGGTCAATTTTCTTGGTTAAAACCTGAAAAAAAACCGGCATATGTGATGTTTATACCTTATAATAGAAGATTTTTTAGCAAAAACAAGCAAAAAATAAGCGTTTTATGTGAAAAATATTTTTTCTACCCCCCCCCCCCCCCCCCTACCCGACCTTACCCCCCCCCACTTTTCGGACAGGTCGGGCAAAATGGGTTTTTCTGTCGGCTACCCCCCCCCCCCCCCGCTTTACAATTTTATCTTTCAATCCATCCAATGAGAATGTTATAACTACATCGACCAACCCGATCATCATATCGCAGTTCCCTGAGTTTAATATTGAGCTGGAATCGTAGCATGTTGGGCGTCGGCAGATTGGACATGGGAATGTGCACGATCTTGCCGAGTGCGCGCAGCTGATCCCACGACAGATTGTCCAGTGTCAGCTCATCCTCGAACAGATCAATGAACTTCAGCAGATCTTTGTTCGACACGTAGCCGCCCGAGTCGCGAATCTGCAGTGAGGAAAACAAATATTTATAACTTTTTCTGTAAAATAATTTGATAAATATTATATCAGAAATGCATATTTTACGTATCGTATTCATATCACATATCAGTACTTATAAATCATATCACATATCAGCAGCTGGGTCGGAAAAAATGATGTGGGCTCAATGAATGTTTATACTACCTGATCCTTAAACTCCCAACTTATCACCCAGCTTGCTTATTCAATTCGGTAAAGGTCAGCGTTAAATAATCAGCTTTTTATATTTTCTCTCTTATTTTTTCACAACACCTAAAAATTGTATACTGCAAAGATGTCAAGGTGGCCTAGATGAGAGGATGAAAAGAAAATTCCTCGTCATTCAATGAATGAATGAATATGAATGAATGAATGAAGGAATGAACCTCATTGGTGAATTTTGCAAATTGTTCCGCCCGGCTCAACTCATCCCCGGATTTTCGTTCCTTCCGACGTTCCACCGACATTTCTTCAATCGTATCTTGCAGAAACCTGGCCATCTCCAGTTTGACCTTGGTCTGCTTGCGCAGGCGTTCATCCTGAAGGACAAAGGTTTAATTTTTTTCTGGTGACAGATAATGTAAAAATTACTGACTTTTTAAAAGTGATAATGTGAAAGGTTACCAACGTTTTTAATTAAAAGTAGCAAACAGTGAGAAGGTTAAGCCAACGACAGGTATAATTTGACAAACGAATGAACTCGAGTGTTTTTTTACTGCCATATCTAGCTTCACTGGACATGATTGAAAAAAATAACACGATTCAAGCTTTCTAAAACCCGCAGAATTGTACAAAAAATAAAGTTAAATAAATCGCCAAACGTAGAATTTTGAAAAAAAACAACAACGAATCTCTGCCAACTTTAGCCGCGACATTCTGGAACTGCGTGGGCAGCATGTTCGGGAAGAAGTAGAGGAGGACGGGCAGCGCCAACTCAGCGGCCGGAATCAGAATCATGGCCGTGAACGGCACCATCCGGAACAGATCGGCGATCGTACGGACCAGCTGGAACATAAAAAAACTATGAAATAATGAAATTTGTTTTCAAAATTATCTGATGCGAAAAATAACAATAATAATTTAAACTGGTCTGAAACTTTGCACTTTTCGGGTTCCGGTAAAATGGTTATCGGAGGTTGATAACTTTACTTACAATTACAACTAACCAATGAAGCTTTTTTTCTGGGTTCCGAAAGTTTCTTTAAAGTATGGTTCTGTCCTCCAGAATGAAAATCACCTAATCAACTATTTTTATAGATACAACTGGCCCAACCTGTCTGCGTTCGGCCCGTCTGAGTGTCTGTCCCTTGAGGATCCTATTGGTATACCGATAAGAGACCTTGACGTCGACCCAGAAGAGCTTGAATCCGTCCTTGGTGTGCCACAGCCACTCTTTGATACGGACCCAAACGCTCGGCTTGGCCACCACCAACTCTGCAAAAAAACATTAAACGTAAACAGTTATAATAAAATTAATTGAAAATCAACGTTATTTTACTTAGCTTAGTTTAGTTTTATTCGTGGTCAGTATAGGTGTCATGGGTATATATATATGTATATGCATTTTATGAATTGAGAGTGTGTGAAACAGGACCAGAGTTTAAGCTACGTATACGTTAGTCGGAGCTTTTTTTTACTTATAATAATATATTGTTTCGAAGCGTACTGCAAGACTTCTGGGTTTCTTGCTTGATGTTCTCTAATCTAATGTGTTCTTGTTTTGAAGTTTTACATTTCACCAATATTATTTCCGTGTTATTGAAACGAGAGAAATAGAATATAACTACTTTTATTTAACAACCATTGATAAATTAAACATTTTCCTCAGTCAAACCCTCCCACAAGAGCAGTAGTAGCTTCCAATTGAGCTCTGCCGATAGTTCTTTGTTTCTCTGCATTTCCACCCCACCAGCAAACACCCAATGTAGTTGTTGTCCATGACAACAAAAACGATATTCCAAATCATTTTTATCAATTTTAAATAATTTTATTTGATTACCTACTTCATCAAAAATTCTGTTCTTACTGTCCCCCGGGCTACGCTTTTTTAATAAACAAATAAACAAAGGAGAATCGAGTTCATCACCGCATTTTGCTTACTGATAAGACAAGAGATGAGACCAAAAAAGTTTTTCCAGACACTTTTACCACCATTCCAAAGTACATTAATGAAAGTGCGAGCGTAGTTTAGGGAAGGCTGTTAATTCACTTGTGAGCCAAAACTTGAAACTTCATTAGGAGTATGAAGGTGTAGAGTGATGTACACATAATTTCCTTATTTTATTTTTATCGAAATTAATTAGAGTTACCATATTGGTTTCAAACTCAATACAATAGAAAAACGTTACATACACGCTCACTCACCATTTCCCTTCAGTTTGGGCGGACTGGCTTTGGTCTGTTCACGCAGTTCACCACGGATTTGGGCCAGCATGCGTTGCGCCTTAGTAAATTCCTCCTTGGTGATATCCAACGATTTTCGGACATCTGAAAAACAATGGAAACTATTTTTATCATTTTAATATCAATATCATTAATACATGAAGAGTTTTCGACTAAACTTGAATCATCACCATTTTTCCTTAGTTCTACGGCAAAATCTACTACTAACACACGCACATTACTACACAAAAGTTTTATTAACGATAACGAACTTCCTTATCTCAAAATATATGAAGAAAGGACGTGACTGAATGTTGTAAGATATTGATTTGACTCAATTTTCTTTTTGTTACAATATATTTATGACATCGACTCGACACTATATCATGAAACAATAATTCACTCTCTTCTACTAACCAGATCCATCGGCAGCCGGGTCGAATCTGACGGGTGTCATGCAGAGATACCTGACCGACACGTGGCACACTCTGGTATTGGCATCGCTTATCCTCAGCAGACATCTCTCAGATGCCAGTGACATCAGTGGCACAAAATGTTGTAGTTGTTGTTGTTGCTGAGGCACACACAGATTACTGTACATCTGTTCGCGCACCGAACGGTTACGGCGGGCCGTTTTCGGTGAATGCTGTTGTTGTTGTTGTTGTTGTTGCGATTGGGTTGAGTTGTGCCGTGTTTGGATGGTGTTGATGGACGAGGAATGCAGTCGACGACATACATCCAACTGAGTGACCGACGTTACGCTGCAAAACCAGTTCACTATTGGGAATATCAACGAGAGTATTTACGAAAATTAAAAAACTGTAATTTTTTACGACAACAAAATTATTCAATAGCAGTTTAGTTACTTTACTAACAGATACTTGTACTTCACTGAATTTTGTCTCGTATCATTCCAACTCCAAGTTTTTCACTCTTTCACTCCAGTCACCGTATAACTTGACTCACTTCTTACTCATCATTCACTCACTGAATCACATATCACCTACTCACTCGTTCATCCCCTGTCTGCTACTAGTCTTTGAAAATATACCATTTGACTATAAATACCTGGTTGTGGCAGCCTGCAAGACGGCGGGCGACTGGGATCGTCTTCGGAGGGCGCTGCCGCCTGACCGAATATAGCGACCGTATTGTTCGCATGGCTGTTGTACACGGCGGGTGAACATTATTATTTATATTATTATTAATTAATAAAATTATGACAAATATTTCATAAACGACAATTGACAATTATTGTGTAGCGGATTGTTGGCACGGCAGTGGTGAGATATGAAGCATCAGAATCGTATATTATATTAGTGTTAGTGTTAGATTTAGATATCTTTGGTGCGTTGGAAGATGTCTTGGTTAAACCTGCAATGAAGTTGTGTTGATGTAGAAGCGATTTCGTGAAACCGAGAGAGCACAGCCATATCTCAATCTAATAATCTGGTAAGAAATTCATAACACTTACTCACCTTACCACACAATTTTTGCTCAAAGCACAACAGAATGAGTCTGAGAATAGGCAACCAAAAATATGCAGCTGCTTCGGGTGTTTGTAACTTACAAAAATTAAGGCTAGATTGCATAAGCTTAAAAAGAACAGCTCGCGAAATATTATGAAATGAAAATGTGTGTACAAAGTGCAGATGAACAGTAAATAAAACAGTCAAATAACAATGTTGTGAATTCAAATACAATCAAATTTTTACAATGCTCATTGTTCCATCAGATAACCTCAAATAAAATTTAAAAAAAATTAAAAAAAACGTGAAAAGAAAAAGTCAGGCCAGACCACTTAATGCCAAAATAGGAACAATTAGTAATTACACATAGTACAACTTACTACATCGCGATCCTGAGAAACGAAAATGATTATGGTTATGTCACAAGACAAAAACAATAAACAGCGGCCACTCGAAACAATATAAACATCAACAAGACACAACGTAATGATGAAATGCGAGAAATGCATATGTCACGGCAGTAACAGCCAATGGTCCACAATTCCAACAGGCAACAGCAGCATCAACAACTTTAACATACACAATAACAAAACGTGCACACGCCGCGCGCGAAAACAGAATGCACTACGAAACGGGACGAATAACCAGATTTTATCCGGAGTTCGATTGACGCGGTGTACTTGGCCAAGGAGCCAATAGACCAAAAGGGAAAGAAATGTTTTCAAAGGAGAGAGGAAATAGCCTTCTTGAGGTCATGTTACCTACAGTACACTTCACCATATAGAATAAGAGAAGAAAGTCAACTTCTTGAGACTACCAAAGACGGGAGGGAGTCTCCCACTTTTCAGTCTGTGTCTTAGGGAGGGCAAGTCACGATTCTCGAGTATGAAAGTAATTCAAATAACAAAACCTTACAGGACAACAAATTTTTTAAAGAAGCATTACATTTATGAGTTTATTTGTTGTACTTGTTCCTTCTAAACATTCGCTTCATCCTCTATGTCTACGCTTTTTCTACGATACTCATAGTTTTATTGACCACTTAACTAGTAGTAACGGGTCCAGAGTTCAGGTACACTCGGCACCGAATGACGCCCGCCCGTCTAGAGTGCCAAAGAACAGAGGTCAGATTTCTTCATTCTTCAAACCAAATAAATTGAAAAAATGACATGTTGACAGGATATAAACACAATCAATCGACGTATACTTAACATCTAGACTCACGAACAAACTTACTCGACATTTTTCAGTTGAATTTAAAGTCAAAAGAGAATTTTTTTTTACAAGCCTTATGACAACAACGCAGAGGGAGGGGGGTTACATAAATTGAATTAAGTTAAATGTGTACTATGTCAGAGACTGCTGCATTTGGAATAAACACCAATTCAATCCCTTGCCTTGCTCACTCAAAAAAATCAAATCAAATTTATTCAGTTGTTATGCCATAATAGCAAAGTAGGATACCAAGTCACATAGTGAAATAACGGTCATCCGATTTACAAATGACAATCACTGATCATCAACAACGTTCTTGAATTCGCTGTGTCTCAACCCGGGGCTCGAACCTGGACCATCGGCATGCGAGGCCGGCGCCTTAACCACTTGACAAAGGAAGCTCACTCACTTAGGAATCAATCACACACAGACTCGCTCCTTTTTTCATTCATTCACTCTTCCACTCACTCAGACTTATTCACTCTCTTCCTTACTCATTCACCCACCGTTCATAATTACACACTCACTTACTAACTCAAGCAATATCTTATTCAATCATTCACTCTATAACTCACTTACTGGTGAATAAGAATCGGAATCTATAACAGAAAAGTCAAAATAGGTGAACATTGAAAAATGAGAATCCTAAAGCATGAAAAAGCATGCACTATCGTTTTTGAACCTGAAGAACGTCCCCTGTCTGTTGATAATCAATCTGCAATTGAGCACCTGCATTTTCCTTACACAGAAAAATATTCAAAATCAGTTACGCTAGTGGTGACATTGAGTTATACTTTGATTCAGTCACTAACTTTTTATTTTATTTATTTATTCTCACTTCAAAACAATGTACAAAAAATTGAGAGAGGACGATAATAAATGAGTGAATAAGTACTGATTTTGGAGTGGATGGAAAAAAAACATTAGCCAAGAATTAGATAAAAAAACTATGATATGAAATTAACCAATGCAGAAAGACGTAAATTTTCAATAGCAATGATTTGGCTGGATTGCACTTTTGGGATCCGAACCCCTATTTGACCGACCCCTATTTGACCGACCCCTATTTGACCAGACCCCTATTTGACTAGTCAAATAAGGGTCCAAGAGGACAATAGACCCTTATTTGACCATGGTCAAATAAGGGTCCGGACCCCTATTTGACTGGTCAAATAGGGGTCTGGTCAAATAGGGGTCGGTCAAATAGGGGTCGGTCAATTAGGGGTCCAGCCTCCCTGGACCCCTATTTGACCATGGTCAAATAAGGGTCGGTCAAATAGGGGTCGGTCAAATAAGGGTCCAAGAGGACAATAGACCCCTATTTGACCATGGTCAAATAAGGGTCCGGACCACTGTTTGACTGGTCAAATAGGGGTCTGATCAAATAGGGGTCGGCCAAGTAGGGGTCGGTCAAACAGGGTTCAGTTCCAATTCCTCCCATGCGAAAAGGAAATGTTATGGAATAAAGACACGATTACCGATTTTATATTAGAATAAACTTACAATTTGGTGCCCAACATGTCGACACTGTTGTGTCGATTGCGTCGGCTCACCATTTTCAAATCCTCTTCACCTTCTGACTCGTAGTTGTTTGTATAGATTACAGATGAATAAACGAGTTTAGGATCGTTGGGTTTACGGAAATTATCCTTTGGTTTATCAGGCTTCGAGCTTCCGTTGTTATTTTCATTTTTTGTAGTGCAGTGATAACGCACACCATTTGGACCAATCAATTCAATACCCAAGCGTTCCATCGACAATTTACCAATAATCACATCGTGGCACAGATTGTCAACCACGTGGCATTTAACAATGCATTTACCACCGTAGATTGATACCATTACATGGCAAACTCCCATACAGTCGAAGTCTGAGCCATGCTCACGACACTCGTAGGGTTTCAGACCCAGCTGTTGTGCAAAATTACTCGAAATAAAATTATTACCGGAACCATTATCCATCAAATACTTACCGTCATCAACCACAACACCATTAACTCGGATGTAGGGAGACTCAAACTCCTTCTGTTTATGATGTTGTACTCCGTTACAGGTTTCAACGTTCAAATCGCTCTCTTTTACTTTCAACGTTGTTGTGCAGTTGCGCCGAATGTGGCCTAATTGACCACAACGATGACATTTAGTCGACTTACTATAACCACGATCATCCATGCAAATTTGGCTGTTCCCAGAGAATTTGGTGGTTTTTTCCCGGTTCTGGGTTTGCGTCTGCGTTACACGATCGTCCTGCTCCTGCTTTACCAACTCATATTCGATCTTAATACAATCCTCCTCAAGTTCAATGGTTTCAATCAGATCGCTCAGCCGCGATTTACTTTCAGATACCAGTGTCTTAATAGCCAACTTTTTATGCGACTCTTTACACAAACCACGACTCAATTTATCAATCATGACCGTCTCAAAACCCTCCATTTCTCGGTTCAGGAAACACACGCTTTCCAATTCACTCACGTACGGACGAATATTCTGTTTGGGCTGTTGATTACAGAAATGGAACTTACTTTCCTGAATACCATTATAACGCTGTTCACCAAAACTGTTATCGAGGAATCGCCATGTTTCAATCACCCTTCCCCTTACAAAATCGTTGGCACGTTCATACAAACGCAATGCCTCACCAGTCAAACACGTTCTGATATGCAATAATGCAGTTTTCTCGTCCACATTCAACAATTCCAATCGATACTTTACCGTATCAGACCATACCGAATACCGAACACTGTCCGTACCATCATACATCTCGTATTTATTGGAAAACAACTCCAAAAGTAGTGAATTTCGTTGTTGATTCACCATCATTTTCATTAAATTGTGTGGCACAGAGTTATTATTCTGACAACCTTGATGTGGCAAACTACCGTAATCCATCGTTTGCGTTTCCATATTTCGGACTGGGACTGTATCAGTCGGTTTGGTTTGTACCTCAGGCGAACTCGCGCGAACTTCAAACCCACCAGCTACATGCTTGATGCCTTTGACGTTCACTAACGATCGTCTCTGCTGTACAAGACCGCCTGCACTGATCTCAGTAACGCCCGATGATTCACTATAACACGATTTGTGCTGTGAAAAATAGGCACTGTCAACCGATGATTCGCTAGCGCTCAACATCCAACGTTGTTGATAAGCCTCTGGCCAATTCACACTATCCACCTTTTCGTACACTTTACCCAGAAACATTTTCATTTTCTGCAATCGTTGTTTTTCAGATTCGTGTTTGAAGAAGTTGGGTACACTGATTACCGTATCCACATTCGTTTCAACACCCACTTGTACTCGAAATGCGTTAAAGATGTTATTTCGTTGTTCATTTGCGTTACATTTCAGTAGTGCACACGCTTCATCCAAAGAAATTTTTCCATCGTACTTGTATCCCCATTTATTCGTGTTCACAACCATATTGATCAATCGTTCAATAGTCGTTTCAATCGAATTTCAATATTGCGCGTAGTCGCTCAGTTCAAGCCCGTGTCCACCTTAATTTTTTCCAAAGTTTCCGTTATTTTTCGTATTACCATTTAAGGTAAAAGCCAATTGAAAGTCGAGTACGCCCTAATAAGGCATCGCACTCCGCCCCGGAATAGAAGAGCCAAGGCTTTATTCTGTGTTTCAAACAGTGTTTCAAACGGACACGCTTTCAAGAACTCTACAATACTTGAAATCGACGACTTTTATACGTAGAACGAACAATAGGTTTGAACAAATACGTAAATGAAGATACTTTAACACTCCACGAAAACTTTAACACTGCATCTATTTGACTCGATAAACAACTTTTGAAAACTTTTTCTACAGTACTTTTCACTGGTTTAATATACCAAACAACTTTTGAAACAAATACAAGTTCAAAAACTTTTCAAATCGAACAACAAACGAACAAACAATCGATAACCAACCGATAAACAACTCACGCGCGCATGTTATACTCGCATGCAATCATCAACGCACGCTATACTGCAGCACAACAATATCCCTGCATAACGTAATGTTCAATTTACCTGTAACGTGGTCCGCGAGCTGCACCATACAACTAACCAAAGCACAAAGCACACACTAGCTGAACTGGAGTTGAGGAGCGCCAATCGCCCAACCCAGCCAGATGTAAGCTATTGCTGGTTTAGTTGCTGGGTATATGATGACCAAGCTCGCGTTGTTGACAGCACAACTTTATTAGAGTTGAGACAAAAGAGAGCAAAGAACAGAATGAACAGAATGAACACTGAGCTCAACTGGAACTCAGATTATAAAGGAACTTTGGAAGCGCTGTTTATGGATAAACACGCGACTATACCCGACTATAACTGGCTCGCTACGCTCGCATGCTTTCTACACCATAGTGACTATGCTACAACACGTGCAGGAAGAAATATTGAAATCTCCCCTGCGGGGCCTAACGCGCTTGTCCTCGCTCCGCTCGGACAAGCCAGCCTTACGATAGGTTATCGGGGGCTCGCAGACAGTAAAACTTTACATGGAATAGTAATGTTGCTCGAGAAAAAACCAAATTCGAAAAATCTGTGGGGTTTGTATTCATGCGTGAGTGAGTGAGTTTGCTTCCTTATCTAGTTGCGGGCGCATCAATTGAACAGATTTATTAAACAGGGGGATCACCATTACCACATTATCAATTAGCGGTCTATTGTCCTCTTGGACCCCTATTTGACCGACCCTTATTTGACCATGGTCAAATAGGGGTCCATGGAGGCTGGACCCTAATTGACCGACCCTTATTTGACCGACCCCTATTTGACCGACCCCTATTTGACCAGACCCCTATTTGACCAGTCAAACAGGGGTCTGGACCCTTATTTGACCATGGTCAAATAGGGGTCTATTGTCCTCTTGGACCCTTATTTGACCGACCCCTATTTGACCGACCCTTATTTGACCATGGTCAAATAGGGGTCTATGGAGGCTGGACCCTTAATTGACCGACCCCTATTTGACCGACCCCTATTTGACTGGTCAAATAGGGGTCTGGTCAAATAGGGGTTCGGATCCCAAAAGTGCAATCCAGCCAATGATTTCTTCATGTGTCCTGATGTATCACTGACTGACACTGAACATATCAACAACTTTTCGTACACCACTACTAACTGGACTGGATTCAACTGGGTAGTAACCTAAGAAACCGGCAGAACAATGGCGCACCATCCAGGCTCGCTCGAATCGAGTCACGTGACTTTGAGCTGAACATTGAAATTGAAGGAACTGCGTTTGCTTCTGCCGCTTTTAACGTACGATATGATTACGCAGCAGAAATGACGGGTAAATGCAAATCAAAAAGCGCAAAATACTATAAATAGGATATAAATAAAGAATCAAATAAAAGAATAAATGGTGACCACTCCATTCACTACGCACTAGGGTAGAATTCTATAGGGTCAGTACAAAAAGTACAAATTGTCATTTTGGAAGGAAGAAGAAAGTTTACAGACAAGTTGTTCATAAAAATTATTCATTACAATCGGATTAATGTATCGAAAGTCACAAAGTTGTTTTGCAATTGTTCGAGTAAGTAAGTGATTTTATGAGTGAGTGAGTGAGTGAGTGAGTGAGTGAGTGAGTGTGAGAGTGAGTGAATGAGTGAGTGAGTGAGTGAGTGAGTGAGTGAGTGAGTAAGTGAGTGAGTGAATGAGTGAGTGAGTGAGTGAGTGAGTGAGTGAGTGAGTTAGTTAGTGAGTAAGTCAGTAAGTCAGTGAGTCAGTTAGTGAGTGAGTGAATGAGTGAGTGAGTGAAGAGTGAGTGAGTGAGTGAGTGAGTGAGTTATTGAATGATAGAATGAAGGATAGAGTGAATGAGTGAGTGAGTGTTTGTGTGTCTTTGAGTGAGCGAGTGAGTGCGTTAGTAAATGATAGAATGAAGGATAGAGTGAATGAGTGAGTGAGTGTTTGTGTGTCTATGAGTGAGTGAATGAATGAGTTAAGTAAGTGAGTGAGTGATTTAGAGAGTGAGTGAATGAATGGATGAATGATTGAATGAATGAAAGAATGAATGAATGAATAAACGACTGAGTAAATGGGTTTTTGATGGATGGGATGAGTGATTGATAGAAAAGCTGATTGACATAGTGATTAACAAGGGTTGATAGGACGACTGACTGACTGCTGACTGATTGGTGAGATGACTGACACACATCTAACTCTTTGCTGAATATTAATAGGTTCCAAAAAAATTGAATTCCACTCGGTACAAAACTACCGTTTCACTCATGTCCTGTAATACCTGTTTTCAAACATGTGTCAATTTGATCAACTATTGATTCGCAAACTGAGTTAGACTGTTCATCACTTCATTTGTCCTCCAAATAGAACCCTTTTTCAAAGCTAGAAAATTCGTCGCTCTATTTGTCCTCTGATTGGAAACCTCTTCCAAGAGTGGAAAGTTCATCACTTTATTTGTCCTCTGGTTGGAAACCTCTTCCAAGAGTGGAAAGTTCATCACTTTATTTGTCCTCTGGTTGGAAACCTCTTCCAAGAGTGGAAAGTTCATCAAACGAATTGTTTTACGACAGTGGACTATTCATTATAATGATTAGTCCACTTCGTAGTGAGTCGATTAGTCCTCAGAATAAATAAAAAAAAATCGAAAGGACAATTTTTCGACAACATTTATTTGTAAAACATTCGGTCGAAATGAATACGACGAACACGCAATCGACAATTAAAGTCAATTCACAAACATTCGATAATGTTAAATGTTTTCACTTTGGTGAACCCGTGATGTAAAACAAGTGCAATGCAAGAATCCGTATAGAATATAAAGGGTTTCTGGTTAATTCAAAAGTTTTTGGCATGACTGCACAATGTATATAATAAATGTAATATTTGTTTGTATAGCTTGGTCAGGGTTTCTTGTTACTAATTATTTTCCTGAAAACCTTTTACTGAACAATTAATAAGTTGGACATGATTATTAAAATATGTTATACAAATGCAGTGTGAACAGCTGAAATTTTTTTATAAATTTGAACGCGCGCCGAAATTTGAATGCGCGCCAAAAGGATTACTGTAAAAATTTCGGAGTAACGAGAAACTGTGACCAGACTTCACGAAACTGTTCACAACTTCGATTGTTGTTTACACCACTAGCAGACGAGAAGGTGTGGGAAAAGTGGAATTCCCCCCTCTTTGGCATTTTCAAAAAATTAGAATTTGTTCCCTAAGGTGTAGGTGAAATGACCTGAAAACTGTCAATTCCCCCCTCTTTGGGAAAATTCCCCACCCTTTGGAAGATTGGCTCGTCCGCCAGTGGTTTACACCGCTCATACTCGCATAATTAAAAATCATTCGCTCATATTAACTGATAACCTATAATTCCTATTTTTCTATTCAATGATGCTGATTGTGTTTCCCGGCTTCAGTTACCCGTTTCAGTTTTAACAATTTTAATAACAATCATTCAAATCATACATAACATATTCATTCTATCGTAATCAAACCGTCTTATAATAGTGTATAAAGATGGATCATTTTCATTCTGTGAAACGAACACAAAATTCCGCGCCCCGACGTTCTGAATTGAGAGGTACATATGTAAAGCTGTAACGCTGAAATTATCAATCTGACAACCTGTAAAGGTCAACCTTCAAACATCAACCGCCAACCCCAACTTCTCCACGTATCTACCGACGGACGAGCCAAGCCTCCAAAATAGGAAGAATTTGGTCAACCGAGGAGAGAATAAGCCGTGGTGATGCCATTTTACCTTCACCTTAATGAAAATTTCAACTTTCTCGGAATATTCAACTGTTTTTCTTCGTCCCTCGTCCGCTAGCGCACGTACAATCAACATATTCTACATAACATGTGTACAACATAACATAACATAACATATTCTACATAACATGTGTACAACATAACATAACATAACATATTCTACATAACATGTGTACAACATAACATAACATAACATATTCTACATAACATGTGTACAACATAACATAACATAACATATTCTACATAACATGTGTACTTAGATAAAGTTATTGGCGCCTACAATTACTCAGAACCGGTTTACTCATCCGTCATTTCAACTGTATAATACACTGCGATTCAACTGTACACTGTAAGCTGCGAGTTGCTTGCAACGTCTGTTTTCGTTAACCTTTTCATGTCGAACATTTCTGGTTGACAGTTTTTTTAAATTGAAACACCATCATATTCTATGTAAGAAATCTTTTTAATCTTTTATTTTTTAAAGTAATGGTATAACTTACAACATGTATAAGATAATTACATGTAGTTTCCACAGATTCATGCCGAAGTCGCAACGAAAAAAACACATTGTTTTTGTAATGAACCATTGCTTGTTTTGAGGCATCATCAGTACAAATAGACAAAACAGAGTAAATAATCCCTGTTGGGAATTCACAGCGGGAATAGAACGTGCTTTGCATGGCTATAGCTTGGTCTGGGTGTTGAAAAAAAGTTCTGGGAACCCATTGCGCCCTCAGATTATTATCGTTGTTTTTTTAACTGACGTGAAATTATTTTGCAAATCCCAGTGCATGAAAAAGTAGTTTTTGCGTATGTAAACCGTGGAGTGAATATGCAAAAAAGTTTAATATCAAACGTTTATAAAGAGCTTATGGAGAATCAAGTGAAAAATTGACACGTTAACGTGTCCAACCCAGTGTAACACCACTGAACATGATGATTGCATGTTATAGCATACAGCTGTTGGGTTGAGTTGAGTCGGACAGCCGACTATTGTGCATCACCTTCTCTTACAATTGATGCAGCTAATGATTCACAAGTTGGAGTAGTTAACACTACAACTTTTCACTTGAATGGCAGCCCTCTATCAAATTTCATCCGGACGCATATTTGGAAACTGTACCGGTTTTTGTCAAAATCCCAAATTCGACTTTTTCATTCTGGATTCTAGAAGAGGCTAAGTTAGGCTATATTTTTTTACTGAAGTACAGTCTGTGTTCGGAACTAAGCCGAGGCCGTACAAACAATCAAACGTTTATTAGCTGTCGTTTAGTCGACAAAAAACCGGTGCAGTTTACAAATATGCCATCCGGACACTTTCATTATCTGTTCACGTTTCGATTATTTGATCTAATTGTTTTGATAATTTTCCCAGGGTCCTATATTTTTTTTATAAAAAGGTTTCGTCGCATACTGACGAGGAAACTGAAACCTTTTTTTGTTCTATGCATTCTATAATGGTAGCGCTGGTTCGTTAATTATGGTTGAGCTCACTGGCGGATGAGCTAATCCTCCAAAGGGAGGGGAATTTCGCCAAAGAGGGGAGAATCGGCAGTTTTCAGGCCATTTTGCCTACACCTTATGGAACAAACTATACTTTTTAGAAGTGCCAAAGAAGGGGGAATTCCACTTTTCCCTCCCCTTCTCGTCCGCTAGTGGTTGAGCTGTAGATACACACACAGTATGTACGAGGCATTGTGTGATTCGATTATTTCTCTTCTATACATTTTCACGTGCTTTCTGTAAACTCGATGTACTAATTCATCTTTTAATCCTATTATACGCATGTCTGCGGACAAACTCGGACAAACGTCGAGTCGGACAACTGAACTACAGCCCGTTGCGCATGGTTAGACGACTTTTCGGAAGTGTACATGGTGTCCAATTTAAAAGTACATGT
>OZ038446.1:28499174-28516976 GCA_964036265.1 Daptonema setosum
TTCGAGCTTTGTTATTGTTTAGTCAGGCTTTCTTTTTCAGAAGTTTTTTTCGAGGACCCGTTACTACATATGCAACGTCCTTGTTTTATTGTGAAAAATGTCCTGTCTTAGGATATATGAGGGTAATTCATCCAATGAGTTGTGTATGTAATTCAAAAAAGGACGTCGGAAATTATTCTACAATCTCAGACTCTTTGCTGTATGAAGATGTTTTTTCCGCCAACAATGGAACACATGCATTTGCCGCGATGTCCACGTGACTGCCGAAAAGTTGAATTGGTCTGGTTGTGAGTTTGAGGAGGGCGGGTGTCAATAAGTTATTGACTGCCAATAATATAATACATGATCATCAACAATGACAGACTGACGCATTTCACACTTATTTGTATTCGAGTCGAGACATGTTTATAGCTTGGGGAGAATTTCTTGATATGGCATTCCCGATTGGTTAGGAGGCTGAATTTGAATGCGCAACTTTATTCCGTGTTCATTGAGGGCGAACGTCAATGAGTTATCATAACTTTTCCTCATGTCGCGCACGTCCGAAAAAATTAGAATCAACGTTTTGTATGTAATGTGAAAATGTCAAAATCACTAAAGTAAATGTGCTTACATAACTCAAACAATAAAAAAATAAAAAAATCATGATTTCTTATTTCAGCACCATGAATTTCAATCTGACCATCACCGTTTTATCGTTGCTGGCTGCTTTGGTCAAGGGTAAAAAAGTGCTTTTTATGCCGCATCCGTATATTTTGTCCCATTCACGTTTATTATATGGATTAGCGGCACAGATGCAAAAAAACGGTCATGATGTCTCCATTCTCAGGTGAGTGAGTGGGTGAGTGAGTGACTGAGTGAGTATGAGTGAGTGAGTGAGTGAGTGAGTGAGTGAGTGAGTGAGTGAGTGAGTGAGTGAGTGAGTGAGTGAGTGAGTGAGTGAGTGAGTGAGTGAGTGAGTGAGTGAGTGAGTGAGTGAGTGAGTGAGTGAGTGAGTGAGTGAGTGAGTGAGTGAGTGATTAACTGATACAACATAGTACAACTGATTAATTGTACGGCTCGTTTGTGGTTCAAATCTAACAAAGAATTAAAGAAATTCTAAATTTTAAATGCGCGCCACCGAGTAACCAGAAACCCTGAACAAGTTCAAATTCAGATGGCCGGCGACAGAAGCGACGGCGAATCTGGCGATTCCCCCCAACATTTCATTGATCGACTATAAAACGGATCGACGAGAGTGGGTACTGGAAATGATTGACGTTCTGGTGTGGACAATACCCGATACGTATGCCTACTTTGATTATATGAGATTCATGTTCCAAGGACCCAGCACCATTTTCGACACCGTAAGAACCGTGGCTAACAATCCCAAGTTGGTTGTCGTTGGACTGGTATAGGATTTATGTGCTATTTACATAAATGTAGAAAATTAAACACGGACTTGTGTTAAGAACCAAGAATAAATACGCACGTTCAAACCTTGTTTCCAAATCAATTGAGATACATACAAAAATGACTATACATTTCAAGATATGAAAGGTAAGGTGAATATTGAAAGCCAAGATCAATATCAAAGGTTAAACCTGAAAGTTGAGAGTTTTACTTTATTTAAAATCAACATTAAAGTGGTTGATGCTGATTTTGTACTCAGATTAATCGAGATATTGATTTTGTATTCAGATTAATCGAGATACTGATTTTGTATTCAGATTAATCGAGATACTGATTATGTATTCAGATTAATCGAGATACTGATTTTGTATTCAGATTAATCGAGATACTGATTTTGTATTCAGATTAATCGAGATACTGATTTTGTATTCAGATTAATCGAGATACTGATTTTGTATTCAGATTAATCGAGAAACTTCGAGCGGCCAACTACGATCTGCTTGTGATCGATCCACATGCACATTCGCCGACGTGGATGATTGCTAATCAGGTAACAGTGAGTGAGTGAGTGAGTGAGTGAGTGAGTGAGTGAGTGAGTGAGTGAGTGAGTGAGTGAGTGAGTGAGTGAGTGAGTGAGTGAGTGAGTGAGTGAGTGAGTGAGTGAGTGAGTGAGTGAGTGAGTGAGTGAGTGAGTGAGTGAGTGAGTGAATGAGTGAGTGAGTGAGTGAGTGAGTGAGTGAGTGAATGAGTGAGTGAGTGAGTGAGTGAGTGAGTGAGTGAGTGAGTGAGTGAGTGAGTGAGTGCGTGGGTGAGTGAGTGAGTGAGTGAGTGAGTGAGTGAGTGAGTGAGTGAGTGAGTGAGTGAGTGAGTGAGTGAGTGAGTGAGTGAGTGAGTGAGTGAGTGAGTGAATGAGTGAGTGAGTGAGTGAGTGAGTCAGTGAGTGAGTGAGTGAGTGAGTGAATCAGTTAAATACTTTCTTTTCATTTACTTGGGTCTAGGCCCAAGTGATACTAAATAAAGGATGAGTTCACAAGATACAAAGGTGCCGTGCATACGGGTTCGAAGATTTAATTTTTGATGACAGAAATCAGAATACTTTGAGTTATAGTTATAAATTTACATACTTATTTATGGTAATAATGGCAGATCGGCGTACCGTACGTGGCGGTGAGTCCGAGCATCACGTCGGCCTACTACCTTGACCGAGCAGCGTTGACACCGGCACCATTCAGCTATGTGCCATCGATCATCAACGGTCACAGCGATCACATGACCTTTGTCCAACGCATCGTCAACATCGTCGATCACTGCGCCATGATATCCGCGTTTTGGTGGTTGGTTTCCAATTTCCATTAGAGCCTGAAAACTTCTTTTATTTTCAATCTGTCTTTAAAAAAATCTATTTTTTATTTTATTTTCGGAAAGATCATTTGAAGTGCCGTATAGGGACGGGTTGAGATTTCATCCGTATTGGTTGCCGGTGAGCAATTTTTCGATCATCCCTGCTTCATACAAAAAAATTCAAAGAAGGAAATATTAACCATAATTAAACAGAGATATTGTGAGTGGAGATTTCAAAACAGTCATATAAGTGAAAGGTCATATTGGGAAGTTTCATGCAGGCTCACCCAGCCAGCATCTTGAGAATCTTTCAGGACAGAGCTCAAAAGATAAAAATAAATATTTCAGGTTCACCGAATGGACGGTACCATTTATAACCGGCTGGACGCACGTGGCGCATGAACCGTTGTTAATGCTGACACTGTCCAACAATTTCGTGGAGTTTACCAGGTCAGGTCATGTTGGCAGCTGAATTACTGTTTTCGGGTAGTTAAACATAAAAATGCGAAGTTTTTCCGCTATGTTCACGAATTCGTAATTATGTAACCATACGACCCGAAGTTTTATCGTTATCGACATTAAACTGATGTTTCTGGCATGGATTTTAGAATAATCTACATAACCAAAATGTTGTCGCTCTTGACAAGTTGCTTTTTTAATTTTTTTCATTTAAATTTTTGATGGTTTTATTGCTGTTGTTCTGCTGATGAAAAAATTTACTTAAAAATGAACTTTAGACCTAGCACGAACGTGCTGCGAACGGTCGGCGTCAAGCCGTTAATTGAAACACCTGATCCTGAGGTTGGTTGGTTGTTGTTGTTGTTGTTGTTGTTGTTGTTGTTGTTGTTGTTGTTGTTGTTGTTGTTGTTGTTGTTGTTGTTGTTGTTGCTGTTGTTGTTGTTGTTGTTGTTGTTGTTGTTGTTTTTGTTTTGTTGTTGTTTTTGTTGTTTTTTTAAGTATCAACTATCATATCAGAAACTGCCATCAATCATAATGGAAGCCAACTCATCTGGTACCGTAATATTTTCCTTAACAACGCTCGGATTAGCTAGGCAAACACCCGATGAAATAAAAGGACCCATGGCCGGTGCTCTTAGCAGGTTCGCCGACTGACTGACTGACTGACTGACTGACTGACTGACTGACTGACTGACTGACTGACTGACTGACTGACTGACTGACTGACTGACTGACTGATCATTTCAGTCTTACCGATTACCGTGTTATATGGCGTAAAATGAGTGCAGCAGAGAACAGCAGTCTGGAAAACAGATCGCACGTTTATACCACTCATTGGTATAATCAGATGCAAGTGCTTGGTAAATCATCAATTCACTCGTTCACTCTCTCACTCATTCACTCACTCACTCACTCACTCACTCACTCACTCACTCACTCACTCACTCACTCACTCACTCACTCACTCACTCACTCACTCACTCACTCACTCACTCACTCACTCACTCACTCACTCACTCACTCACTCACTCACTCACTCACTCACTCACTCACTCACTCACTCACTCACTCACTCACTCACTCACTCACTCACTCACTCACTCACTCACTCACTCACTCACTCACTCACTCACTCACTCACTCACTCACTCACTCACTCACTCACTCACTCACTCACTCACTCACTCACTCACTCACTCACTCACTCACTCACTCACTCACTCACTCACTCACTCACTCACTCGCTCACTCACTCACTCACTCACTCACTCACTCACCCACTCACTTACTGAAGGTCATGAAAAGACGAAATTGTTGGTCACTCATGGTGGACTGGCCACGGTAATGGAGGCAGTCACACATGGAATCCCTATGCTTAGTTAGTAATTGACTGACTGATTGACAAACTAACTAACTGAGGGACTGACTAACTGAGTGACTGACTGACTAACTGACTGACTGACTGACTGACTGACTGACTGACTGACTGACTGACTGACTGACTGACTGACTGACTGACTGACTGACTGACTAGCTGACTGACTGACTGACTGACTGACTAACTGACTAACTGAGGGACTGACTAACTGAGTGACTGACTGACTAACTGACTGACTGACTGACTGACTGACTGACTGACTGACTGACTGACTGACTGACTGACTGACTGACTGACTGACTAGCTGACTGACTGACTGACTGACTGACTGACTGACTGACTGACTGACATTTGCAGTGATTCCTCTCGGTTTCGACCATCATGCGAACGTGGCTCGCGTTGTGAATCGTGGAATCGCAACGCGCGTCAACAAAAACTCATTAACCAGCAACGGCTTGTATCAACAAGCAATGAACATGCTGAAAGATTCCAGGTTCGGTGTCAGATTCAATGATTTTTATAGATTTTTTTACAGTTTTATAATAAAGTAAACTTGTGATCTCACATTGATTTACCATCCGTCGAATAAACAAAGACAAAATTGGCGCTTTCTCATAGAACCATCCCAATTAATTAGGAGCCTGAACTAAAAAGCGTGCGATAAGTTCTCGTCCCTTCATATGTTGTCAAAATGTCGAGGGAAAAACGGTTTATCGAAAAAATCTGAAAGAATGCCAAAACCTGACTTGGTTTTCAGACTTGTGACGTTGTGAGTCAAAACTTTCCGAGTATCAAAAACCATGGAAAGGCTATGCGATATGGTGGGCATTCAAATCACACCTGTTCCAGCTGTGGGTTTTTATTCACAGTCCGGGGGGGGGGGGGTAGACTGTGGACGTGAGTGCTTTTAGGGACAGTCCGATTCCTCTTTAGCCACAGTACCGTTTAGCCACAGTACCATTTGAGCACAGACCGATTCCTCTTTAGCTACAGTACCGTTTAGTCACAGTAAAATTTAAGCACAGTCCGTTTTTCAGCCACAGTCTACCCCCTTGGACTGTGGCTAAAAACCCACAGCTGGGACAGGTGTGATTCAAATTCATTGTCAAAATCAAGTGATAATCCTATAATAATGTTTCAATTGCAGCTTTACGAATCAGGCACAAAAGTACCGACGTATGATAAGGGACAGTAAGCTGCTATTCCCCGATCCATTCCACTACTATCTGGAATACGCTCTCAGACACGGCGAGAAGTTGCGCAAGATTTCTTGTCAAGGTTATTGTTAGGTTTTTACATGTCAGTATATCTTGGTCAGGTTATCATGTTACTATTTTTTTCCTGAAAACCTTATACTGAACAATTTAAAAGGGTGGCATGTTTAATAATGTGTTATACAAATGTAGTGTGAACAGCGGAAAAATTTGAATAAATTTGAACGCGCGCCAAAATTTGAATGCGCGCCAAAAGGATTACGGTAAAAATTTTGCAGTAACGAGAAACTGTGACCAGACTTTAACTGTGTTGGGATTCCGAGTCTGCAGATTCATTTCCGATGAGCTTTTCGCCGATTTTTCACAACTACCTCGAGGAAACTTTTCTTGAGTAAGGAAATTATCTTTCAAGTCAGATAGAAGGAGCTTCTCAGTCAAAAAAGCAGGTGGCAATGCTTTTTCCAGTCCGATTTTGTTCTTGGAAGTTAATTTAATCACATACATTGTAGAATCAGTTAAGGGATAAGTTGTTAGTCTGTCAATTTTATCGGTAGATAGAACGCACTCGTGTGAGTAGAAAATCTTACAGAGTGATTTTTTTCAGGTGAAAGTCAATGGTTATGGACGTATTTCCATTTGGACTTGGCAATAACCCTGACGTTTGGATTAATATTCGTCACGAAAACCTTTTTATGAGCGACCGACTGAATATTTTTTGTGGAAAAATACGATTCTCTCACGAGCCAAATTTTCATTTTGTGATAAAACATGTTTAGTGTTTGATCTTTTTTGTTCAATAAAACTCACTTTTTGACGCAATTTTTTCTGGATACTGAATTTTGTTGAATTTTTTTCTGACTTGGTCGTCGATTCATTATTTTTAGTTAGCATTGCTCACTTTCCCTACATTTCTATTATCTATCTTTCAGTGTTTCCATTATTTAGACTTTGTTATTTCCATTTATTATTATATTCATTCCAGAAAGTTTATGAAGAACTGTGATATCCTCCAGTGTTCCGAGCTTTCTAGAACATTCTCAGCTACAAGTATAGAAGGGCACTGCTTATCCACGATACCAGGGCTAAGACTTAGGCTTAGGCTTAGGTTTACCGTCTTAGCACAGTGCGCAAGTTTTGTGTAAACCAGTTCGCTCATACCGTAATTTTAACCCAATATCGAGGGGTGTAAATGTTGTAAAATTTTAAGCGTGTGAGTTGCATTTTCGTTCGGGGTCGGGGAGAACTTAAAACTGTTTAATACATGTAGCATAACTTTCTTATTAATGTGGCTGACTTGATTTTTCATTTTAAAATTTTTCACTCATTTGTAATTCCTCCGATAAAAGACATTTTCAGACCCTAAATGAAGAGACTTTACACCAAAACCCGTAAGAACAGGTAAACACCGAAATTTTTACACTGAAATTCCGCACTGTGCTAAGACGGTTAGGCTGATGGTAATTCAAAACGTCATTTTCTCGCTATTTGCCCATTTTTATTGCTTTATGCTCTCTCTCTCTGTCTTCAGTCAATCCCACATACTTGGCATACTTTGTTCTTACTTATTCACACTGTTTTGTTTGCTTTACATAATCATTATATGTATGTATGTACTTCTAGTCGCTCAACATAATTGAACACTGAAGACAAAAATGAAAGGGCCTTTTCAGTTGTCAGACGAGATTATTTTTCATCAATCGCAGTCCAGGCAGTCAAAAATTCGGTGCGCGTTCAAATTTCTTCAAAAAGTTCAGCTTTTCGCATAACATTTGTATAACATATTATTAAACATGCCCCACTTATTAATTTTTCAGTATAAGGTTTTCAGGAAAATAATTAGTAACAAGATACCCTGACCAAGCTATAACTTCTAGCTATCTGTATTCGTTCTGATTGACTGGTTTCAGTTCGAACTGGACTTGATATAGCAGTTCACAATTGTCACGTCCATCGTTCTTCAGACTTTTCAGGGTGTCTTGTTATCCGGAGAAGTTTTTGGCGTGTACTTCTATTCAAACGTGCTTTTATCGGACCTTCATTTTTTTTAAATAAACAACGTGGCTACTAAACTCATTGGGTCCGTGAGATTAATTTCGTATATTTCAAGATACCTTGACTGAGCTACATGTTGTTGCTGTTGTTGTTGTTGTTGTTGTTGTTGTTGTTGTTGTTGTTGTTGTTGTTGTTGTTGTTGTTGTTGTTGTTGTTGTTGTTGTTATTGTTGTTGTTGTTGTTGTTGTTGTTGTTGTTGTTGTTGTCGTTGTTGTTGTTGTTGTTGTTGTTTATAACGAGGCACGCATTAAATAGCCTCGGCACTCGGCCGGCAGTCACCGAGAAAAACGAGGCACATTCAAATAAACAAGCCTAATCAACGGAGAGTTCTTTATCACTTTACGGATGTAGCCGAAACAGAAAGCAACAATTCAACGTTCGATTTTGATTTTCCTTCTGTTTGACTTCGTATTGATTGGGTAGTTTGACTTTCTAATTGATCAATCGCTATTTTCAGGTCAGTCGCTTTTCCCATGATCGCTTTTTTTTGTCAAACATCAGACAGTACAGTTATACGTGTGAGCACGAAATGAGTTGCAAATTGCAATAAATAAGTACATTTAACTTATGAATAAAGAAGTTTTCCATGATTTTCCATGATTTTTTTTTCACTTTGAAGACAATGGTTTCCCTCGCGCCATCCACATTTCCCACGAGGCGCCTGTCCTTGCTGTCGGTTGGTGGCTGTGGTCGTGTCATTACCCTTCAGTGGCTGCAATAATATTTTACCGCAGCGTCCATATGCTTGCTTAAAACACTGGTTTCGCGGTACGCTTCTAGTTTTCCTTGGAAACTTCCTGAAAATTCCCTGAACTTGGTCGAAACACGCATCAAATATATAATTGAACTGTATTTAAAAACTTTTTACCACGTGGTTATCAAGGTATCCATCCCACTTACACAATGTGAACATCATCTTGAAAATGTTTTTCGAAAGTTTCAAGGAATAAGGTTGAAGAGATTAACACAATGAAATCTTCCATGTAAGAAGCAAATCTGAAAAAAGTTTATGCCACCCACACCCATGTTTGTACTGTAAGGCATTCGGCATATTCCTCTATTTCAGTCTGATGAGTGATAGGCAGATAGTAAAATGTGGTACGTATGTACATATATGATTGAGTACTGTACCGCATGAGATACCACTTTACCCATACAGTGGACTAGCATTCAACAAAAACTCAGAAAACATAAAATTTCTATAACATTTTTTTTATTTTTTTGATAACCAGAAATTCTAATCATGATGTTTGATGTGAATGGGGTCGGTTTAAACGATGGTTGGTTTGTTGGCACAGTTTCTGGCAGACCGCCACGTTGGTTCTGGTTTCCGTTCGGCGCCCGTCGGCAATCGAAGAATGGTCTGCCAACCCAAGCAGTTCGTTTCATTCAAGGATAGGTCCCGGAAATTAAAGATAGTTCTATATTTCCGTCAGATTTCAGAATGGTTATGATATTTTTCTAATGTTTCAGAATTATTATTGTTGTAGAACATTTCTATATTTCTACTGATTCAACAGCCACTATAAGCTTCGTGAATAATGTGCTTTTCTCTACTGTATTTGGTTATTCATTAACCTATAATCTCTATTCTTGAAAACTAAAGTCGAGTTATTCCCCAACTTAGTGTTTCTGATCAAACCGCAACATATGATCAGAGTACAATTCCGAAGTGCTGCAGAACACAGTTACAGACTGCAGACCATTCCCGACTCAAGTTTTCATACGTTCGGGCTATATTTGAGCATAATGGCAGGTATGTACGATGATTCATTGTTTGTCATGTACCTGGGTAGCCCAATATTCTGCCATATCCCACGTTGTTGTGCCAACAAACTTGCCGTGTGATGGTACAGTCTGGCCGACGATACAGTCTCAGGGGACTGGATGGTACTTGGCGCATGCCATGCCAGACCATGGCACATAACCCCTAATGTTGTTGGCCACAGTGGATGAAACATTGCCATTCTTCAGGCAGTTCAACAAGAGTCTGATCTTCAAACAAGCACTGAGAATTGGTTTGGAAATTTCATTCAATGAGGTCTGTATAACTCATGGAATTGTAGATCGTATGTATTCCAATGTTCGATGGTATTACTCGGTGAATTGATGCGATACAGCCACTTTTCAGACGAAACACACAAGTGCTAATTTATGGCCGCTGGCTTTTTTCCTTCCTGATTTTGATTTTTACATAATTATTTATTTTAATTGTAGAAAACAGTCCATTCATCCGCGGACAGGTCACAAAGCTCCGCTCGGACTCAGCGCACTCGTTTTGGTGAATTCGAAAACTCCCATTTGAGCTGAATGACTGACGGTCTGATGAACTGAGTGACTGACGGGCTAACTATATACGACTGGCTGATTGACTGACTGACTGACTGAATGACTGATTGACTGACTGACTGAATGAATGACTGACTGACTGACTTACTTACTGACTGACTGACTGACTGACTGACTGACTGACTGACTGACTGAATGACTGACTGACTGACTGACTGACTGACTGACTGACTGACTGACTGACTGACTGACTGACTGACTGACGGACTGACTGACTGACTGACTGACTGACTGACTGACTGACTGACTGACTGACTGACTGACTGACTGACTGACTGACTGACTGACTGACTGACTACATAACTGACTGACTGAATAATTTTAATGTAGCCTATCTAAGGTTTTTCATAAGATCTTCACCTTTTTCCTTGCATATGTCTAGTCAAAGTTTAACTCAGTCTTAATCCACTGAGACTGCAAAAAACGTAGTGCTATAGAACAGCCGCAACAAAGGTTTTCCCGTCGGCAAATCTCAATTTGTGAAAAGTAGATCAACTCAATCACGGATGATGGTCGAGTGCGTCTCTTACTGATCTGATCAGAGCTAATTTAACCACTGGCGGACGAGCTAAATCCCCAAAGGGAGGGGAATGTTGTCAAAGAGGGGGTAATCGGCAGGTTTTAGACCATTTTACCTACATCGTAGGGAACAAATTCTACTTTTTTGAAACATCCAAAGAGGGGGGAATTCCACTTTTCCCACCCCTTCTCGTCCGCTACTGAATCCAACCAGTAGGCTGGCAGTTTTGAACGTTTGGCTGTTTGGCATCTGAATTGTTGCGATTCACTACTGCCTGTCTATTTTAAACTTGAGATACATACTGTTTATCAGATCAAAAGCCTCGGACACTTATTTCATTCTAAGAAAACTTGCTACAATGTTTATATAACATTCTCACTAACTACGGTAACTGAATTTGAATGCGCGCCGAATTTTTCTCAATGATGTTTTTGACTGTTCCAAGTGTGATTTTTTAAATTGGATATAGGCTAGGACGCAAAATTACAAAACTCAGTAATTTTTCCATAATTTTTACTAAACGCCAAAAAAATTTCACCAAAAATGTATTCCGTATGAAGTTTTACTCTCCGTTAACCCCCGATTACCTATCGTAAGGCTGGCTTGTCCGAGCGGGAGCGAGGACAAGCGCGTTAGGCCCACGCAGCGGTGGTATTTCAGTGGTCACCCACCTCATAAAATTTCGTGAATAGGAAAAATTCTAGGAAAATTACTGGGTTTTGGAAATATGTGGCTAGGACTGTAGTAGAGGCCTCATCATTGATTATCAGAAATGTTTTACAACTGCGAGAACCTATGGCATGGCTAAAACCAGATTCTCAAGTTCAGAACCAGGGTTCTCAAGTAATGAATTTTCTGTGCCACGTTTTAAAATTTCTTAGAACCAGACTCTCAAGTCCAGAACAAGGTTCTCAAGTAACCGGATTTTCTCATAACCAAATACAGTACGAGGCCTATACTAGTCTCATTGCAAGTGTTTAGACAAGCAAATGTCTTACCAAAGGTAAGAAAGTGACTCCCAACGGAGTCTCCTAATCAATAAACGATGCTTTCATATACCAGAGAAACACATCTCAGATATCCGTTTGAGAAAAAGTAACCCACTGAAAGCGTTCATGAGGCGAGCACTCTCAACGCATCCAAGCTAACGCTCCAAGACTATCAGTTACAATACAACAGTACATCACATGGCACAGTTTGGCTACTGGATCGTATGATATGTACATGCTAAAGCATTCACAATCCATTACGAGAATAAATTTGAAATGTCGCCCTTTTTCCAGTAAACGTAGTGGTAAAGATACATAATATTGAAGTGGGAGATACAGAAGACTTTTCCCCCGCTTACGCAGACATGTGCTATAGGCCTCGTAATTGGTTATAAGAAAGTCCAAAATCGTGGCACAGAAAATTCCTTACTTGAGAATCCGGTTCTGGATTTGAGAATCTGGTTCTAAGAAATTTTGAAAAGTGGCTAAAACGTGGCACAGAAAATTCATTACTAGAGAATCCGGTTCTGGACTTGAAAATCTGATTCTGGCCATGCCATGGGTTCTCGCGGTTTTGAACCATCTAATACTATAATGAAACAGTGTGCGTCCGTCTGTAACGCCAGCCCGGTTTACCACAGTTAACGCCAGCCCGGTTAACCACAGTTGCTACGGGCAACCACAGCCAATCAGCGACGAGCACATACTATTAAAGAGAGCAGAATCCCCGGGCCTAATACCCGGCTGCAGAGCTAATGTTTCAGTCCGATAGTGGGTTGATGTTTCACGAGCTAATGTTTCAGTAGAAAACAGAAAACAGCTGTCCCCATTTTAAGAAATGGGGACAAAATGCAGTTTGTTATATTAACGTCAAAACGAACTAATGTTTCATACATTAAAGTTATATGAGTTAATGTTTCATGAGCCTAAACGAGCTAATGTTTCAGTAGCGACCAGTGGCCTGTTTTCACAACTGTCCCCATTTAAATAAATGGGGACAAAAGCCTGTTTTCACGTATGTCCCCATTTTATGAAATGGGACAAAAGCCTGTTTTAACATCTGTCCCCATTTTAATAAATGGGGACAAAAACCTGTTTAGTTCGGTAATAGATTACTTTCCACGGGAAGCTTCAAAATGGCACAATAGATTATTTCCACAGGATATTCATTGCAACGGCAATAGAAAACTTTCCACGGAAGGTTCCTAATGGCTCAATATATTATTTCCACGGGATATTCATTGCAACGGCAATCGATTACTTTCCACGGGAAGTTCCTAATGGCTGAATATATTATTCATATGCTAAATTAATCTGATTTTAGTGTCCACGGGATATATCCAATACTGAAAGTAATACTTTTTTTAAATAATATTTTTACATGCAATGATCAACGCAACGGTAATAGATTACTTTCCACGGGAAGCTTCAAAATGGCTCAATAGATTATTTCCACGGGATATTCATTGCAACGGCAATCGATTACTCTCCACGGGAAGTTCCTAATGGCTCAATAGATTATTCATATGCTAAATTAATCTGATTTTAGTGTCCACGGCATATATCAAATACTGAAAGTAATATTTTTTTAAATAAATTTTTACATGCAATGATCAACGCAACGGTAATAGATTATTTTCCACGGGAAGCTTCAAAATGGCTCAATAGATTATTTCCACGGGATATTCATTGCAACGGCAATCGATTACTTTCCACGGGAAGTTCCTAATGGCTGAATAGATTATTCATATGCTAAATTAATCTGAGTGGAAGTTCCTAATGGCTGAATAGATTATTCATATGCTAAATTAATCTGATTTTAGTGTCCACGGGATATATCCAATACTGAAAGTAATACTTTTTTTAAATAATATTTTTACATGCAATGATCAACGCAACGGTAATAGATTACTTTCCACGGGAAGCTTCAAAATGGCTCAATAGATTATTTCCACGGGATATTCATTGCAACGGCAATCGATTACTTTCCACGGGAAGTTCCTAACGGCTCAATAGATTATTCATATGCTAAATTAATCTGATTTTAGTGTCCACGGGATATATCCAATACTGAAAGTAATATTTTTTTAAATAATATTTTTACATGCAATGATCAACGCAACGGTAATAGATTACTTTCCACGGGAAGCTTCAAAATGGCTCAATAGATTATTTCCACGGGATATTCATTGCAACGGCAATCGATTACTTTCCACGGGAAGTTCCTAATGGCTCAATAGATTATTCATATGCTAAATTAATCTGATTTTAGTGTCCACGGGATATATCAAATACTGAAAGTAATATTTTTTTAAATAAATTTTTACATGCAATGATCAACGCAACGGTAATAGATTACTTTCCACGGGAAGCTTCAAAATGGCTCAATAGATTATTTCCACGGGATATTCATTGCAACGGCAATAGATTACTTTCCACGGAAGGTTCTTAATGGCTCAATATATTATTTCCACGGGATATTCATTGCAACGGCAATCGATTACTTTCCACGGGAAGTTCCTAATGGCTGAATAGATTATTCATATGCTAAATTAATCTGAGTGGAAGTTCCTAATGGCTGAATAGATTATTCATATGCTAAATTAATCTGATTTTAGTGTCCACGGGATATATCCAATACTGAAAGTAATACTTTTTTTAAATAATATTTTTACATGCAATGATCAACGCAACGGTAATAGATTACTTTCCACGGGAAGCTTCAAAATGGCTCAATAGATTATTTCCACGGGATATTCATTGCAACGGCAATCGATTACTTTCCACGGGAAGTTCCTAATGGCTCAATAGATTATTCATATGCTAAATTAATCTGATTTTAGTGTCCACGGGATATATCCAATACTGAAAGTAATATTTTTTTTAATAATATTTTTACATGCAATGATCAACGCAACGGTAATAGATTACTTTCCACGGGAAGCTTCAAAATGGCTCAATAGATTATTTCCACGGGATATTCATTGCAACGGCAATAGATTACTTTCCACGGAAGGTTCCTAATGGCTCAATATATTATTTCCACGGGATATTCATTGCAACGGCAATCGATTACTTTCCACGGGAAGTTCCTAATGGCTGAATAGATTATTCATATGCTAAATTAATCTGATTTTAGTGTCCACGGGATATATCCAATACTGAAAGTAATACTTTTTTAAATAGTATTTTTACATGCAATGATCAACGCAACGGTTATAGATTACTTTCCACGGGAAGCTTCAAAATGGCTCAATAGATTATTTCCACGGGATATTCATTGCAACGGCAATCGATTACTTTCCACGGGAAGTTCCTAATGGCTCAATAGATTATTCATATGCTAAATTAATCTGATTTTAGTGTCCACGGGATATATCCAATACTGAAAGTAATATTTTTTTAAATAATATTTTTACATGCAATGATCAACGCAACGGTAATAGATTACTTTCCACGGGAAGCTTCAAAATGGCTCAATAGATTATTTCCACGGGATATTCATTGCAACGGGATTGTGAAACTGGCTCGATAGATTACCTTCCACCAAACTAACTGGTTCAATAGAGCAGTGTTTAACAATGTAGTACAGCAATCTAATACCCAGATCTCTAATACTCGGCCCTAATTCTCGGCAGAATACTCGGCAGAATACCCGGTAAAGCGCGCGAAGCGCGCACAGAAGCACAACTCGAGCAGAGTCCCCGGGCCCAATACCGGGCTGCAGTCCCTAGTATCTTATAATCAATTATGAGGCCTATATATGGTCCGTGAACCCTACTGATTCTTGATCGGAGCAAAATCACACACGGAATAGGCTCTGGAAATAAATGAGAAAATTGGCGCCAAATTCAAATTCAGTGTCCGAATGCATTGTGATTGGTTGGTAGGCATGTTTGGCAATATATCTTATATCCGGTTTTGGACCACTCGCTGATGCGTTCAGTGTGACTGGCCAACGTACTCCCAGTGGCATACAAATTCAAGACATCCAAGATCATAACGATGGATATGGAACAGTTTCATGCAAAGATTTTGGTTCCTTGTCTATGTATGAACATCAGTAATTGGTTTGTAGCCTTATATTTTCATGAACTGCATAGAAATAAGCGTCAGATTTTTTTGATACCATTTGTCGAAAAGGAAATTTATAAGTCATTTAATCAAATATAATCATTTCCGCATTCAATGTAACCTGGTCAAGGTATCTTGTTATGAAAATTTCTTTCTATTTATCGTTTAACATAGCCCTTTAAGGAAAAATCAGCTTATTCAGTCAGTTTGTGAAATAGAAATTCTTCGGTAGATTATTTTCACTTTTCACTTTTCAGCAAATACTTCTAATTTCATCAATAAGTTCATTATTAACTTCAAGTTATTTCCATCACCGTTGCCAGCTGAATCCATTACCATCCAGTTCTAGCTAGCACCAACACCATTCAATATCAACCGGTTTCAATCTAGTTTCATCCAGTTCCATTTAGCACCATTCAGCACCATCCAAAACCATCCAATTTCATCTAGCACCATTCAGCACCATCCAAAACCATCCAGTTTCATCTAGCACCATCCAATCGGTATGTACGAGAGCTGGAAGAACTGGTCGTGGTGTGTGGCCGTACTGCACTGCTTCATATTCGTACTCGTCATGGCCTAGTTGGTTTTCTTCACTATTTCTTATTGAAAAGTTATTCACTATTTTGTACTATTTGCAATAGATCGAGACTGCAGGTCCTCGATGACTGCATTTCCCTTCTTAGTATGCAAAATTCACACGGTATTTGAATTTTACTATGTGAGTGAAAGCAATAACCCATCACCGCATCATCATCCTCAGAACATCATTAAATATCAGAACATTTAAATATCAGAACATCATTAAATATCAGAACATCATTAAATATCAGAACATCATTAAATATCAGAACATCATTAAATATCAGAACATCATTAAATATCAGAACATCATTAAATACCAGAACATCATTAAAGATCAGAACATCATTAAAGATCAGAACATCATTAAAGATCGGAACATCATCCATCAAGGAAGATGATTTTCATCTATTCTGGATGCCCTTCTTCTCGTCGAAATTTATAAAAAAATCTACATGATCCAACCAAAAAAGTGAAAAATTCAGACTCCTGGTAGGATTCGAACCCACGAGCTCCTGTTCAGTACACAGATGTGCTAACCACTGTGCTAACATTTTAGTTTCCTGATCGTCGAGTTCACATTGAAAAACCTGGAGGGTGACGTACGTCTGCGACTTTATGTTCCACAGTACGATGATGATGGACCGCGTACTGTTTACTACATTCTCGTGGCATCCTACGCCGTATGGGCCTTGTTCATTATGGTACTATTTATTGCGCTGTGCCAGAATCGCGCCACCATCATGCTCGTGTACGCCGTTTACACGGTTGGTTGTCGTTCAAGTTGATCGGCTATCAAGAGTCGTAACATAGAAAAACAGAAAATTCATGGGCTATCACGATTTGTATTCCTTCTTCATCCCTGTTTATGCTCACACCGAAACAATAACCGCAACAGGCACCGCAATTTCATTAGCGAAACGGATGGCGAATTTTTTTTGAACACTTGCAATCAGCGTAACAAATAATAAGAAACAATCAAGAAAATGCTTTCATGCGATTGCCTAAATACCAACGAAAAACGGTCGGATTTTTTTATCTGTTTTTTATGTGCTCGCTGTATTGGCACGTTTTGAATACCAGCACATGTTTTGATTTACGGTGAACAGAAACAAGCAGTTTGAACAAACTACGGCCGTTCGGTGAAACGAGCGTATGTATAATAAGCTTTTCTGTTAAAGCCCGTATGTTATTTCTGCAAGCAAACGTACTGCCCAAACATCTGATAATGAAACATCAGTAGCCTTAACTCAACTCTGTTGACACCATAGTTTAACACCAGAGCATGGGGTGATGATGATTGATGTGCGTGTTAAAACTGGTTGTCTGATGTTTCATTATCAGAACTTTTGTGCACGATTTTTGTTCGCAGATACAACATACGGGCTTTAAAATACGGTGCATGCTTCGGTGCATTCCTGTTAAACGATATATCATAAACGCAATTCATAT
>OZ038446.1:28517176-28524676 GCA_964036265.1 Daptonema setosum
ATTATGCATGTAACAAATGAAATATCAGATTTTGCTAGCCATTGGTTGAAAATTCCACGTTTAGTTAACTTATATGTACCGTTGGTTTTTAAATCGGATTGCCTGAGAAAACCTACGGTTTGTATGGGGAGAGGCGTCGACGAAAAAAAATTTGAGCTGTTAGCGGTTTTAGAACCACTATATGGTGGGTAGTAATCGACCATAGTATTAGGGTTCACAAATGTTTCAATCTCGAGAACGGCCACTTTGAAATTTAAAAAACGAAATTTCATAGATTTTTTAATTTTTACATTTTTCTGCATTCAAACGCCGATATTAAAAGATAGCATTTATCTATTGTTCTGAAATTTCACATGGTCATTCTTCATCTTACTGCGGTCATTTTGAGCATATAACGTGGTATTTAAGTGATTTTTCGACAAACAAATTATAGGAATTTACTCATTTGGTCGCCCGGTTTGGGTAATAATATTTACCTCTGATTTTCGTTAAAGTCCCAAGTTATTTCGGATAAACCATATAGCCCACGAGTTACCTCAATAGGTCGACTTCACAACCTACAGGTGCCACCCCACCCACATCGCCTTCGTTTCCAGTGGAAAATGTCAATTTTTAAATTTTTTAAAAATTGTTAAAAAAAATTTTTGTGCTGATGGTATATAAAAAAATTTTGGTTACTAAAGAATTTTTTTAACCCACGTCAATATTTTACGCATGTTTTTAGCTTCATTTAGAGCTATAACAGAAGTAAATTAGTTAACTTTTCAATAGTGATCGATTCGGTCAAAGGCATAAAACTTAGGAAATTTTTTCGCTAATAATTAAGGTTATAGTACAAACAAGATGTTGTATTAAAAGATTTGCGCTAGAATAGAGTCACTAAACTGCTTATTATTGTTAAATGTTTTGTTTGCAACAATATTAGCGTATGCAATAGATCTTAGGATAATGGTTTCCCCAAATAATAGAATTGTAACACCGTCAATGAGCACATCGTTGTAAAAAATTGATTTTTATTCATATTTCTGAAATTTTACCGTAACTCTGTAAAATCGTTCATGGCCACTGTCAGACACATTCTCAAGCAGAAAATATGCAATTCAAGCGTTCTGCAGCTATATTTGAACTAGGATCGCAACGACAAATTTTTAACCTTTTGAGTTAGTATAGCCGGAAAAATTATTTGTGTCGCATGTGTCGAAGTTTTACACATGCGCTTGTCATATAAAATTCTACGGGTCTATGCATTCTTGAACCCAACGACTGCTCAATCGACGACCCTATTAACGTGTATGTAAAGCACTAAAGTATGGGTAGCGGATGATCAAACGGGTCGGAAAAACTCAAATTTGAAGTTTCATCCTGCATGAAAGTTGTTTTCTAGGTTCAATTCTTTACTGTTTAATCATTTAAAAAATCGCAGGGCTCATTTATAATTATATTTTTGAGGTTTCCCGTTGGTCATGCGCTAAGCTACCCAAACTTTCTTGAGATGACTCTGACTGAACCCGCCCTGGTTCAACTGAACAACTATGTAATTATTGTAGGAAAAAATTATTAATTGAGACTAAAAGATTTTAAACAGTAAATAATTGAACCTAGGGAACAACTTTCATGCAGGATGAAACTTCAAATTCAAGTTTTCCCGATCTGACTGCTCATCCGCTACCCATACTTTAGTGCTTTACATACACGTTAATAGGGTCGTCGATTGAGCAGTCGTTGGGTTCAAGAATGCATAGACCCGTAGAATTTTATATGACAAGCGCATGTGTAAAACTTCGACACAAGCGACACAAATAATTTTTCCGGCTATACGTTCGATTTTCGTCAAAATCCCAAGTTCTTTGGAATGATCCATATAGTCCACGGCTTACACTAATATGTCAACTTCACAACCTACAGGTGCCACCCAACCGACATGGTCGCCGTTTGAAATGAATATTTCATTTTTGTAAAAAAATCGGTAATCTTGTTGTGTACCCGATGGTAAATTTTTTTTGGTTATTCGTAAATCATGTGTTGACTTTTCAATTTGAGCTGTAACAGTAAATAAACTCAAAGGTTTTCACTCGTTATCCATTCGTTTAAAGGCGATAAAAAGTAGGCAAATTTTTCGCTGATAATTATTGTTATAGTACAAAAAAGAAATTGTGTTGAACGATTTGCGCTAGAAAAAAGTTACGAAACTGTTTATTATTGTGGAATATTTCGTTGGCAGCAACATTAGCCTAAGGTACAACTGTTAAGACAATGGTTTTCCCAAATAATAGAATTGTTTGACCTGACAACGAGGACATCGTTATCAAAGAAGTAGATTATTTCATATTTATGAAATTTCACCGTAACGCTGCAAATTGTTCATGCCACTGTCAGACACATCCTCAAGCTGAAAATATGCAATTCTAGGATTCTGCAGCTATATTTGACTCAAATGCTATAAATGTTTTCTAACCTTTACATTTAGTCGAAATCCGGGGTTCCAGGATCGAACATGGCAGGAGGCACAGAAGCAATTTTACAGACCCCACAGATTTTTTGAAAGTTTACAGTTTTTATAAAAAATCTGGGAAACGAACCCGGGCCACTCGGCATGCTAGGCAAGTGGCACAGAATAAAGAGAGAGTGAGTGAACTATGAGATTACAGTCATACCGAGCAAAATTTATAGAATTATTAGTTGGAAGTAACGTGTTTCGGCGGATTTAAAGAAACTAGAAACGTTAGCTTCCGCAACTCGGCTCCGCCATCGTCAGTAGTCTACCGACGTTGCCATGAAACAATCATGAAGCATGATTACAAACCCCACAGATTTTTCGAATTTGATTTTTCTCGAGCAACATTACTTTTCCATGTAAGTTTTACTGTTTGCGAACCCCGATAACCTATCGTAAGGCTGGCTTGTCCGAGCGGAGCGAGGACAAGCGCGTTAGGCCCTGCAGGGGAGGTTTCAATATTTCTTCCTGCACGTGTTGTACCATAGGCACTATGCTGTAGAGAGCATGCGAGCGTAGCGAGCCAGTTATAGTCGGGTATATGCAGCTTAGTTGCATTGGCTCAGTAGCACAGCGCAAGAGCGCTTCCCTAACATGCGAGTGGCCCGTGTTCGTTTCCCAGATTTTTGATACAAACTGTAAACTTTCAAAAAATCTGTGGGGTCTGTAAAATTGCGCCTTCTGTGCTGCACGCGCCCCCCGTCTGAGAGTTCTTATCAAGTCAGGACAAGAAAGCTGTATTTCCTGCTTGGATAATCAAATGAGATTCAAGTTTTATTTGCTCCAAGAATTTTGAAACAGGAAATTTCGTTATATACTCGGCACTAAAGGTGAAGGTGGAATGCTATTTATCGTGCTGAAATACTGAAAATAGTCGGTGTATGCTTTCCGGAACAATTTAGAACTAATGTTTGAATGAAAATAACTTTTTCAAGTCGGTAAATTTTTTTTTATTCAAGTATGTTATGGATGTTATACCAATTTATTGGTATAACACACCATAACACAGTTTGGTCGGGGAAAATGTTGCGTTACGTTATGTTACGATGGGGAAGTATGTTAACCTACCATAACAGGCTCCGCCTCCGTAACATAACGTGTTATATTATGGTGTTATGGTGGAGTATGTTAGGCCCTACTAATTGAGGATGGGATGTGTCTGACAGTGTCATGAATGATTTCACAGCATAACGGTGAAATTTCTGCAATATAAAAAAACAATTTTTTGATTATCTTTCTTGCTTGACAAATGTTACGTATCTATTATTTGGGGAAACCATTATCTTAACATCTGTTGCAAAGGCTAATATGTTGCAAACAAATCAATAACAATAATAAGCAGTTTCGTGACTCTATTCTAGCGGAAATCGTTCAATACTATATTTTTTTGTACTATAACATTAATTATTAGCGAAAAAATTGCCTATTTTTTTTGCTTTTGAACAAATTGATCACGGGTGAAAAGTTTAGAGTTGATTTACTGTTATAGTTCAAATTGAGACTGAAAACACGAATAAAGTCATCACATGACTTACGAATAACCAAGAATTTTTTTACCATCGGTACATAAAAAGATTACCGAATTTTTATTTATTTTTTTACCAAAAATGAAATATTCATTTCAAACGGCGACCATGTTTGTTGGGCCGCACCTGTAGGTTGTGAAGATGACATATTAGTGTAAGCCGTGGACTATATGGCTCATTCCAAAGAACTTGGGATTTTGACGAAAATCTGAGTTTACACGAACGTACTAAATCAAAAGGAAAAAAATTTGTCGTTGCGATTCTAGTTCAAATATAGTTGCAGAACGCTTGAATTGCATATTTTCTGCTTGAGGATGTGTCTGACAGTGGCCATGAACGATTTTACAGAGTTACGGTAAAATATCAGAAATATGAAAAAAATCAATTTTTTGGCAACGATGTGCTCATCGACGGTGTTACAATTCTATTATTTGGGGAAACCATTATCCTAAGATCTGTTGCATACGCTAATATTGTTGCAAACAAAACATTTAACAATAATAAGCAGTTTCGTGACTCTATTCTAGCGCAAATCTTTTAATACAACATCTTGTTTGTACTAAAACCTTAATTATTAGCGAAACAATTTATAAGTTTTATGCCTTTGACCGAATGGATCACTATTGAAAAGTTCACTAATTTACTTCTGTTATAGCTCAAAATGAAGCTAAAAACATGCGTAAAATCATGACGTGGGTTAAAAGAATTCTCCAGTAACCGAAAAAATGTTATAACCATCAGCACGAAAAATAATTAAAATAATTTTTTAAAAAATTTAAAAAATGACATTTTTCACTGGAAACGAAGGCGATGTGGGGGGGGGGGGGGGGGGTGGCACCTGTAGGTTGTGAAGTCGACCTATTGGGGTAACTCGTGGGCTATATGGTTTATCCAAAATAACTTGGGACTTTAACGAAAATCAGAGCTAAACATTATTACCCAACCGGGCGACCAAATGAGTAAATTCCTATAATTTGTTTGTCGAAAAATCACTTAAATGCCACTTTATACGGCTCAAAATGACCGCAGTAAGATGAAGAATGACCATGTGAAATTTCAAAACAATAGATAAATGCTATCTCTTAATATCGGCGTTTGAATGCAGAAAAATGTAAAAATTTAACAATCTATGAAATTTAGTTTTTCAAATTTCAAAGTGGCCGTTCTCGAGATTGAAACATTTGTGGACCCTAATACTATGGTCGATTACTACCCACCATATAGTGGTTCTAAAACCGCTAACAGCTCAAATTTTTTTTCGTCGACGCCAAACTGTAGGTTTTCTCAGGCAATCCGATTTAAGCATTTTCTTTATGTGTTTTTTCGTTTTATTTAATTAATAAAGCCCTACTTCGATGTCAGAGGAAAATACATGCAATTTTCAACTTGAAAACAAAGTTTATTAAAAAAATTAAAAAAATTTGGTTGAAAAATTTGAGCCACAGATTTTTTGGAATAAACAAAAAAGACTATACAGGGTGGAAGTTGTATTTAGTGAATACGATGCTAATAGCAATATAAACGTTATTTACCTTGAAAAAAAAACGATTCGGATGTCTATTTGAACGTATCTTGAGTTCTTTTCAATTTAAGAGTCGATGCCAGAGAAAAGCAACCGTTTTCCTTAGATTTTTTGAAATCGTTAATTTTGCTGTTATTAACGCTTTATATGCAGAAAAGTGTTGCGATTCTAAAAATATTCTTTGTTTTCGAATTTGAACAACAGAATTCATAGGAAACTCACTTTTCTGACCACATGTCGAATGGTTTTTGAAAAATTTGTCTTTTTTATGAATTTATCAATTTCTCTATATGTGAGCTTTGGAGGCTCATAATATTTCTGATATATATTTTTTAGGTCATTATCCATTTGTGTTTTCAATTTCAGTTCACAAAACGAGTTTTTCGTTTGTCAATTTCTTCTCACAACATGGGACCTTTTACAAGGCGACGAGATTCTCAATCGTTTCCAAGCCCCTAGAAATTTGTGCGGGTAAATCTAGAAGCTCCTATCGGCATAAATTAGTAGTCTTTTATATGCAGAATCTTTTGAAATTAACCATTTTATAGCAATTTCCTATATCTCTCACAAATCGTCAAAGAAGTTGAGGAAACTTGTGGTTTTGCACCTTCATGGGAGTTCCAAGGCTAACACACATGGAATGTCAACCAGCAGCCAAATGTGTAATATTCGTGTAAGGCGCTCTGTGTCTCATCGCTTGTTCAGCACAGTGGTTGGCACTTTCGTTTTGCAAGCGCCAGGTCTCGGGTTCAATACCCATACCACGGTTTCGGACAATTTTTTTCGCTGAATCGTTAGTATATGAGGAAAATTATGATCTTGATGCGTAGCATGAAGTCTTGCCATATTTTTTTCCAAAAACTGCGACGTTATATGACGTAACGATGCTCAAAACACCGTCGGCTGAAAATCATGTAGAAAGCGCGTGTTCCAACGTAAGCTTCGCACGCGTATTTGAATCTTCTTCGAGGTAATATGAAAGATGTAGGAAATTGCTATGAAATAATTAATTTCAAGAGATTCCCTAGATAAAATACTACTAATTTATGCCGATAGGAGCTTCTAGATTTACACGCACATATTTATAGGCGCTTAGAAACGACTGCGAATCGCATCACCTTGTGAAAGATCCCATGTTTAGAGAAGAAATTGACAAACAAAAAATTTGTTCTGCAAACTGAAATTAAAAACACAAATAGTTAATGACCTGAAAATTCTATTTCTGAAATATTATGAGCCTCCGGAGCTCAAATTCAGAGAAATTGAGAAATTCATGAAAAAGTAGCCTTCAGAGACATCAGATTCAATTTAAACTTTCAGGGGTTTTCATCAACATACTAACTCGCATAGTAATTACATGCTAAAATAACTGATTTTAGTGTTTCACAAGTGAAGTAAGTTGATTATAATACCGGGTGTACCATTTAAAATTCCGCATTTTCATTTCGAATAAAAATTGCAATTTTAATTCGAATTCGAAAAATGTTAAGCCAGGTTATAGACGATTTTTGGCTATTTTGTTTCATTTTTATTTTTTCAAATCGAGCTAACAAATCAATTGTTATAAAAAAAATTCCCAAGACACCCATTTTTCACGTTTTTGCACTGTAGTCGGTGATATTTTATATGACGGTGTGAGTGTTATAAACGCAATTTTGATAATTTTAAACATCTCAGTTAAATAATGTGTTAAAAACATTTCATAGTATGAACAACTGTGAATTTGTTACCAATCATCTAACCCACAGGCTGCTTACAAACTTTAACCACTATGCAGTTAAACTCCGCCTCCGCAAGCATGCGCTAGCGCAGGGAGCGTGATTTTTCCTGTGGGAAAGTTTAGATCTGACGTTGTGGTTTGCGCAGCAGAATATCGTAACCCACCGTGTTTCACCGTAATTTTGTCATTTTTTCCGTTTGGGTCAAATGATCTCACGTAAAAAGAAAAAAACATGCTC
>OZ038446.1:28540744-28598244 GCA_964036265.1 Daptonema setosum
TTACTACATATCCAAATCCTAGCTACACATATCAAAATACTAGGTACACATATAGAAATACTAGCTACATACATATCGATATCATAGCTACATGTATCGAATTACTAGCTACAATTTTCGAAACAATTTAATTCGGGCGTATTCTGGTATGTTTCACCTGTATTTCAAGCAGATGTTACCTGATAGTGATAATAATAATTAGGATATTCCAATATATTCTTATTTATGTGCGAAAAACAGGAATAAATTGACGATTTTGGGCGAAAATAAGAGACTTTCGTAAAATTAGCATAAAAATTGGTATAATCATGCGATTTTGAAATTTTATATTCCAAAATCTGTAGGAGAATGCCACTTCCAACAACTAGAGCGCCGAACTCTACCGCCTTTCCAGTATAAATTGGAAGACAACTTATTACAAACATCACTAGTTTGTCGTGATCTTGAAATAGAAATAGATAAAGATCTTTCTTTCAAAGCACATGCAAACAAATTGCCTCATCTGCAGCCAGATTCTCAGGATGCGTACGTAACTGCTTTAGAACCATTACTTTATCGTTCAGATCGAAGATCCTAACCACATACATTATCCCACGACTTGAGTACGTAACGACTGTCTGGAACATAGATACGCTGAATGTCATTTCTACCGTAGAAAGGCCCTTTAGACGATTCACAAAAGTCTCCTGTCAATTGTATCAAACTGAATACCAAGAAAGATTAAGTATACTGTCTTTGGAAAAGCTCATTTTTCGAAGAACAGTTTTAGATACGGTACTTGCTTTAAAAATCATTACGGGATATTTTCTTGAATGTTAACCCTTCTGATTTTTTCTGTCTTACAGTAGACACTAGTCTTCGGCGAAACAATAGATACAAACTTCAATTTCCTGAATGTCGCACAGAGAAACGCCGCTCCTTCTGGAGTATAAGAATAATTAACCTCTGGAATACCATACCTGATATAGCATTTGACTCAAATTGCCACAAACCATTTAAAAAGTTTTTAGAAAACGATTTCGAAGAAAATATAAATATCTATCTGAAAAACAATTACTGTAACGTAGATTATATATCAAACCAGAGTGCATAAACTTGTGACTTGTGCTGGAATCTATGATAAATATGATTATTTGCTTTCACTGACGACATTATTGTGTTCAACTGAGCACATTCGTCCATTTTGTATTAAAATAAACTAAATATTAATACAATTGTCTTAAATTCTCCTTCATATGCCACATAAAACTTTGAAAACGGTTAACCATAACAAAAATTATAGAAAAAACAAAACGTAACTTTTAAATGGGACACCCTGTATATCAAAATCTGAGCTACATAAATTAAAATCCCAACTACATCGATATATCGAAATCCCAGCTATGTACATCTGAAGTCGAAATCTAGGAAAAACTGATTAACCATAAATTTTCGTGTCACAACATCGTAAAACTGACCACCGACCAAGTGATAAATTAAGGTTATCATGCATGCGCCATGATGCCCAGTCAGCACATGAAAGACTGTCGTCTGTCTAGTCTAATGCGTAGGGCGGCAGCCTCGGAAACTGGTGGTTCTAGGTTCGAAACTGGACTTGAGACACAGATCCTGACGCGCGGCTCTGATGTTTCTGCCATTGTCCGTCAGTTTATTCGACCTGTCTGGTCCACTGGCGGACAAGCTGAACCTCCAAAGGGAGGGGAATTTTGCCAAAGAGGGGGGAATTGGCAGAAAATATATCATTTTACCTACACCTCAGGGAACAAATTCTACTTTTTGAAATTGCCAAAGAGGGGGGAATTCCACTTTTCCCTCCCCTTCTCGTCCGCTAGTGGTCTGGTCACTAGGAAAACAACATTGTGAATGGTATTAGTGTGCCCTATTCATTTCATACAGCATGATCGTAAACGAACCTGTCTAATTTTCCAGTGTAACTTTTTCAAAACCAATGAAAATCATGCAAAATAAAACTGAATTGATCACTGAGCAAAACTTCGAGCTATATCTCTTCGGTAATCATGATTTCTGTAACAAAAATTTGGGGATTGCGTGGGGTTGTACAAAAAAATACACGTCCGCCTCGTTTACGGTGAAAAAGATTCCCAAAACCCATAAAAGACAATTTATATAACTGGACATAACACTTGATTGCCTAGAATCTACATAACACCCAAAAATATAACATGGCGCAACCAAAAATTGTCATATTGTCAATTAAAAATTTTCATATTATTTTGGGACATTAACATACAAGTTATTTAGGAGTTGCATGGCCGGCCAACCTGAATTACTGGCAATTTTTCATTACTGTAGCCAACAAAACACGACTGGAACCATCTCAGAATCAGTTTTTCGGTGGCAAAGAGGTCGAATGAACTGACGTGTTTCGAACCAAAATTTCAAAGCAAAGCGCGTCAGTGTCAGCGTGCCTGTCCAGGTTTCGAAACTAGCACTGAGGAGGATTGCGAGTTCGGCGCCCAACCGCTAGACTAGGAAGTCAACAAAGTACAATATGTATTACACGATAGCAATTGATTATGATATTGCATTGAAAAGTTCGCCATTTTGAACCGTATGATCTTGGCGCACGTTTTCGTGAATTTCTTTTTCTTATTTGATCAATGATAAGTAGATTGCCACCTGAACGTACATGTTCAGTACCAGTGTCATAAGGAAATCGCCGAAGATCTGCGTAACCGACTATATCGTTTTGTCCTGTTCCATCAGAATTATTGTGAATGCAGTAATTCCTAAGCTTGATGTGTGTATTGGTGTGATGACGTGAATGTGATGCAATAAAGGTCTGCCACTGCAAACATATTCTACAAAACCCACGCAATCACTGCTTCCAGCCGATCCCACATTTAATCACACTCATTTGATACACTAGCGGACGAGAAGGGGTGGGAAAAGTGGAATTCCCCCCTCTTTGGCATTTCCAAAAACTGGAGTTTGTTCCCTAAGGTATAGGTAAAGTCGTTCATTTTCCGCCAATTCCCCCTCGTTGGGAATATTCCCCTCCCTTTGGAGGTTTCGCTCGTCCGCCAGTGGCCGATCCCACATTTAATCACACTCATTTGATACACTAGTGCAGTTCCCCATGTTTGGCAGTTTCAAAAATAGAACTTGTTCTTTCAGGTGAAGGTTTGTAGAATTGCATCAGATCTGGAAATTCCCCTCTCTTTGGAGAAATGCTCCTTCCTTTGGAGGATTAGCTGATCGTCTGCCAGTGATTTGATCGCTGGCCTTTTTATGGCAAAGCACACATTGATTTCGTAAGGTGTTTTCATGGTCGTACGCTGAGATTCTAGAAGAAGCATTTGGTCCTAAGCAGCTTACCATAACCATACGCTAAACATTGTATTGCCGATACGGTATGCTGCTTGACATAAAGTATAGTTCCTGCATACAACCATGAAGATACCCTTACCGATCACATTCTGAAATTTTCCCTGACATACGATACGATTGGTTTTATGGTGCTATGAATGTACCTGCATTTTTCGACCTAAATGTTATTAGTCTAGTTTATTGCATAGTGTACTGAATCATACGAAAACGGCAATATCATTTCTAATCTTCACAAAATTCCACAAGAATTAAAATATTGAGTCATCGGGTTCACACTTTTCACTAATTCTCTTTTAAACTCAAACAGTTTACTCCCTTTTAACACTTCAACACACATGTACTTAACATATTCCTCTATATCAACAAAAGTTTGTCACTAATTTGTTATAGTTTTATGACTTTTATGTTTCGAATGTTACTATTTTTAATTTTTATGGTCAGCTGGGGACTCTACATTGAGGGCTATGCTTAGAAATGCTCGAAATACCTCGCGCTCCCAGTCCCAGCACATTTGAGTAATTAGCAGCCGAAAATAGATCAGTCAGGCAAATTCAGTCAATTGAGTCGGGCGTATTTTTGTAATCAGAACTATACATTGGGCAACGAGAGGATGGTGTACCAAAAAAAATCCAAACCAAAAAAAATCCCTGATTTGCCTATACCAAAAAAAATCCATACCAAAAAAAATCCACCCAAAACAAATCCATACCAAAAAAAATCCACCCAAAAAAATCCATACCAAAAAAATCCATTGTAATTTGTGCGTGAACGTGTAATATGACCATGATCAGGTATGAGTCAATTTAGAACGTAACACGTATTTACAGTATGTACATTACGTACATATAATTTTATACTTGTAGCGGATGACAAATAAAAACAACTGGCTATTTCTCGCTATAATGAAACTGATAAAATAAATGTGCATTGATGAAAAGTTTATGAAGTATAAATTATGATCAATATTGTCCTAATGTCTATGAAAAATTCATGTCATCCGCTTCGCACATTAGCTTAGAACGTATTTTCTGTTTGACCTTATAACAGTGATTCCGAAAGGTATAAGTCCCCTTTATAGCAAAAATCATTGGTGTCCATTATACATGTCCAGTGCATGAATCTTCAGTGTTTGCAACGTTATAAGTCAGAAGTCCCATATCAATCAAAGGAAGATAATGTGACTTATAACGTTGATTGATATGGGACTTCTATCAGGCATCGCCGTATTGTTTTTACTCATTTTCCATGTTAGATCCTCGTTAAGAACGGTTGCCTAATAAGGACGGTTAGGCGTTCTGAAGCGTTTGACCTTGAGGAAGCACAAAGACAGTTCTCAACCATCGTATCAACAAAGATTAACTCACTTATTATGTTTACGGAAACAAAGTATATTTAGTAGATAAAACGGCCTATTTTTTGCCGATTCCCCATCTTTGAAGAGATTCCCCTCCCTTTGGAGATTTGGCTCGTCCGCCAGTGAAACCCCAAGCGTACCACGGCTGGCGCATTGGCGGTTTTTGCCACCGGACATGTGAAAAACGTTAATTATCATCGGGTTATTTAGGGTTAATATGGTTTGGATTACCTATGACAACAGGTTATTGAATTTTCGAAAAAAATAACCCCTCAACCCTCAGAAAATTATATTTCTGATGAGTTAACGTATAAATATGTACATACTGTAAATACGCTGCTCATTTAGGTGAAGTATGGAATTAAGATATGGAAGAATTAATGGTGAGTTTATATGCTTAGCCATCACCTTCTACATTATAACATTATAAAATAATGTTCATGAGTCTGGAAAAGCTGGAATATCTGTTCTTTACTAAAAACCCGAATTTTTTTACTTCAATAGTTTATTTGAATCCCAGCAGTTCTCATTCAACCACCTAGGCAATTGTCAATTCAAATCAAAATTCTGATTTCTAATGAGCCAGAAAATTTTAGAGCGACGGCTTTCTGACAGATTTCTTGTTTACTTTCACTAACAGACACAGGCGGACGAGCTAATCCTCCAAAGGGAGGGGAATTTTGCCAAAGAGGGGGAATTGGCAGTTTTCAGGTTATTTTACCTACACCTTAAGGAACAAAACTCACTTTTTGAAAACACCAAAGAGGGGGGAATTCCACTTTTCCCACCCCTTCTCGTCCGCTAGTGCTAACAGAACATGAAACACTAATGTATGTACGTTCGGATACTGATAGCCTACAGCGACTAGCGTATGTACGAGAAGCGGAGGGAACAGTGGAGTTCTCCCTCTTTGGCGGTTTGAAAAAAGCTGAATTTGTTTTTCGAGGTGTAGGTAAAATGACATAAAAGCTGCCGATTCCATCATTCTTCGAGGACATTCCTCACTCTTTGGGAGGGTTTGCTTGTCGGCCAGTGCCTTCAGCCACTAGCGGACGAGAAGGGGAGGGAAAATTGGAATTCCCCCCTCTTTGGCAGTTCCAAAAAGTAGAGTTTGTTCCTTAATGTGTAGGTAAAATGGTCTGAAAACTGCCGATTCCCCCCTCTTTGACGAAATTCCCCTCCCTTTGGGAGGGTTTGCTTGTCCGCCAGCGCCGTCAGCGATAACCTACATTTGAGATGATGATGGTCGACGATGCCAAAAGGCATCTTCTCTATAACATCTCATTATCCGATGATCATGGTATTCTGTTACGGAACCTGAATCAGATCTGCAATCCACTGTAAAAAAATCGTGTTTTTATCTGAATTCGCGCTAAACATTTCGGACTGTCAAAAGGTTTACAAAAAAACATCTTGTCGACTATATTTGACAAAAAACTACGGTACTATCGTGCTGAGTAAGATGAGCAAACTAAGTTTAATACGCATATGTACTCATCAGCCAGACAGACTTCGGACCCGTTCAGAGTCGTCTAAAAACAATGTGTGAAGACTTTTTAAAAGTTTTCTTTGTTTCAAAACTTTTGGGTTGTAGAAACAAATTTTGTTTCCAGCGAATGAATTTTTGAAAGTTTCCCAGAACAATTAATTTTTTCACGGGTTCCGAAAGGTTTACAACAAAAGTCGTTCTTAGGACGACCCAGAATAAGTTATTACGGTACTTATACGAGTGAAAACCCTATCAGTGCGCGTAGCGAAAGTGTGTAATTTACTATTAAGTTGCATGAGAGAGACACCGATTTTCCTAGAATATTTAATTGTGCGTACCTTAATATTAAATTGACGAATGTACGGGATTCTTATTTTATTTACTTTATTATTGACTTATTTCGTACAAAGTAAAATACAGTTGATTTATCGGGTTTTCGAATCTTCTGAATCATTCTGCTTCGTGTGAAACCTTCCCAAATGTGCACTAAAACGATTAAATTCATACACAATAATGTTTCAGGAGTGACACCTTTCTGTTTACCGCGCATTAATAAAAACGCCTGGATACGTAAGTAAATCTTCATATTTGATCAAGGAATTGCCGTGTCAATGTGCCGTTTCTCGTCCAAGTACGTTGAAGTATTCCATATACATGTACTGTACATACTTACATCGGCATCGCTGCATTCACAAATCCACGTAATTGCCTAACGACAACCAACGTTCTGACTTCGTCATCCCATTAAATCGACCGATCCTTGTACGCCGCCGGTAATTGTCGTCCGAAAACGCACTGAATCAAGTAAGTTGCGTCATAACTGAACTGCATGTGTTAGTTATTTTTTTATTTATTTTTTATCGTTTTTTTATTGTTGGGTTTATTTTTTATCCCGGATATACTCTAAAACACTTTTTGATTTAGTCTTCTAATCAATACAGGGTGATCAAAGTATCTAATTATCAGAAACTAATTTCTATGGACCCGTTATACGCAAACATACAGGGTGGGTAAAAAACGTATCGCGTTTGAGTGGTTATTGTGAAATTCGAACAAACGATGTGAGATTGCGATAAGAGGAATCTATTTGGCATTTTTTGGCGTACAAACTGATGCGCTACTTTTAACTAAATTTATTCTTTCATTTCATAACTATTACACGCGATTATAAAATACATCGAATTTCCCATCGAAAAATTTCTATTTTGTGGTAAAAATGAATAAATAGTCAAAACTATTGCTTGTTGATCGGTTTCTAGGCTTTGTTGATTTTTTATAATCAAATAAAATATTTTAGTTTTATAAGATTGGATATTTTGATTGGCTTTGAAAAAAAGCATTGTTGTTTATAGTCAGCCATTGAGCTACACGCGTGCGTGCTGTCATTGCTTCTGATGAAGGCCAAGCCGAACATACTTTTTGGCGTGATTAGTTACATTATAAACACATTTAGCTCTTATTCTATTTAATAGGATGGTTATGTGATCCAAACGTCACGCAATAGTTTTGAATGTTTGTACAGTTTTACCACAAATAATGAATTTTTCTATGTATGTGAAATTCAGTGTTTTTTTCTAATAATCGCATGTAACAGTTGAGAAATGAAAGATTAAACTTTAGTAGCACTTTATTTTGTAGACTAAAATATACCTAATCGAATGCCGTTTACCGCAATCTCACAGCGTTTGCATAACTTTCACAATAACCGCTCAAACGCGACACACTTTTTACCCACCCTGTACATACAGGGTGGCCCAAAAGTTTATGTACACTTTTTGGCCGTCTTTTTCGCGTGTGTGAAATTTTAATATTACAACGGGACAATAATGGTTAGACTGGAAATTACATGAACTTTCCAAAAATGCCCTCCGTTTTGTTTTCAGATGAGTATTTCACGAGTTACACACAGGAACGTACAAAAACACGTTTTTTAATACTTTTTACGCTTGTTTTCCCCTCATTCACGATTTAAATCTTGTGTTATTCATATTTACTGTGATATTTCAGCGTAAGCGCTACGAATAAAGTTCAGATTACCCAGATAAGGCAAGACCGTCAAAACATGAAACATCAGCGTCAAATGCGATATCAGCCTTTTTAAAGGGCATGTGCTATCGGCTTGCATCAGGGCTATTTTCAATGAAATGGTTAATACTACCAATAAAGTAGTTTTGAAAGTGATAAATGAATAAATTTACAGCATAATTTTCAAGGTTTTCATCTAAAATAGCCCTGATGCAAGCCGATTGTAGTCAATGCACGTGCACTTGAACAGGGCTGGTATCGCATAACGCTAATGTTTTATGTTTTGACGGTTTTGCCTGATCTGGGTAATCTGAAGTAGTGTTATATACTAATTAGCATTTTTCCTACTTTATTTGCATTAATTACGCTGAAATACTCATAATCAGTATGAATAACACATGATTTTAATCGTGAGTAAGAGGGAAATAAGGGTAAAAAGGAAAAAAAACGTGTTTTTGTACCTTTGTTTGTATAACTCGTGACATACTCGTCTGAGAACAAAACGAAGGGCATTTTTGGAAATTTCAGGTAATTTCCAGTCCGACCATTATTGTCCCGTTGTAATATTATAATTTTACACACGCGAAAAAGATGGCCAAAAAGTGTACATAAACTTTTGGGCCACCCTACATATGTAGGCAATGAATAAGGTTAAATGTTCGCATGTTGTGCCGGTTTCGTGTGAAAAATGCGCCAAAAGCAGGTTTGAATGCAAAATATGCGTGATTTTTTTGGAGAAACAAGAAACTAGGACTGGCTTTACTCGAGGAAGAAAGCCATATCTTCGAGCTGCACGTACACCCGTTTTTTCCACTGACTTTTGTTTATTTACAGTTCCGATTAGCGTTCTATGGAATAATGTTGTTGGGATGTACACTAAACGCGAACGAAAAAAAAGAGGGGGGAGAAGGAATTTCCTTGTCTAAATGTTTTCGAAAATTCAAATTTCTCAGCAGTAGTTGCAGGCGAAATTACCTCAAAATGGGGGAAAATCTTCTCCGTTTTGAATTTCCTCCCGTCCGCCGGTGGTAGTACACGGATATTCATATCTTATAACAGGGCTGCACTGGTAGTACACGGATATTCATATTTTATATCAGGGCTGCACTGGTAGACAGAACTTACCCAAACGGAAGAATTTTCAGCCAAAAGACGGAATCAGACAATTTTGAAACATTTCCCTTAGTTTCAAATTTTGAGCTCAAACTTGGAAAAGAACGCCTTCCGTCTGGACCGTAAATGCGACACGCTGTTTGTCGTTTAGCGTTAGAAGACTGTTATTGTTGATTATGTAGACGGTTCTGGATTTGAACCAGACAGGAGGTAGAACTTTTATGTTTTGATAGAGGAATACACAGCTTTAGATACATATAATGTATTGTCATCATCGGTAGTAAACAGCGCACATCAATAACCAGGTGACGGTTGATCACAGATATAAATGCACCAGTTTATTTGGGGAGTGACATTGAAATCTCAACTAAAGCCCATAAATTGGTTTCTGCAAACAAAAATATTGCCCAAACGTCTGATAATGAAACATCACATATGGGCTTTGAACAAAAATGTGTAGTTATGTATGAGAAAGTATAGAGTTTCATGAGATTCTAGGGATGAGTTGGTGCATTAACTTTTCCAACCCGGACAACAGTAACTGAACATGATGAATGCATAGAGCTGTTCTTCAAGTTGAGTCGAACAGACAGCTTTCAAGCGTGGGTCTTCTCATTTATTTGAGGCAGCGGAAGTTAGAGTTTCCAAAGTTAGAATACTTTACATTTCAACTCTTTACATTTATCTCAGGTAACCCTTTACAGACTTAGATCTTATAATGTTATTGCAGATTCATTGTTATCAGTCTAGAATGACTGACACAGAAAATGATATTGATTGTGTGGTTGAAGACAGTGTAGTGATGGTGGAGGAATCACCGCGTCGACATCCCGTTTTCAGAGCCGTACTCTTCGTTATTCGACTCAGAAACAAGGTCACAGAAACAAGTTGAATGTTAATTTAAAGACGATTTATAAATTCTAGTGAGCAACATATAACCTAGCACCATATACATAATTTTTAAGAAAAAAATGGTTCACGACCATTAAATCGCGTCGAATACGATTTTGAACACATTTGAAAGATTTCAGATTCGAACACGTGATTCACCGCCGCTGAACGAAATGATTCCGATCCGGGTGAACAGCGTGGATCTGCTGGAGGATTGTGATCAAGTGCAGCTACCCAAACGTAGACCCATTTTCAGGTTGATTAATCTGGTTTTATAGCTTATGATGTGGTACCAATTTTTCAAGGAAACCTTTTACTATACGATTTTAAAGGTGGGGTTTTTAATAGCCGTAATATTAATAATTTTAATTTAATTTTAATATTTTATTATTTTTAATAACATTTAATGTTGTCAAATGTAAAGTCAACCGCTGGAAATTTTGATTCAGTTTGAGCGCTCACCGAAATTTGAATGCGCACCCAAAGGATTTTAAGGTGAAAAATTTGGAGTGACGAGAAACTCTGACCAGACTTAAAATTATTGTTTCATTACTCCAAAACACACCTGTCCCAGCTGTGGGTTTTTAGCCACAGTCCGAGGGGGTAGACTGTGGCTAAAAAACGGACTTATCTTAAATGATACTGTGGTTAAACGGTAATGTGGCTACAGAGGAATCGGTCTGTGCTTGAATGGTACTGTGGCTAAACGGTACTGTGACTGAAGAGGAATCGGACTGTGCCTAAAAGCACTCACGTCCACAGTCTACCCCCCCCCCCCCGGACTGTGGCTAAAAACCCACAGCTGGGACAGATGTGATTTGGAGTGACGAGAAACTCTGACCAGACTTAATATAATTGTTTCATTACTCCAAAATGAAGTAAATTTATCTTATCTTATGTCATTTATAAAATGTCTCATTGATTGCGCAAAATATTTTGTACGGTTTTTTCCACGACCGAAATGACTTTTCTAGTGGGTGACAATTCTTCTCTGTTATTGATAAAACTCAATCTCAAGTACGTAGAAACGAAGAAATTATGGTTACTTCAAACATAATGGCACGTTATTTCTTCGTGGTTACGTGAAACTATTGATCATTGTTAATTATATTTCAGAGCCATCCTTTTCATCATTCGGCTTAGGAAGACGGTCGCAAAAGGCAAACAACGCTTATTTCGTCCACCCCGAAGAACGATGCGGTCGGTTCGACTAATTACTTCATTTAACTATTTATTACTTTTTATTACTCTTTAATTGACTGATTTTACTCTGAAAGTTTTTCAGGTTTAGTTTTTTCATTTGTTAGGAGACTAAACTCGAAAGCACGCTATCATTGGAACCTAAGTACGGCACCGATATACTGCCATGTGTTGTATGTAACCAATCAAGACTTAGGAAAACTCACAGAGAAAAAAGGCACGCTTTCTAATTCAGTCTTTGAAACCAATGCATGCGACTCAGTTACATAACCAGTTCATATAAAAACAGTTTTTTATATTTCTATTTTTTTACATCCGGAATCATACTCAACTGTTTCAGTACAGTAATGACCAATGTATTCTTAGGTCTCACTCATGTGGTCGAATCGGCAGCTCAACGGAACGTTCCGATGAAGGTGGGTAGATGTCATAGATATGTAATCAGTACATTGAGATAATCAGTACATTATTATAGTCAGAACATTTTTAAATAGTCGGTACATTGAAATAGCCAGTACATTGTGATAGTCAGTAAATTGAGAAAGTCAGTATATTGAGATAGTCAGTACATTGAAATATGTAGTCAGTACATTGAAATAGTTCGTAGTACACGAATCCTTCATCCACTGCTTTTTTCAGACGAATTGAGCCCCCGTTGCAAACCATATGTGCGCGCTCACACAGGTCGGTGTTTGCCAATACCATTCAGTTTCAGTTTCAGTTTCAGTTTCATTGGGTTGACTCGTACATATATAATCGGTCTTACAAATTACGAATTACAAATTACTTTGAATAAACAATAAAGAAATAATATGAAAGTAAATGAAACGTAATTAATAAAAATTAAAATATAAAGTGAGAGTAACGACCAGACATAAACGGAACTTGTTCTCATGTCCATTTAGAGATTCTAGTGAGTTACATAAACGGCGTCTCACTAACCGTTTGCGGAAAACTGACTGAAAACCTCTATAAAAATTATTATCATTAATTAAATCAACTTTTGTTAAATTATTCTTGTTTAATCGTATTATCTGGTAAATTCATCGCAAATTCAGAGCCGATAAGCATGACACTGTGTTTATTCCAGTTTCTCCAACTCGTAAAAAAAAATTATAAACGTAAAAGTTTAATGACGGCTTGTGTGCGTTAAGGCACACAGCATTACTTTTTGAAGTTATGAGTAAATTTCTTTAAGCTAGATTATTCAAGTATTTGTATAGGGATGTCTTGAACTACACCTACGTAAACTACATTATATCTAAGTTATTATTGTATCAGATAATAACACAATATCAGACATCGGGAATATTATGGTACCCAGGCGCTGGTTATTAGTTTCCGATAAGATGGGGGAGTGAGCAATATAGAACATGAACATATCCTGAGGAATCAGATAATGTTTGCCGATAATGTTCGCCGAAGGCACTTAATTATCATAAGCCCCACGGAAATACCAAGTGCCCGGCAAAAAAGCAATATCGAGTTGATTGGAAAGTCCTGAGTAAAGTTCCAGCAGTCCTCCTTTTGATGCGAAGGAAGAGCATACTTTTCGGCTCTGAAACATTATGTTGTAAAGCTACTCAGGGTAGGATATTTTGTTACAGATATTTCTTTTTCTGAAAACCTTTAACAATAAAATTATTGAGTTTGGCTTGTTTAGTAAGTTGTCCACATGAAGTGTGAAGTAACGTTTCATAGCCGACGGTCATATATTTTTCTGCAAATGAACAGACCTCTGAGATCAGCTGTACCTGTCGACTGATGGCATGACGTACTGATGTATGAGCTTTCAATCTTTTGACAACATTTCACTACGGTACTCATTAGTGACATGCTGGTTCAAAAAAAGTCGTTTTGATAAAACGAACAATGCAACAATTTAGATAATGGTAAATGTACTTCAGGCTCTCTTGTTTACTTATTGAGATTAGCACGTGCTACTGTCTATTTGTTCGAAGCACGTGCTACTGTCTATTTGTTAGAAGCACGTGCTACTGTCTATTTGTTAGAAGCACGTGCTACTGTCTATTTGTTAGAAGCACGTGCTACTGTCTATTTGTTAGAAGCACGTGCTACTGTCTATTTGTTAGAAGCACGTGCTACTGTCTATTTGTTAGAAGCACGTGCTACTGTCTATTTGTTAGAAGCACGTGCTACTGTCTATTTGTTAGAAGCACGTGTTAGAACAGTTCGAGACAAATGTAGGATAGTCTTCTCATTGATTTCATGACTGAATGGAAGTCGATCCCCTGATAATCAACATGACCTACATCGGTTAATCACATGGGTCAACATGCTTCTTTATACCAATGCAGATTTCAGATTTCATTTCAGTTGATTAAAATACTGCATTTGATGGCACGTGAATGGAAACTTTCTGTGAAGTATGAGGTGTTGATGATTGACGCCTACATAATATTAACTACTGGCTTCATAACTAATGTTTCATCATCAGTCACTTCAAATATACAGAGGTGTGGCAGCGTACATAACACATGAGGTTCACTATGTACACAAACAATCCAGCCACCATTATTGCTGTTTTATTGAAGTGGATGTGGGTTAATCAAACACTCGATCAATCGATTCAACTAAGTGGTTTTGAATGACCGAATATTTTTTCTCCTTTGCTGTATTACGGTTGTATCAAGTTACTTGTTTTTATCGTTTTCCGGTAGCTCAATCGGTCCGTCACTCTCAGTCAGTCAGTCAGCCAGTCAGTCAGTCAGTCAGTCAGTCAGCCAGTCAGTCAGTCATTCAGTCATTCAGTCAGTCAGTCAGTCAGTCAGTCGTTTTGTCCATTCACCTACACTTGTGAAACACCGAACTATAACAACTTGCACTCCTACAAACACCCAGAGAAGGAGAATTACATTTTCTTTCTCTCGCTAGTGACCACACGGTCAAAACATATTTATTTAACTGTGTGCATATGCAGTGCCGTATTTTCTTTCAACATGAAGGACATAAAATGTACATTATTAACACATGTAAAAGTGATTATTTGTACACCTGCATTCATGGTAGCATATTGCAGCATCCTAACAGAACCATGAAGGTAAATAAAAATGAACTTGATCGGAACGCGTTCAATTTTTTGTGACATTGAGTTCGATAATCATAATAATTTACGTTAACTAACGACTCTTCACATTACCACGAAAGGCTGATGCTGTGATCCGTACAGTATTCATTCTTCCATCATTTTATTCATTCTTTCATTACTTTATTCATTCCTTCGTCATTTGAGTCATTCCTCCATCATTTTATTATTGCTTTCTTTACATAGCATTGAGATTGCAAAATCTGTAAGCAAAAATTCGAGTTCATAAGCATTCGCATTGATTTCCAAATGTCATGAGAAAAAACTTTTTCTCGAAAATTTGAACGTGCCGCGCAATCAAACTTCAATTAAAAAATTATCTTATTAACAAGAAACATTGAATAGGCTATACAACAATGCACTAGAGAAGAGGTGGGAAAAGGGGAATTCCCCCCTCTTTGGCGGTTTCAAACAGTAAAATTTGTTCCCTAAGGTGTAGGTAAAAATACCTTTTTTTCTGCCACTTCCCCCCTCTTTGATGAAATTCCCCTCCCTTTGGAGGAATAGCTCGTCCGCCAGTACAACAATGCATATTAGAGTATACGACTGCCTGTATTAACCACAATTCATTCATGACTACGTGATTAATCAATGAAACCGAGCAGAACTCACTGTTTCCATGTTAGTTAATTATTGCTCATATGCCCTGAGTCTGACGGACGAGCCAAACTACCAAAGGGAGGGGTATTTGCAGTTTTCAGGCCATCTTACCCACACCACAAAGGATTTCAACTTTTTGAAATCGCCAAAGTGAAAGGAATTCCACATCACCCAACCCTTCTCGTTCGCTAGTGCTAAAAAAGCAATGTTATTCCTTGCGGTATATTCATGACAGATATGCAGTTTCCAGTAATTATAATTAGCGGAAAGTTTTCTTGAGTACTTTTTGTACCAGAGTTTATAGTTTTTACAAATATACACGTATACAAATATATTATGTATGTACTTACTGTAATTCGTAGATATCAACTCAATGCCGTTATCATACATATTTAATAAGGACTAATTTTGGAGGGAAACCGTTATAAAATTTTCTCTTGTGCCAAAATTACGCGATATAAAAACGAGGCTAAGGGTAAACTCGAAAATGTCTCGTTTTTTTAGGAAACTTGCGGCTTCAAAAACATGTGGCTGCAAAATTTTCACTGCGGAAAATGCTTGGCGTGTTTTTCTCTAGTTTTGAAGAAATAATAAGCAAAATGTAATACCGTATTCTCGCTAAACTTATTCATTGTCAAACCTACACAGTTACAAATTACATTTCATGAGCCATATTGTATGTCAAGTAAGTATAATCTTTCACTTGACCACAGATGTCATTCCCGCATTCTCGCCCACGTATAAATCTATTGTCAGACTCATTCATACAGTACAACTTTTATATAAACTGATTCGGCAGATGAATTTTGAATGCAATGCAAAAAATTATGGTTTTCGTTGCCGAGAAATGCCTTTAGTTGCCCGAATTCTTTAGTTCCACGTAACGATGAGTCGGCATCAGCGTAAAACACTCGTATTATGTAGTTGGTTACATAATTGTGTAGAATTATGTACGTAGGTGTGTTGAAGAAAATTACGTGAGCCTGTCGCCTCATCGTAATTAGATGGCGTACATAGGTATCAAGGGACGGACGCTAGTCCGTTCCCTTCATATGGTTCGATTAATGAAATATACATATATGGATAGTCTTCATATAGTTTGTTAGGAAACTGCGCGCCATTTTACTCGTCCAATTGTGGGACTGTTCGTGCGCCATTCTTGCAGACCACTAGCGTACGACAAGGGGAGGGAAAAGTGGAATTCCCCCCTCTTTGGCGATTTCAAAAAGTAGAGTTTGTTCCCTAAGGTGTAGGTGAAATGGCCTGAAAACTGGCGATTCCCCCCTCTTTGACGAAATTCCCCTCCCTTTGGGAAATTAGCTCGTCCGCCAGTGTTGCAGACGTTAGAATACAAACATAGGATGGTCTACTGATCTCATTGCATGTGTTTATCTTGGTCAGGGTATCCTGTTTCTCAGGTTTCGGACGCCACAATAAAAAATTATCCAAATGTGATGGGAATTTTTTTTTGAAAATTTCATTGCGTGCCAAAGCTTTCATATTTTAAAAGTCCCCTACTCAATTAGAACCTGCTATAGAAGATTGATAGACAGTTCGACACCAGAAGAGCTGAAAAAATTCAGCTACCTGGTGGGACTCGAACCCACGACCTTCAGCTCTAGCTGCTGACGCTTGCCGGCTTTCAACGTTTATAATGATTGATAGACAGTTCGTCCCCAGAATAGCTGAAAAAATTCAGCTTCCTGGTGGGACTCGAACCCACGACCTTCAGCTCTAGCTGCTGACGCGCTAACCAACTACGCCACAGGAGGCTTAGCGCAAGGTGTGACAAGCTACTAGAGCAAGAGTGCGGGGCAACAGCCACGACTGTGTTAACAGTACTCGCGTTCTCTTGATAGTAGAATTGACTGATAGACAGTTCGTCCCCAGAATAGCTGAAAAAATTCAGCTTCCTGGTGGGACTCGAACCCACGACCTTCAGCCACTGGCGGACGAGCTAATCCTCCAAAGGGAGGGGAATTTCGTCAAAGAGGGGGGAATTGGAAGTTTTCAGGCCATTTTACCCGCACCTTAAGGAACAAACTCAACTTTTTAAAACCGCCAAAGAGGGGGGAATTCCACTTTTCCGTTCTTCCCTCGTCCGCTAGTGCCTTCAGCTCTAGCTGCTGACGCGCTAACCAACTACGCCACAGGAGGCTTAGCGCAAGGTGTGACAAGCTACTAGAGCAAGAGTGCGGGGCAACAGCCACGACTGTGTTAACAGTACTCGCGTTCTCTTGATAGTAGAATTGACTGATAGACAGTTCGTCCCCAGAATTATTTGATTGTTTGAATGACAAGTGTTAACAGCACAAATGCGCAATGGATCCCGGGCTATGGGAAATCGACAAGCTGTTGGTATTATACCAAGTAATGAAATTAATAAAATGTTGCAATCGAAGCTGCAAAGTTTGTCTATATTTTCTGTAAATGGAGGTTATCTAGTATTTCTTTTTGAAGCTTTTAAATTTCATGTCAAAATTTTCGGAAAACAAAATTGTGTCTGCTTAATTTATTTGGTATGTGGGAACAAGTTCACAAAGATTATTTATCATAAACATGAAACCCTGACCAGTGACCAAGCTAAAGGGCTACCTGGGATTCAAGTGAAGAGTTGTTGTGTTAACTACTCCAACTTGTGAATCGTTAGCTGCATCAAATGTGAGAGAAGGTGTTGCATAAAAACCGGCTGTCCGACTCAACTCAACCCTACAGCTGTATGCTATAACATGCAATCATCATGTTCAGTAGGTGTTATCCGGGTTGAACACGTTAGCGTGTCATTTTTTCACTTGAATCTCAAGAAGCTCTTTTTATACTGAGTGCAAACTGTGTGCGATTGAACAACTTGAAAACATGAACTTGAAGATTCTATCCCGTTGGGTGCACGGGGCCAGATGGCGTGATTCAACTGTGAATATCATGAAAAGTATACGGTTTCTGACATACATTTTACAATGTTCAATTATTGCAAAAAGTTATCTGAATGTTACGCGTTTGCCAATTAACACTAACGATTCTGAACAATTTCATGCGACTCGATCGTTTGTGTATGGTTTCTAAATCATATTCAATTGGTGATGAGAGAGATTTTGATGGCGCGTCTTTTTCCCTGTTTCAGTTTTTCATGTTATTAGTTTCTTACAGTATTAAACCGAATAATTTCAGTGATGTCATAAAGTTGTTTCATTAACATGGCGTTCACTTCACAAACATCATAATCAACAAACATGAACAATCAGAGTATCTTTTGGGGTATAGTCTGTTGCAGTGGCGGACGAGTGTTTTGCCCAAAGGGGGGGGAATCATTTTTGAACCCCATTTTACCTACACCTTAATGCTCTTCAAAAAATCTCGTTTTACCTACACCTAATTTTTTTCTATATAAAACAACAATCTATTTACATTTAAAATCTTTTCATTTATACTGTATATCATCTTAGATAGTGTCATGCTTGCTTTTCTGTGGCCCTCATCAACATACTTGTACAATATCCGCGTGTTAAAGATGTTCATTTGTATTAGAGTTGAAAATGCGTCCAACTAAAAAATCAAAGGCGCGTAGCGCCAAAATTTGACTTTTTGAGGTCGATCATTTGTATTAGCAACATGTCTCGAATTGCTCGGAAACCGCGGCGCGAAGCGCGCAAAAATTTACATTTTCGAGGCTGTTTATTTGTATTGGAAACCGCCTAGAAAGCTCACAGACGCAGTGGCGCAGAGCGCCGAAAATTTGGCGTTTTTAAAATGGTTAATATATATTGGAAACGTACCTATAAAGTTACTGAAACCTACGCTGCAGAGCAACAAGAATTTGCGTTTTAGAGGTTGTTAGTTTGTATTGAAAATGTACCTATATAGTTACCAAAACCTACGTTTCATAGAGGCGAAAATTAGCGTTTTAGAGGTTGTTGATTTGTATTGGAAACGTACCTATAAAGTCACCGAAACCTACGGTGCATTGCAGCGAAAATTTTTGGTTTTAGAGGTTGTTGATTTGTATTGGGAACATAGCCGTAAAGTGACCGAAACCTAACCTGCATAGCAGAGTAAATTTGCATTTTAGAGGTTGTTAATTTGTATTGGAAACGTATCCCATTTCTTAATCCCTCAAATGAACAAATTCCCCTTTGGGCGGTTCCTTTGGGCAGTTTGTGACCAATGCAATTATTATAAATAATGATCCATTACGTCATTTCTTTAGCAGATTACTTTTCCCATGGAAATCCTTTTCTCTAGATTTCTGTCATTCATTTCTTTCTATCTTGACATAACCGTACACAAACTAAGTGTCCACTTTGAATTATAGTGGATTCCACTTTCCACTTTAAAAAAACCCGTTGAAAAAAATCGCGTCTAATCAAATTATAAGTACTAAATTCAAAATCTCCATGGTCGGTTTAGTCAGAAAATTTATTTTCAAGCCGATCCGATGAAAATTGAAAGTTTTACAAACTTACAAAACTTCGTTAATTTTTACGCTGTTGATTAAAAATTAGTGCCAATTTTGAAAATACTGTGCATTATCTGAGCTGCAGTGAGACACGTGCTTCTAATGATATGAAAGGGGGCGTCTTCAACTGGCAACAAGGTGGTCAGAGCTGACAAAGGAATACCTGTCAGCGGGGGAAGGGGGGTTGCGCAATACCCCCTTTCACGTGTGTTAGAACCATGTGACCCTTTCTTCAAAGGGAGACCGCTGTTTCATATGTGACCTCAAATGAGCGCCGTGACCTCAAGTGAGTAACATCAGACTAACCCCCACATTGTCTTCGTGCACGGTATTTTTGCAAGTTGCACTAATTTTTTAATTAACGGAAATTAAATTAACTAAAATTTCAGTTTCGATTTAACTTTGTAAAACTTTCAATTTTCATCGGATCGGCTTGAAAATAATTTTTTTTACTAAATCGACCATGGAGATTCTGAATATACTACTTATAATTTAATTAGACGCGATTTTTTTCAACGGTTCTTTTAAAAAAAGTGGAAAGTGGAATCCACTATAACTCAAAGTGGACACTTAGTTTGTGTACGGTTATGTCAAGATCAAAAGAAATGAATAACTGAAATCTAGAGAAAAGTATTTACATGGGAAAAGTAATCTGCTAAAGAAATGACGTAATGGATCTTTATTTATAATTGCATTGGTCAAAAACAGCATAAAGAAATAGCCCAAAGTGGAATTTGTTTATAAATAGGAATTAAGAACGTGGAATTGAAATACGATTTTCAGTGTTGAGGGAATGGGGGATCATGAATATAATGCGGGGAATAGAATGGAAAGTGAAATGGGAAACGTATTTCCCCTTAAACTTGAGTTGTTCAGCGAATAAAAAACATTACGAACCCCCTATGATTCCGTAGAAAAGTAAAATATATAAATCGACATATCCGATATCATACTTTTTTGCCAAAGAAGGGCATAAATGTGAAGTGAATAACGAAAGTGGAATTCATTAAGTTAATTAAAAAGTGGAATTTTGGAAGGATTCAAGTTCAAGAAAGTTGAATTGTTAAGTTAATCAAAAAGTGGAATTTTGGAGTGATTGAAGAAAGTGGAATTAGAAGTATTTTATAACTAAAAGTGGAATCTTTCTATCTGAGCAGATAAAAAAGTGAAATCCTTCTTGTGAAAGCAGCGGTGGAAACTCTAATATCAGCTAGAAAAGTGGAATTGGCCATGAATTGTCATTTTGTATACCAATGTTTGTTAAAATTCAGTTATATTTCTGAAAAATTGCTTGCCGGAAGGGACAAAGGTGGAAATTCAGTTAGAATTTAGTCTAAAGTTACCTTGAAATTTGTACTTACACGTGCGAAAAAAAGCTCATTTTACCTACACCAAAACGCGAAAATCGCCAAAGGGGGGGGAATTCCACTATTCCCCCCCCTTCTCGTCCGCTACTGGTCTGTTGGGACAAAAACTGGTCATGTAACTATGTAACATCTATGAAAATGACTAAGTACTGCAAGATAATCACATCATCTACACATTCCTCGATGACTTCCAAGGTACGTATTCCATGTTCGTTTTTTTGGATAGATCACACAGATCTCCTTGCATACTGTACTTACTGTAGTATGTTTGTCTGAACGCACGTATGGAAGACTTATCTAAGGTCACAAGAAAATAACCGGCTTTCAAATCTAGTCTCATAATTGATTATAAATACCTATAACTTGTCATTATACGTCATACTTATGTCGAGTATAATCAACCAATCAACTTTCTCTATCCACACCTTTTAATATCACACTCTATCCACACCTTTTAATTTTATGTATCCTCACGTACATCCCATCTGAAATACCTAAAATACATTCATATACAGCTATAGTCTCTCTCTATTGTATGAACACAGTTTGTGAGGATCGTAAATGGTAATTGAAGGATGTAGCTTCTTTCATGGATGTTTTAAAATATACTTAATGTGGTCTGGAAGACTCAATCATTAATTCTAATGGTCAGTCATTCTGGGGTTTTAATAGGGAACGTTCCTTCCGGCTTTCCCGGCCTTGAAACATTATCTCATAGTGTTATGTGATAGACGGTGATGACTGGCCGAGCATCTAAACTCACCTCAACTCATCATAAGAATGTGATGTTTGAACGAGCTGAAAAGTATATAAAAGTTTTTCTCTCGGAAGGGACTTTGTTATTATGGCAAAACTTTCGTGCGCCAACAATAGATTAATCGAATCGGATGTTGATTAGAGTGTTGACCATGGGGATATCAGAGTCGGAACACCGTTGCTCTAATGAACGCGAGTGTCCTTGTGTTCTTGTTTGCTCGTATTTATCACATCATATGACGTCGTATAGCCCAACTATATTACAATTAATTAGGCCACTAAAAGATATCACTGAGAAATATCACATTTCTTTGGACTTTCGAAAGAGTAATCTAGACATCTAGCTGGGATGAGATAAGTTGTTACTGGATATATTTTCTTTCAACAAATAGATGAATTGAGCACATTTACAGGGTGGGCCAAAAAAACCATACGATTTTGAACGTTAATAACTCGGTCTATAAACAACCGATTCAATAGTTTTTGCTCTCATTTGAAAGCCAATGTTTTAACTTAAAATCCTTCTAGTTTTAGTTGTGTTTTATGGAGTTGCCCAGAAGTTACAGAAGAAAATCTGAAAAATCGTGTATTTTTAGCGAAAAGTCATCGAAATGCATGGGCAATTGTGTTTTAAAAACTGTAAACGGGGTATTTAAGTTTATGAATGAATGACATGCATCAAATAACAACTAGTTAAACCTTGTTGATTGAAGACAAACGAATGGTACACTCGATTTTACCATTTTCCTGAACCACCAGAGCTTGAGCTCAGGGTTAAATTTGTCTATGACAATCGCCATGAATTTTTTTGTCCAAGTACTCAAATATGGTATTCCAAAGTTTCCAAGTTAGAATTGAGCTCAGCAAACTCAATTTCCCTTATTGAACTTTTCAAATTCAGAAATTCGTTGCTCAAAAGGAACATTTTGCTGAACCACAAAATTTCGGTTTTTCTCGTCCAAAAACACGATTTTTGAGGGTTACTTCTGTAACTTGAGGACAACTCTATAAAACGTAACTAAAATTGGAGGGGTTTTAAGTTAAAGTATTGGCTTTCAAATGAAAACAAGAACGATTGAATCGGTTGTTCATTGCTCGAGTTATTAACGTTCAAAATCGTATGGTTTTTTTTGGCCCACCCTGTATTATTACAGATGTATGTGGTCCACATGTGATGTGAAACGGGGAAAAAATTTCCAGTTTTTTTTCTGGATTTCTTCATTAACTGAAGTCATAAGGCACACTAATACCATATCAGAATGGTGTTTTCATAGTGGCCGGAGAGTTGAATAAACTGACGGGCAATGGCAGAAACCCCAGAGCAACGCGTCAGGATCTGTGTCTCAAGTCAGGTTTCGAACTTTAGACCGCCGGTTTTCGAGGCCGGCGCCCTACGCACTAGACTAGACAGGCGACAAAGTTACATATGAACCCGCACCAGAGCTTGATTACGTGCCAAGAGGTTTACGGTAAAATTTCGAAGTAACAAGAGACTTTGACCAGGCGAAATGCAGTGAAATCCGCTCAATATAAGCCATAATCCCTCTTGGGAAGTATTTTTTCACACTTTAGATTGGACTTAATGTTAAGAGTCCCACCAAACCAGGCGTCTCGGAATACGGGACGAAACGCCATCCTTTTTTACACACATTTCCTTACCGTATATCTAAAGGCTTTATCTTCCTTGACGTAACGACAGACAAAAATGACGTATGCAAGATGAATTCAAGATGACATTGACACATTTATACAGACATGTCCTACTAAACACATTATCATGTACATTCCTATATGATAGGACACGACAGGGCTTTTCTCACGATTCCCCCAGCTATGACATGCCCTCTATTACGGTCTGTATCTTGCATCACCATATTAGAGGAGATAAATAACTCTTTATAACAAGAAATCTTAAACAAACTATATCTTGCTGCCTAAGTCAAGTTGCCACACAAACATAACGATTCGTTTCTTTACAATTCTCACCCAATTGATAACTGAATTCGAGAATTTGCTACTGTTTAGCAACTCTGCATGCACACACACAAGTCCTGAGACCCTCGAACTCATTATCACACTTTTAAGTCCACACCTGTCCCAGCTGTGGGTTTTTAGCCACAGTCCGGGGGGTAGACTGTGGACGTGAGTGCTTTTAGGCACAGTCCGATTCCTCTTCAGCCACAGTACCGTTTAGCCACAGTACCATTTAAGCACAGTCCGATTCCTCTTTAGCCACAGTACCGTTTAGCAACAGTACAATTTAAGCACAGTCAGTTTTTTTGCCACAGTCTACCCCCCCCCCCACCCGGACTGTGGCTAAAAACCCACAGCTGGGACAGGTGTGCACTTAACCAAAAAAATCACACATGAATTAGCTGTAAAAATTACGGAGAATATTAGAGCGTAATCAAATGTTCAGTCTTCTATTCAAATGTTGTTGCTGTATGTATTTGTATTTATTTGTATTTGTCTTTGTATTTTTATTTGTATTTGTATTTGTATTTGTATTTGTATTTGTATTTGTATTTGTATTTGTATTTGTATTTGTATTTGTATTTGTATTTGTATTTGTATTTGTATTTATTTGTATTTGTCTTTGTATTTTTATTTGTATTTGTATTTGTATTTGTATTTGTATTTCTAGTTGAATCTGATTGACAATGCGCCATCCAATCCAATCATGTCGTGTGCCGTATGCATGTAGATTATTACAGATGTCGTGAAGAAAAAAATCCCGATTGTTTTCTATCACTTCATACGCGGCGATGAAGTATAGCATTCTCATTTGATTATTGCCACTGCACCTTTTTATCGAACATTTTTTGCATGCCGAGCGTTTTCCGCATACATGGGAAATGTTCTCATGAATGGGAAATGGACTGATCTCATTGGAAATGTTTTTTCATGCATGGAAAAATCTCTCTGAAATCTGAAGATGACGGGCTTTATGATTTAGTCCCCTAATCAGTTGCAAATGCTATGCTCCGGAGGCAAAATTACAAAACCCAGAAATTTTTCTAGAATTTTTACTTAACGCCAAATTTTTCTGTGACCAAAATTTAATTCCATATGAAGTTTTACTGTCCGTTAACCCCCGATTACCTATCGTAAGGCTGGCTTGTCCGAGCGGGAGCGAGGACAAGCGCTTTAGGCCCGCGCAGCAGTGGTATTTCAGTTATTACCCACCTTCGTTTATGGGAGAAATTCTAGAAAAATTTCTGGGTTTTGGAAATATGCGCTCCGGAGACCAAACGCAATACACGTTGTTATCTCGTTTGCACCAAAATTACAGGCTGAAAGGTAACAATTTGATATGCCTCAATAAGACATTATTGGGATACAAAGACAGATACAATTAGAGTAGTGGATCGTATACGAACCAGACGGCATTATAACTTTCTCGTATAACCCTACCGTCAGATTATTTTGCGACGACAAAAAATCATGGTTTCCAACGAGGTATCGCTTTTTTATGTTCAGACCGTGCACACCAAATGCTGTTTTATTTCTCCGGTTTTCATTGTTTTCCAATAAATGTGTGGTTTGTTGAACAGTTTTTGCCGATCGCATGTTCAAGGAGAAACTACAGTACATTTTGGTGTAGGTATGGGAAGAGTTTCACAAAATCGCCGCATGGACTGTGGGAAACGAAGGTACAGTACGGTTGGATAGACAGGCCTGAATTCACAACATCAGTCAACCACTGCCGCTAATTGTTAGAGATAAGACGTTTATGGTATTCGTCCGGCTTACAGCAGGTAATCGCTACTCCAGCCACAGAGCTCATGTTTCTAAGATTCTTCATTTTTGTCACATCTATGATGGAGAACTTGTGAATATACTTAAGTTATTGTTATTAGATCAGAAAATTGTAAACGATAATGAATTAACCGATCCCAATTTAGTTACACTATTCAAGATGCAGCTTTTAGCTTACTGAACCATTGCTATTCTAAAAGGTGTGGGACTGTACTATAACCCGTTACATGTAACGTTTGTCGTCTAGACAAGCTTCAGTTAGTGTCGTTACAATCTATATGTAGACAGTAAGATCTTTTGACTCTAATTGACTCAACCAGTCTCAATTTGTCATTAAGTTCATTAAGTTGGTGACACTATCCTAATCTGATACTTAACCATTACTGTTCTAGAAGGTGTGGGGCCGTAACCTTTGCATGTATGTACATACAGTAGTCAAGACAACTAATTCCCCAATTACTGTCAATACAATCCATATAGAACTTGCATTTTTATGGAGATCAGATTAAGTACAGTAGATCCGGTTCTAACTATGTCCACCATAATTAGCGACTGTACTCTGTATGCAAAACCCGAAATAGTGTACAAGTTATAACGATTTTTATTGTAAAGGGTGTGGAGCCATAACCGTCTAGACAACGAATGTACTACAGTAATTAGTCTATGTACGCACATACACGTGTCCAACCAATGAATGAACCAATTAGTGCCTTTATAACTCATTTATAATAGGCTACTTTAGAACTTAGTTGAACTTGACCAGCTCAGAATGTAAAGATCCGAGTTAAAAATACAGTAGGTGACTCAGACTATTGTGTAGATTTTGAAATTGAAAGCGCATCGTTTTGCTCGGTGCTACATATTCATGACAGGGGATGAATCATATGATATATATATGTTTGTGTTTGTTTGTAAAGACCAACTCATAAATCCACTGGTAACCATACATTGCAGCTTGTCCAAATGGCGAAACATCACCTTCTCATGAAGAAATAAGCGACCCAGAATGGTCTTTACCACACGGTAAAAAATGGTGCACGCATTCATCAATCATAAATGCAACGAATTAGTTCAGATGTGCAGAACGATTTTGTACTCAAAAGTTTTTAAACGCGCGCCAAAGGCAGATAGGCCGTGAAACATCTACATATAATCATATGAAGTTTCTATGTCCTGCTTTCGATGCGACATTCTGGTCTCATCGGTATAATAATGAACCCAATCACCGTATTATGAATGTATCTATGTACATATGTAACTTGTGTATGTCATCCTATGTAAGTAACTTTTTTTCTGGTGCAACATGATTATGGACGTTGCCCCAACCATCGGACCGTTGTTGTTGTCTTAGTTGTCGTTTTATATGTTTCGTGATGTTGAGTTAAGGTTCAACTACGATTTTTCGAAAAAATGACATGTTAACATGTCCAACACTCCAACCCAGTGTAACACCACTGAACATGATGATTGCATGTTATAGCATACAGATGTTGGGTTGAGTTAAGTCGGACAGCCGACTATTGTGCATCATATTCTCTTGCATTTGATGCAGCTAACGTTTCACAAGTTGGAGTAGTTAACACTACAACTTTTCACTTGAATCCCAGGCAGCCCCTTAGAATATTGTTCCCTCATTCGTGAATCGTGAACAGTCGTTCTACAATATATGATAAAGCCCGTATGTTGTTTCTGCGAACAAAAATCGTGGTTAAAAATTCTGATAATGAAACATCAGACCATCAGTTTTAACACGCACATCAATCATCATCACCCCATGCTCTGGTGTTAAAGTATGGTGTGAACCGAGTTGAGTTGAGGCTACTGATGTTTCATTATCAGATGTTTGGGCAGTACGTTTGCTTGCAGAAATAACATACGGGCTTTACATGTGTTTCCAATACTGCTATTTTTTCAAATGTACTTGTTTGACCAGCTTTTCAATGTCATACATTATGTTCGTCTTCGACCTCATTCAGTACGTCAATATAAAATGTGAATATGTGTTCCTATTTGCATAAGCAGCCAGAGTCTGGAGCCATTGAATGAATGTCTCTACCATACCATACCGTACTGTGTTGGGGCAGCTTTCGATTCGTTCCATTCATGTTCTTTATTTAGGCATTTTTTGGGGGTTTCCTTTTCATTCTTCTAAAGTGCATGAACAGTTTATCTGAACAACCAGTCTGAATTGGGAAACATTAGAGGGATGACTTGTGATGTATTCACGTACTGTATGTACCATCTTGAAGATTTATGCCAGGCTCTCTTCGGATTAATGCACCTCTCGGAGTTGTATTGATGCAGGGGTTTCTCAGATTCAAATATAGCGTATTCAAGCCGTCTGTTAAAGCGCGAGAAACACAAAGTTATCGCTCTTGAAACATCACTTTGTATGGCATATGTAGATTTGTTGATCTCTAATCAATACACACGACAAGTAATGTTTCAGGAGCGACACCTTGTTTCCCGTGCGTTAACAGATGGCCCAATGCGATATAGTACATTTGCATTTTAGCATAATTTTTACATGAATAAATAAAATTATAAAAAGTAAGAAAAAAATAGAGAAACTTTCAAAAGGATATACAAAAAGTTGAAATCAATGTAACCACAAGAATAAAAACAAGGCCGTTCCAGACGTCTCAAGAAAATGATTCCGGAGTACTGTAACTGAAGCAGTTCTCGGTTCGCATCTATTTTCGGAAGCATTCAATCATACGCATCTCAGAAAGTTGTTTAGTTCTTGATCCAGACTTGGTTAATTAATATTACAAAGATATATATACATACATACTTAATTGGCATCTTTCAAGAGTATGTATATATACATATACTGGTGTGTACGAACGGACGGATACAAGGAATAGACCGAGAGAACCAAGTACATAGGATTAGATGAGAGACTTTGTAAAGACCAACTCATAAATCCACTGGTAACAATACATTGCAGCTTGTTCATCATCTTTTGAAACATCACCTTCTCCTGAAGAAATAAGCGACCCAGAATGGTCTTCACCTGAAGGTAAAAAGCCCAAGCCTAAACCTATGCCCAAGCCTAAGTCTGATCTCAAGCGTAAGCCTTAGCTTTAGCCTTAGCTTTAGCCTTAGCTTTAGCCTTAGCTTTAGCCTTAGCCTTAGCCTAATCCTTAGCCGCAGCGGCGTGTGGCGTCCCAGTCTTTTTGCGCTGTACTGTATGTATGTCTGGCTTTTTCAATAGATTGGCGCTCGCTCGAATGGATGGTACCTGACTCGGTATAAGAGTCGATACTGGGTCGCACCTATAACTTTCGATATAAGGTATATATTCATAAGATAAAGGTGTATGGGTATGTAACTGGCCATGGGGAAGTCATATCCGGTGTCAGATTTGGGATTGGATGAAGGGATTAACCTGGAAACCATTCTTTTGTGCGTTTGTCTGTCATCATGATAATAACACAGTCACATCCACATGGCAATACTCGATAGTATGAGACGTTTCAATAGCGGACGAACGAATTTGGCAGAGAAGAAGTGTACTCTTTAAATATTTTTGCCATCATTCACATGAAAGTTAGTTGGTTTTCCTCTTAAAATTATCGCTGGCTTATTTGCTGAGAATTTATTCTTCTCTTCCGCTCCATGAATGCTCGACATGCAACCACAGGCGGACGAGTCAATCTTCCAAACAGAAGAGAGGGTTATCTATCCAAAGGGGTAAATGTCCAGAATCAGGCCGTTTCATCTACACCTCGAAGAACAATTCTATTTTTGGCACCACCAGAGAAGGAGATTTCTACTTTTCCTCTTTTTCGGACATATTCGGAGTGTCGGACAGCGAATCTCTGACCAATGGTCGCCAAATCGAATATATTTCCTAATGAGTCCCCCGTAATTCATGCCTTTTCATTTGCTGCAGCTGGCACATGGGAATTAGTTTAATGAGCTAAGAAAAGGTACCGTAAGAAAATTAGGGTTACGGTAGTGAAATTAAAAAATACTACAAAACTTATGAAAACAGCTAAGCATCTGTTTTAGGTCATTTACAACGCGAATTCATCTGAATCAGAGTGGTTTTACAACTATTTAACCGTTTAAAGGGCATTTGAATATCCGATCCGTATGATGGATTATCTGTTATATCCAGCTTGATCATTCAAATATAAAGCTAAAATTTTCCTCCATAGGGTAATCGATGTCACTGAGTCTGAATTTCGTAATGGTTTAATTGTAAAACGCGTCAAAATTGAGATATAAACCGAAAACCCCAGAAGATAACCTTAATCCGGTTATATCCGGTTAATCCCTTCATCCAATCCCAAATCTGACACCGGATATGACTTCCCCATGGCCAGTTACATACCCATACACCTTTATCTTATGAATATATACCTTATATCGAAAGTTATAGGTGCGACCCAGTATCGACTCTTATACCCATGACTCTAGCCACTAGCGGACGAGAAGGGGTGGGAAAAGTGGAATTCCCCCCTCTTTGGCGGTTTCAAAAAATATAGTTTGTTCCCTAAGGTGTAGTTAAAATGGCCTAAAAGCTGGTGATTCCCCCTCTTTGACGGAATTCCCCTCTCTTTGGGAATTTAGCTCGTCCGTCAGTGCCACTAGCGGACGAAAAGTGTAATTCCCCACTCTTTGGTGTTTTCAAACATTTTAATTTGTTCCTTAAGGTGTATGTAAAATGGCCTGAAAACTTCTAGTTCGCCCCTCTTTTACGAAATTCCCCTCTCTTTGGGAATTTAGCTCGTCCGCCAGTGGTACATGCAATACATCTGCATTTGGATACGACCACCACTGAATCAGGGATGATGATGAATAGAAAGGTGTCTAGTCAATCGCATTCCTTCTGCCACATCCCAGACTTACTGCATTTTTTTTACTTGGACTTCTTCATTAACTGAAGCAATAAGGCACATTACTACCATATCAGAATGGTGTTTTCATAGTGGCCATAATAATGAATAGTGAATAAACTGACGGGCAATGGCAGAAACGCCCAAAGCAACGCGTCAGGATCTGTGTCTCAAGTCAGGTTTCGAACTTGTGACCGCCGGTTTTCGAGGCCGGCGCCCTACGCACTAGACTAGACAGGCGACACATATAGTCTGGTCAAGTTATCCTGTTATCAATATCTATTTCCAAGCACCTGTTACCACTGAACAATCATGCAAAGAATAAGCGCAATGATCGTATGATTTTTACGATATTATGGTACTCAACTCTGAATAAACCAGGTTGGAGGTGAGCGGAAAAAAAAGCCGCTCAGAGTAAAAGTTTTGACCCCGATTAACGCGATTACGAGCGCGAAGTCTTAACCATTTGGTCATCAACGCGCGTTTAATTATACAAGAAAAATGTTTTTTTCACACTCATTTGTTGCATTTCTTGTTTGGTTCAACGCGATTACGAGCGCAAAGTCTTAACCATTTGGTCATCAACGCGCGTTTATTTATAGAAGAAAAATGTTTTTTTTCACACTCATTTGTTGCACTTCTTGTTTGGTTCTTGGAAATAATTTTTGATACTACCACTATACGTTGACCGTACCTTCCATCGTTCATCCCAGCATCTGGACCATAACCGTAAATTTCGACCAGACAAGAATATGTCTGGTCCGATATCAGCCAGACCCATTCTGCTCCTCTTGGCGATGTCTACGATATAAATCATACAAATGTGTATGTAGCTTGTCCAAGTTTTGTTGTCTAGTTATTATTATTAAACTTCTAGTTCTTGTCCAAGTAATCTTGTTATCTAAATACATAACAATTTTCATTCAAATTTTGGGAACCCTCTAAAGCACATAAGGCGTAGTGATTGCTGATCATGTGGAACTGTGGAACAAGAAGTTGCTGTTGGAAAACTTTCACGTGCGTCAAGCATTTTGTAGAAAAAGTTCACAAAAAAGTTTCGAGTAGCCAAGTGCAGAAAATAGTTTTTTTGTTACTCAGACAGTTTTCGGCGGTTTTGTGAAATCCATCTGCCTGTGGTGCGTGTTCAAGTTTTCACAAAAAATTGCAAGTTCATAAAAATAATTTTGATAACAAGATACGTTGATCAAGTTTTAAATGCGGATGCGGATTGATTTGCATAGGTGCCGATCACACCTGTCCCAGCTGTGGGTTTTTAGCCACAGTCCGGGGGTAGACTGTGGCTAAAAACGGACGGCGCTAAAGTTTTACTGTGGCTAAACGGTACTGTAGCTAAAGAGGAATCGGACTGTGCTCAAATGGTACTGTGGCTAAACGGTACTGTGGCTAAAGAGGAATCGGACTGTGCCTAAAAGCACTCACGTCCACAGTCTACCCCCCCCCCCCCGGACTGTGCCTAAAAACCCACAGCTGGGACAGGTGTGGTGCCGATGCCTTAAAAAATCGGCCGACTTCCATTTGCTTGATGAGTTCCGATGGTGAAAATGACCTGCAAGTACATTAACCACACTTTGACTTTGTCATTGACTTTGTTCCATTAGAGAAGATGAAATTTCGTATCATTATATCCAGCGAAACGTGAAACACAGTTTTCAGGAAGAATGATTTTTGCAAATCACCTAACCACCTTAAAACCTAATTCGAACTTTAACTACAACTATTACTACGCCATTTTGAAAACCCATCGTTAAGTAACCGACCGTAATCCACGATATATCCTTTTGCACTGAGTCGCTTCGGGTCATCATGAAAGTGTTTTAGTTACCACCCAAGAATGGATAAAGTTACACGGTAAGCCGGCGACCACAAATGTATATATTCCACATTCTGGCTATAGACTTACTGGAAGGAACTAGATTGAATCCATGGATCAACAACGTATGTAAACAAGTACGGAAATCTGAGACGATCTCGGGCCAGACTTTCATTGCATCTAACTTTTTTTTTGTTACAGTACTTTCGTAGTAAAAATTTTTTATTGCATAAATATATTTATAAAACCACTATTTGAGATCACGAAGATAGAATCACAGAACATGCTCAAAAGAGAACTGTTCGCTGTGCATACAAATCATATGCAGGTATTTATAATAACATGCATCAACTTCTCTTCAAGCTGTAATCATTATTGTAAGTTGTAAAAGCCATTAAATTGAATTATTTCGATATCTAAAGAATAGATGACTTGTAACCCGATGGTTCCACAGTACATATCTATGTGTGTCATTTACAAACTCAAGTCAATTCAGTGCAGTATGTATGTATACGGTATGTGTCGGTCGAGACCACTGAAGCAATAACTTCTGCTCGCGTTCCCACAAATTGTATGGAAAACTATCGCGTTCACGGCACTAGCGGACAAGAAAAGAACGCAAAAGTGGAATTCCCCTCTTTTTGGCTGTTTAAAAATGTGCAGTTCACTTTGTTCTGTGTAGGTTAAATGAGCTATAAACTGATAATTCTCTTCTCGTTAAAGAAATTTCTTCCTTTTTGGGGGGGTTGGCTCGTCCGCCATTGGTTTACGGTCAACACGGAAACGATTGCTGTATACTGCCCACTCTTAAAGCAGGCATATCGCAAATTATTTTACAGATACAGAATCATAGCAAATTTCACAAATTTTGTATTTTACTGCTCCAATATCATAACAAATTTCACAAATTTTGTATTTTACTGCTCCAGAATCATAACAAATTTCACAAATTTTTTATTTTACTGCTCCAGAATCATAACAAATTTCACAAATTTCGTATTTTACTGCTCCAGAATCATAACAAATTTCACAAAATTTGTATTTTACTGCTCCAGAGCCATAACCAATTGACTACAGTATGTTATCTTTCCACAGAACGTGTTACAACGTGCCGTTTGTCGGCTCAGCAGAAAGCGATTAGTGCGTCTTGATCGTGGGAATCTGAGATGGTAATACCCGGTCGAGCGCGACTGCTTCAAGGATATGGTGTACAGTAGTTGGATTTTCAGCTTTCTCAATTACTTAACACACTAGATTTGAAAGCTCGCTGTTTTTGTGTTGTTAAAAATTTCGATAGAAACATGGTGACATGATTCTCTCTAACATTGCGGTGCGCCATGTATGTAACTCGTTACAACTGTGTAACGGTTTGTTGAAATGAACTTTCGTTACAGAATACCTCGACAGAACTATTTTACTTGACACTCATGTTTCATGTCAGCAAAAAATCACACACACACACACACAAAACGAAGTATAAAAAAAATCACACACACACACACACACATAAAACGAAGTATTAAAAAAATCACACACACACACAAAACGAAGTATTTCAAAAAATCACACACACACACAAAACGAAGTATTTCAAAAAAATCACTGCGTAAAATGGCGCGTTTTCAAATTCAGCTTCCTAATCAGTTGTGAATGCTATACTGTAGCCCCCGCACTGGCGGACGAGCTAAATCCCCAAAGGGAGGGGATTTTCTCCAAAGAGGGGGGAATTAGCAGAAAATAGGCCATTTTACCTACACCTTAGGAAACAAATTATACTATTTGAAAGTACCAAAGAGGGGGGAATTCCACTTTTCCCACCCCTTCTCGTCCGCTACTGGGCCCCCGCAAAAAGATTTGAGGGCACAGATTTTTTTCCAATTGATATTCTGCCAACTGAATTACAGATAAATTGAATCAGCCAGCTTTGGCAGCTTTCAGCCTTCAGACTGACATATCTCTCCGAATGAAATGATGTCTAGCTGAATTGAAGCTACGATTTTTTGGTTTGGCATGATTCTCGGTCTTGATTCAGATATCAAAGACCCTGGTAAAATGTTTTTTTTTCGAATCATTTTGATGTTTCATGGTAGGGCAGAAACATCGATAGGTTTTTTTCTCTTATATTTTTCTAAGTTAGAAAGCTCACCCCAAGGCCCAAATATACTTTTGTGGTTCCTTTGTATTCAACATTTTGTTTTTTTATGAACGTTACGTTATAAATTTTTTATTTTAGCCTTTCTAATACCATTCTAACATACCAATGCATCATTTCTGTTACCCTGTACCGAAAATGTGAGGAAATGTGATTCTGAGTCAGGTTATATTAACGTTCATCGCCATATTGACGACGACAAATTCCAGGTCTCAGATTGGAATAATGGACATAAATTTATTCGAATGTTCCTCATATGCCATCTGTGAAACGTTTTTTTTCGCACATCGAAAACATTCCAGATGTGAAAATGATTTACTGTTTTACTGAAAGTTCAGAGTAACAAGCGACCCCGGATGCGTTATATAAATACTGGATTGATCGTTCGCCCAAAACTGATTTAGCTAACTACACAGTCTATGGCTAGTAAATACATACCGTAACGTAAATACATACCGTAACATAAATACATACCGTAACATAAATACATACCGTAACATAAATACATACCGTAACATAAATACATACCGTAACATAAATACATACCGTAACATAAATACATACCGTAACATAAATACATACCGTAACATACATGGCATCCTGTTTAGCCGACATATAGCCTATCCAGCATTTCAAGTTACTCAGACAATTATTTGGCGCGCAAATTTGAATTAAAAACTGATTTTGGCATGCGTGCGAATTACCGAGATTTTTTCTTACATGACATTTAGACAACTTACGAACTTGGCACCTGTGTCATATTCGGGTAACGGTTCTAGGAACGTGTTCGGTATCAAGATACCTTGACCAAAGTAGAATATTGAATCAATCATGTTTTTTCGTGTAGTCCATTCCAGATTGTTGCCGGTTTGGTTATCCGCTTTCGATTAGTCGGCTTTGCTAGACTTGGCTATACATGTAACTTTCCAATCAAAAACTGTTGCATAGTTTACACGTTTAGCCATACAGTCAAAGTTGATACGCCATCATCAAATTTCTGAATTTTACCTTTTAGTGGCTTTCACGTAACCTTTATGCGTGAACTTTTCTAGAAAAATAGGGAAAACTGGCTCACATTCAAATTTAATCTGCTAATCCACTGTGAATACTGCACATAATGCGGGGTATAAATCTAATTTCCGATTAAGGTGCACTGAGTTACAGTGAACAATAACTACTTGTGCCTGTACCGCTGGTTGAATGAATAATCTCATTCGGTTTCTAGTCTCATAACTCCACGCACGGGAACTCCCCACTATTGAGACCGAATTTTTCACTTGATTATATGTAAGTCTTTTCTGTAGAATTAACAAATGAAAAACAGCACTTGCAGGTGAAGACGACTAAATTGGTAGAAATTCGACGTGAAAGTTTCATATTGTTTACGTTAATCTGTATTCTATATGTGTTTATTGTTTTGTTACTATGAATTTCCATTACTGAAACCGACATGGCACACCACACCTGTCCCAGCTGTGGGTTTTTAGCCACAGTACGGGGGGTAGACTGTGGACGTGAGTGCATTTAGGCACAGTCCGATTCCTCTTCAGCCACAGTACCGTTTAGCCACAGTACCATTTAAGCACAGTCCGATTCCTCTTTAGCCACAGTACCGTTTAGCAACAGTACAATTTTTAAGCACAGCCCGTTTTTTAGCCACAGTCTACCCCCCCCCCCCCCCCCCGGGCTGTGGCTAAAAACCCACAGCTGGGACAGGTGTGTGGCACACTAATACCATACGAGTAACGTTTTCGTAGTGGTTGAATAAAACTGACGGGCAATGGACGGTCATCCATTCATACAGTCTGGTCACAGTTTCTCGTTACTCCAATTTTTTTCCCGTAATCTTTTTGGCGCGCATTCAAATTTCGGCGCGCGTTCAAATTTAGTAAAAAATTTCAGCTTTTCGCACTACATTTGTATAACATATTATTAAACATGCCCAACTTATTAACTGTCAGTATAAGGTTTTCAGGAACATAATTAGTAACAAGATACCCTGACCAAGCTATAACTGCGAAAATGTGCACACTGAACTGAATAGTCCTCAATCTCACTGAGAAAAATGGCGCGCATTCAAATCCCCATCTCCTAATTAATTGAGAATGCCATACTTTTATGTTAACCGCCAACCACTTCAAGCTGTACTGTATTGTAGTAGCGGACGGGAAGGGGAGGGAAAAGTGGAATTCCCCCTTCTTTGGCAGTTTAAAAAAGTGGAGTTTTTTCGTTAAGGTGTAGCTAAAACGGCCGGATTACTGCCAACAGCCCCCTCTTTGATGAAATTCCCCTACCTTTGGAGGATTAGCTGGTAGGCCAGTGCTGTATTGTATACCTTGTTTTACCCTCCGCTCCGATCACTAGCGGACGAGAAAGGGAGGGAAAAGTGGAATTCCCCTCTCTTTGGCGTTTTCAAAATGTAGATTTTGTTCCCTGAGGTGTAGGTAAAATAGACTGAAAACGGCAAATTCCCCCCTCTTTGGCGAAATTCCCCTCCCTTTGGAAGTTTGGCTCGGCCGCCAGTGCTGTATTGTATACCTTGTTTTACCCTCCGACCCATAAGCGGACAAGAAGGGGTAGGAAAAGTGGAATTCCCCTCTCTTTGGTGTTTTCAAAATGTAGATTTTGTTCCCTGAGGTGTAGGTAAAAATACCTGAAAACTGCCAATTCCCTCCTCTTTGGCGATTTTCCCCTCCCTTTGGAAGTTTGGCTCGGCCGCCAGTGCGCCGACCATATCGCAACTGCATAACTCATTATACGTAACAATCGGAAATGAATCATTAGAGCATAGGATATGTACATTATACAATACATTGTAATTAAAACGCCTGAGAAAACCTACAGGTTGTATGGGAAGTGTGGCCCCTCTTATCAAAATCGAGTTATGTGGTGTTTTGGAACCTACCAGGGTAGTGTATCAAAACCCTATGACCGTTTGGTTCAAAGTTGCTCAAAACCGGAAATAACTGGATTTTTCGATTTTGGCTGTAGGGCATGCGTCACCATGCGATCAGCTCACTTTGAACGGCGGCCGTCATCGATAGAGACTTCCAATCACTAAATGGATAACATAGTATGAAAGTAGACTTAATTCTGCGTGTTTTAAGCCCTATTTGACCGCATTTGATGGGATATTCAATTTAGAAATCAATGCCGAAAAATTTTGAAAAATAACTTTTTTTGAAAAAATTGTCAAGTTGGAGACATAAATGTCAAAATAAAAAAAGTTGCAAGATTTATCCAGACAAACCGAGTATGAGGGATGATGCCCCTATAGTAGACCTTCAAAAAGGTCATGTGCTACCCCCCCCCACATGGCCCCATTTTTTCGAGCTACGGGTCATTTTTTGCCAAAAATCGCTAAATTTCTGAATTTTCAGCTATTTTCCGTATATGGTTGATTGTTTATTGGCGAATTGTGCATGATAATATCTTCCCCTGATAGACAAAGTAAAGATAGAATACTTACATTTGCTTTAGTCAGTCTTTAAAATATGATAAATAGGGCTGAAAGGCTGAAAATGACCGAAAACGACGAAAAACCCTAATTTTCTATGTTTGCTCAAAATAGGGAGGTTTTAACGTAATAATTAGGCAAGAATGAGTCGAGAAGGGTATATAGTGGAATATGCAGTGTTTTTGGTTCCATTTTATCAAATATAAAACTAGCTGCAATGTCAAAATACTAGTATTAGGGGTTTTGAACAGTCGTTTTCAGCGATTTTTGAATAAAACTCATCAAATTAGCTGGTTTCCATAAATTTTCCGTTGGTGGTTGATGTTTTTTTTCAGTACTAAGTCCATGACAATACAATCCCCTGGTAGGAAAGGTAATGAGGGAATACTTTTATCTGATTTAACCGTCTTTCAAAATTTGATAAATATAGGCCTAAACGTCTGAAAATGACCAAAAACGATGGAAAAGTATAATTGTGATGTTTGCTGAAAATACAAAACTTTTACCATTGTAATGAAGCAAGATGAAGGGAATATCGTTTTATACAGTATTTCTAGTTTATATTCATCAATTATAGAGTCAAAACACAGGTATTGAAGGTTTTTAACAGTCGCTATCAGCGATATTTGCCTGAAGCTCAAATATGATGCAGTTGGGGAATGAGCGGTTAAATACACCTTTTTTTGTTTCAATCGCTCACATGTGCTTGAAATGAGTTTTATGGATATATTTATTTTTGGTTTTCACCCGTTTTATTCGACATAGCTTGCTAATACATCCATTTTTATCCTACATACATACATACTTATGTACATACGGATGTATGCGGATTGTGCGTCAACTGCCGCCACTGCCTACTGCAGTCACAATTTTCGACTCAACTGCCGCCATTTTTCTGAAATTTTCAGTTGACTCGCTCGAAAGTAGTGTCAGTTGTCTTATGAAAAAAAGAATGATTCATGTTATCAATAAAGGATTCATGCAATCAATGATAAGTCGGTTGCAGTTGACTAGCATTAGGATGATGAACATACTTTTCAAACGAATCCCACTTCTGCGCTCCGCGCGGTGCTAACGAGCCTTACAATAGATTATCAGCGGTTAACGAACAGTAATACATACTTCGAAGGCAATAGTAAAACTTTGGATAATTTGTCTGCGACCTTTACATTGATTGCGTGAAACATCTTTTATTGACTAAATTAAAGATTCTTTTAAGGCAACTGACGCTAATTTCTGCGAAACAACTGCAGCCAGGAATTTTTCAAATTAGCAACCGAAAAAGTCCAGAAAAAGTGCCGACAGTTGACTTGATAATTGTGGCTGCAGTTGGTGGTGGCGGCAGTTGATCGATCCCCATGTATGCGTAGGTACATTTATGTATAGTAATTTCTCAGCATCACTGCTTTGTTCTAGAATCATGATGTGGAAGCCCGAAAACAGACTGCGCGAGGCGAAAAGCGGAAGCGAAAAGTTTCCCGCTTTACTTCTTTGTATTGCAGACGCACCTTTGAATTGCAGTCCTTTGCCCCGAAACTAAAAATTTCTTAGCATTCCTGCTCTATTCCAGAAATCAGATGGCGCGTAGCGTAAAAAATTTGCGTTTTCTAGTACCACTGATATTTATTGGATATGTATCCTGAAAGCCCGAGATCTTAAAATTCAAATGGCGTCAAAAAATGGATTTCTCAACATTACAACCTGTATATGGATGGCGCAAGGCGCCACAAATTCGAGGTTTCCACACCTCTAACTTTCAACCTAGAGGTACCATGGAAGCACGAGAACGGATGGTGCGTAGCGCCAACATTTTGATGTTTTCAGTACTTCTGCTTTGTACTGGAGACATTCATGTAAGCCCGATAACTTATTGCAACTTACTTACATGGATTTGTTGAAATAGACCAAGAACACTGTATATTCCACGATAAGCCTTTTTGACTCATTCTTGCTCCATACAATGTTAAAATTATGGTATTTTCAGCAAACATCAAAATTATACTTTTTCATCGTCATTTTCAGCCGTTTAGGCCTATTTATCAAATTTTGAAAGATGGTTAAATCAAATAACAGTATTCCCTCATTACCTTTCCTACCAAGGGATTGTATTGTCATGGACTTACTACTGAAAAAACATCAACCACGAACGGAAAATTGATGGAAACTAGCTAATTTGACGAGTTTTATTCAAAAATCGCTGAAAACGACTGTTCAAAACCCCCAATACTAGTATTTTGACGTTGCAGCTAAATTTATATTTGATAAAATGGAACCAAAAACACTGCATATTCCACTATATACCCTTCTCGACTCATTCTTGCCTACTTACAACGTAAAAACCTCCCTATATTGAGCAAACATAGTAATTTATGGTTTTTCGTCATTCTTGGTCAATTTCAGCCTTTAAGCCCTATTTATCATATTTTAAAGACTGACTAAAGCAAATGTAAGTATTCTATCTTTACTTTGCCTATCAGGGGAAGATATTATAATGCACAATTCACCAATAAACAATCAACCATATACGGAAAATCGCAGAAAATTCGGAAATTTAGCGATTTTTGGCAAAAAATGACCCGTAGCTCGAAAAAATGGGGCCATGTGGGGGGGGGGGGAGGGGGTAGCACATGACCTTTTTGAAGGTCTACTATAGGGGCATCATCCCTCATACTCGGTTTGTCTGGATAAATCTTGCAACTTTTTTTATTTTGACATTCAAAAAAAATTATTTTTAAAAATTTTTCGGGATTGATTTCTAAATTGAATATTCCATCAAATGCGGTCAAATAGGGCTTAAAACACGCAGAATTAAGTCTACTTTCATACTATGTTATCCATTTAGTGATTGGAAGTCTATATCGATGACGGCCGCCGTTCAAAGTGAGCTGATCGCATGGTGACGCATGCCCTACAGCCAAAATCGAAAAATCCGGATATTTCCGGTTTTGAGCAACTTTGAACCAAACGGTCATAGGGTATTGATACACTACCCTGGTAGGTTCCAAAACACCACATAACTCGATTTTGATAAGAGGGGCCAAAATCTGTAGGTTTTCTCAGGCAAGGCGTTTTAAGACTTACCATTCTTTTGGTAACACTCAATATCCCTTTTTTATGGGCACCGATAAATCTACGGCTTTGTCCCTGTGGTCGACCAGCTGTAATGCTTATTGATATATTCACTTATCTGATGTTACTTCACAATAATTTTGACTCTGTAAATGTAAAAAAGTGTTTCAGAGGTGAAGTCTATTATATTTATATTCAATCTATAGTGGGTTATCCATCCGTTACCGCACTTACAATGGATAAGATGACCGTATGCTATTCGAATGTCTTGTGGAAAACCGTTCGTAAAAAATTAAACGCACGCCAAAGTTTTGCACAAAAGCTTTTCGTTTCGAGTGACAAGAAACTCTGAATGGACTGTTCGTGCCCTAATGGAGTTATTATCAGCTGAAACTCGTGCGATCGTGAGATTTTCCGTTATCAGCGATTGTATAATGATGCGTCGTAAATATTGTGTAGTACTTCACAGAATGAACAGTTCAGTCAGGCGTTGGATGATTTGTTCCGGTAAACAAAAGCACTTTCAACGATATGTTATTCAGCTGGTTTGTTTATTTCAATCTCTGCTTCCGAAAGATAAGTCAGTAATTTTTTATTATAAATATCGTGTTTCACAGAAACGACAGTTTAGTGACCCGTTGCAGGCCATGTTTTAGATAACAAAGCTCCTGCAAATTGAATTTTTTAAGCTAATCTCCCAGATATACCTAGGCAAGTATTCTGCTATTCAGTGTACTTGTACAAAAAAATTGGGAAAATGTTTTTCGCTTTGACACAAATTTTGCTTTTACAGTAGATTTATACCACACCTGTATTTGGGCTATATACCATGTGTTTGCATATACCACTTGTATACTACTTACTTCTAGTGTGCCAGAATGCCATGACATATGACCATTCCAAATCATCTAACTTTTTTATTGTATTATATTTCTAGTCAATTACAGAATCATTTTTCAGTTTAGTTTTATCTATTTTTTTTGCAGTTCGATTTCTGGAGATGCCCAAATCACTGGTACTGGCGGGCGGCAGTCGTCAATTCTTGGCTGCCACCAATGACAAAGTCTACACCAACTGTTAGTTGCAATAAATTAGGAAAACCAATTTTTTTTGGCATGAATGCATTTGACACATCATTAGATTGCATGCATCCGTTATTCCGTTACCCGATAGAATACTGGCTGAGTGCAGCATTTGTGACCACTAGCAGGAGTGGAAAAACTGGAATTCCCCCCTTTTTGGCGTTTAGAAAAAATTTAACTTGTTCCCTGAAATGTCGGTAAAATGGCCTGAATCTTCTAATTGACGAAACTGCCCTCCTTTGTGAGGAATAGCTCGTCCGCCATTGTTTGTGACTCATTCATTGCCCCCAATGACCATTATTAGTCATTCTCATAATCGGCCAGTTTGCCCGGGGAGTAAAACATGGAAAACCACTTAATGGAATCTATCACTCGACAATTTATTGTACTTTTGAAAAAATTTATTGAATAATACCAATTAGTTCGTTGGTTCAAACCACACTGGGCGGGTCATACAATGACTGACATTTTAGTCGTTTTGTGCCATGCTCAAAGATGAAATGGAGTGACACGAACCATTCAGGTATCTAAAGTTGCTAGAAGTTATTGATATGGTGGATGGAGGAAAAATGACTCTTAGTTAAAAAAATAAACAAACTACACAGTCCAATGTATTATTTCGGCATATTTCAGATACCAGCTCTGACGAGAAGTCAAAGTCGCGTATATTTTTACGTAACACGATGGCCAGACGACAAAGCATGAGGGTTAGCTTCACTCACTCACTCACTCACTCACGCACTCACTCACTCACTCACTCACTCACTCACTCACTCACTCACTCACTCACTCACTCACTCACTCACTCACTCACTCACTCACTCACTCACTCACTAACTAACTCACTCACTCACTCACTCAATCACTCACTCACTCACTCACTCACTCACTCACTCACTCACTCACTCACTCACTCACTCACTCACTCACTCACTCACTCACTCACTCACTCAGGAGGAGTACCTGATGCACGAGTCATTATCACCGGATGCTGCTCAAACTCAGCCCAAGCATAGCGCGACTAGGAAAAGGCTCAATATGATCACAAGGCGGATGACGTTCCAGGAAGACTCGTGTGACGTCACACCTGACGATTCCAGGTCGGTCACTAACATTCGCTATATGGACCATTAATCCTCGAGTCTTTTGTTTAATTCAGTCACTTGATTTTAATTATTAACCTTTATTAATTGCTTGCCCCATCTCCGTTTTTGTACCGCCCCCTCCCCCGCATTTCCTAGTAATCTATGTACCTGAGTTATGTATGTAACTAGAAACATGGAAACCCATACTTACAGTGGGTTGTTTGATATCAGGTTTCATGTCCTAAAGTGGGCCTGTTTTACCAGACCGACCACTCAGAATGTAACTGTTGTAAATAAATATGCATATACAAACAATGGCCATTATTCCATGTACAAACACAACCAGTTTCGTTCAAACCAACATCACAAAGCATAATAAATAATAACCTAAATATGTTTCTCTAGTAGAAGATATTTAGTGCTTGAGATACCGGGTAGCCAAGTATGTATAGAAGCTTGTGCCTGATTATTTTTATATAAAATGTTCAAGTCAGTTTTTACAAGAGTTTGATATCTAACTTTGTTATTTTGGCATTAATTTTGCATAATAATTAATTATTCATCTTTCTACTGATTGTGATTCTTTCTCATTTATGTTGACGGGAAACCTCCACGTTTTTTCATTTCGCGCCCCGTCTCATCATTTCAGTGAGTTGTCCAAACCTCTATTCTATAGTGAGGTCCGTTTGAATTTGAACACCCCAAATTGTACATATTGTATGTACATATTATATTGTACTACAAATGTAGGTGTCGTCAGGTGTTTCACTAGCGGACGAAGCAATCCTCTAAAGTGAGGAAAACTTCTTTAAAGAGGAAGATGAGCAGTTTGAAGCCATTACATAAACCTTAAAAACACGTTATGCTTTTTGGAACTCCTAAATAAGGAGGAATTAACTTTTTCCTATCGTCCGCTAGGTGACTGGCTTGGATGAGGTGTTGAGCTTTATCTGTCCTTATGCATATTTACACAATCCAAACGACAACATCACCTCTTCGGTCACTCCACTACCGGCGGATGAGATGAGTAGGGAAAAATATTTATCTCCCTCTTTGGGTCTTTCAAAAAAATGAATTGGTTCCTTAAGGTAGGTGAATAAGGTTCAAATCATTCAGTCATCTTTGGATAAACTTCAAGGCTTTTGTTCTTGTCAAGAACAAGGGATTCTCCTTCTTTTTGGACATGCCAGTGTTTGGTTTTTATGTTTTTTTAAAACGTGCATTTATAATTATGTAAAATAACTACCATGACATTCCTGTTATGGTACATAAGTAGGTTACTCAAAACCGTTTTTGGATCATCCAAATCCGAGGATATCCACCACTCACCAGTCAGTACTATTAAAGTAGTTCACGTTTCACAACATCACCTGGGTAGTGGTAGGTGGTGACAGACTGAAAGAAAGACTGACGTCCGTCCACTTGCCTGATTGACTGACAAACTGACAGTCTATCATTTCGAAAGGTCATTGTCACGTCTGTCAATCAGGCTTTGTCTTTGACCATTCGTCAACAGTTAGTCATTCAGTCGGTCGGTCAGTCCGTCAGTCAGTCAGTAAGTCAGTAAGACAGTAAGACAGTCAGTCAGACAGACAGTCAGTTAAACAGTCAATCACACGAATAATGTCTCGTCTTAGTCTTTGTCTGTCATTTCTCGTGTTTTTTCCTGAAATTGTCGATGAATCAAATGAACCGAAATGCGTTATACATACCTGCTTCACATGAATCGACCTTAACTAGTTTGCTTTTCTTAATCATATTTGCTGTGCTTTTGAAAAAATATGATTGTTGTAATCTTGGGCGTTGGCCAATTCCTCGGAATACCTTCTCTATGGCAATGCGATCAGTGAACACGATTGTTTTCCACATCTGAAATGAATCATCATATCTATTTAGATTCATGCACAATATTTCCCCAGGCATATTTCGCACTTTTGGTTTACAGAAAACATAATCGGATTCCACTTTCCCGTAAGAAAGGTTTGGCCAACTATTGTCGGACGAGTCAATTTAAAGGTAAAATAAAAAAAAGACTAACCAAAAACAGGGAAATCATAATTTTCTAAGCTGTTTTTCTACATCTTGGGGAATCACTAACTTATTTTTAAAATCCCCAAAGAGGGAGAATTCATCAAATCCCGCCCTTTCTCGTCCGCCAGTCGGCTCAGGTCATTCGGCCGTGACCGATTATCCATTCCAAGATGACCATCGGCTGAATTCAAAGTCAACGATTCTATTATTTGTTGATTTCACGGGAATTTTCATGGAATGCATGTTTCATTTCGAATTTCGTATTCAAAGACACTGGCGGACGACGAACCAATCCTTGGGGATTTCTTCAAAGAGGGGAATTATAATTTTGAGGACCATTTTACCTACACCTTAAGGAATTAATTCTACTTTTATGGATTACCAAAGAAGGGGGGAATTCCACTTCTCCGTCCCTCGTCCGCTAGTAATTCAAAGACGTTATAGCTATTAACTATGCGACATTGGTTCTGTGTACCGACACAGAGGAAATTCATCAGAATGAAGGTATATTGATATTTTTCTGAGTCGAAAATCCTGACACCGTGAGACTTGGAAAATAGCTAGGATATGCCGCTTTTTCGATTAATGGTGATATAGTCCATCCTGACTTTTATGGATGGTCCGCCACCTGTAATCGAGGTCCTCGGTGGTAAGGGGGGGGGGGGGTGGGAATTAGCGCTGCCGAATCGTGTTGCTGTCATTGCGGTTGCATATGAAATTTTCAAGTAGCGGATAAAATTGGATTCTTTTAACCAAAACGCCACAACGCTAAGCTGAATTCCTCGACGGGAAATAATATTTCTTGCAATAAACTGAAAAAATTCGAATATTAACTTTTCCAATTTTTTCCTGAACCGTTTAATTTATCCGACCACTAATTTTAAATTATGGAATCTTGAAATTTGTGTACAGACAAACAGAGTGAAACGCGTGTTGCATTTGTGGATGCACGCATTGGAGCGTGCATTGTTGTTGTTGTTGTTGTTGTTGTTGTTGTTGTTGTTGCTGTTGTTGTTTTTGTTGTTGTCGTTGTTGTTGTTGTTGTTGTTGTTGTTGTTGTTGTTGTTGTTGTTGTTGTTGTTGTTGTTGTCGTTGTTGTTGTTGTTGTTGTTGTTGTTGTTGTTGTTGTTGTTGTTGTTGTTGTTGTTGTTGTTGTTTTTGTTGTTGTTGGTGTTGTTGTTGTTGTTGTTGTTGTTGTTGTTGTTGTTGTTGTTGTTGTTGTTGTTGTTATTGTTGTTGTTTTTTGTTGTTTTTGAATTGCTAAAACCACTCCCTCATCAAAGTAAAATCGTTAGACTCGTTCGCGCGCACCCATATATCGAAATCACTGGCTTTCGTTTGTTTAGCTTTTTTGCTACCTGGCGATCCCATTTTGATTGATGGATTTCCGCGTGGCATGGATGAATAGAAATCGGATGATAAAAATACGAAAATATTTTTCACTTCATGTTGAGCTGATTAGATACACATACACGAACATAATGATTCAAACCCACACACGAAACACACACACACACACCGATTATGAAGTTTCAAAACAAATACTGTGTTTCGATGAGTCACTCACCAGTGGCGCATGTCGGGTCAGTCAGCATGCTTTCATGTCGCTCACCATCTCCATTCTTCGATTTCCTTCATCCATTTCAACTCGTTTATCAATATTTGTTTGTTTTGTATAACCCGATACGGGTGGCTAAACAGATTCCTGGCCGCAACCACTTTTCAATATGAAATAGGATATGCTTATTATAGCTTATCCAGGTTTTTTTTTCCTTTTTGCAATTTTCGGCGCGTGATTTGGATTCAAATCTGTTTCTGGCACCTAACGAATCCGTTGAACTAACTTTCGGGAACAAGATCGGATAGAACTTTGAACATGAACCTGGAAAATCAGATGAAATCCCCTTAAGTTTATTAGTTTTAAATAAAACGCTTGGTAACTTGCATGTAATATGCTTGAGCGCAGCACACGTGTGCTTGCACCGCCCAGTGCATGAGTCAACCCCCATAGTCCTCCTCACTCAACGAACGCAACCCTCACCACGTCCACACACCACAAACCCTTCAATCCACACAGAATCAATCAATGGCGGACCAATCCTCCGAACTGAGGCGGTTTTCTTCAACGAGGGGGAATTATCAGTTTTGAGGCCGTTTTACCCACACCATAAGGATTGAGATTCTACTTTTTGACACCGCCAAAGAGAGGGAAATTCCACTTTTATGTTCTTCCCTCGTCCGCTAGTGCGCAGAATAGAATACATACATATTACCACTAGCGGACGAGAAAGACAATTAAAGGCTAAATTTCCACAGTTTCGCACTTGCAAACGACGGCGTTACTGTCCAGGATGCACAGTGGATAACAGGATATAAAATTGTCAATTCATTATTTCCAGCTTTTGCAGAATTTTTCTTTTCGTATGTTGATTTATTAGTCTACTGTTGATTCATACATACGTACATACATTATTATTATTTGCATGTTCACTATTCGGCACGATTTTTGCCTGATTTTCCGACGTCGGCCGACACGCTTCCGCCGAAGTTGGCTCAAAAAATTTCGGCGGACAAATTTTCAGCTATTTTTATTGGCTAAATCCGGCGTCACATTTGTTTATACCGGACATCTCAGCCAGAGTGTAGTAGTTGGGTTTATTTTGACTTGGTTGTTTATTCAATGATATTTTCGATTTTATACAGAATATAGGCGCCAAAATCGTTATCGTACAAAAATGTATATTCAATTATTTTTCTTGACTCATGCTTCGCCCTGTACATAATGTTTCATTTTGTGTTCGTCAGATTTAATATAATAGATTTTATTATCGAATTTTTTTTACTAAACCTGACGATATCGATGGTGAAACAGGTTTGGTCTCGTAATGGGTTATATGAAAAACTCATATTCGGTTCACGATCATAAAATTGCGCTAAATAAGACCTTTCCCAATCATGATTAATGTGCGTAAGTTGAGAATCTGGTTCTGAATATTCCAGAATATTCAGACTGTTTCAGAAATTGAGAATCTAAATGATTATCAACTTCATTGGTTTTCGCATTTTTTTAATCAATACTTTTTAAATCGGATGGCCTGAGAAAACCTACGGTTTGTATGGGGGTAAGCGTCGACCAAATAAATTTTGAGCTTTTGGCAGTTTTAGTATCACTATATGGTGGGTAGTAATCGACCATAGTATTAGGGTTCACAGACGTTTCAATCCTGAGAAAGGCGTCTTTGAAATTTTGAAATCAGTATATCCCAAAAATTCGAAAAAACTCATTTTTTTGTAGTTTGACGGCCATATCAAAAGATAGCGTAAACATATAGATCTGAAAATTCATATGGTCGTTCTATCATTCATTGCGGTCATTTTGAGCCCTATAACGATGCAAAAAAGGAACTATTTCACAATGATTTTTTGTTAAGTGGCCCGTTTGGTCGACTATCCGTGTGGTTAAACTTAATGCTGATTCCGTTCTTATCCAGAGCTATTCAGAAAATGCCACTTGGTCCACGAGTTACCCCAATATATTGCCTACAAAACCTACTGGTGCTACCCCCCCCCCCCCCCCACATCGTTTTCGTTTGGGTTGAAAAAATTACATTTTTGAAATTTAGCGAAAAATTGCATTTTGTGATTTTTGGTTCTGCCTGTATAATTTTTGCATGATCGTAAAATTTTGTCTGTGACATGTAGAATAATGTTTGGCATATTTTCAGCTTCATTTTGAGCTATAAAAGAAGTTACTTTGATAATTTTTTTATAGTAAACCATAGGATGGAAGGTGCGCGACCTGGCTATTTTTTCACAAATAATTAATGTTGAACTTCGATTAATGTTGTACATAGATAGATTTGGAATCGATAACAGCTATATAACTGTTTGTCTATGTTAAATAAAGTGTTGGCAACCTCTGTAGCTCAAGAAACCATTGTTAGGACGATATTGGCTTTCTAATATAGCTCCGCAACACTTGACAACGTGGCGACCATTTTCAAAAAGGCGAATTTTTTCATATTTTCTCAAAGTTGCAATAAACAATGTAAAATTACTTTTAGTGATATTAAACAACGTTAGTTAGCTGAAAATTGTTATATAAAGTTTCACCACTGAAAATTTTGAGAAAATAAATGTGAACAGAAAAAATCTACATTTCTCGTTTTGGTACATTTTGTCTTCACAAGTGAAAAAGAAGTCTCAAACACTTGTTTGACTGAACTTCTTGAATATAGCATGAATATTTTTCAAAACCAAGTACTTTATAAAAACTCAAGCTATTTCTGATTAAGGATTTTTTAGTTTTGATGAGATTTTTTTCTTTTAGGGCAAAAATTAGAATTTTGAAGAAATGTGGCTTTTTTAGTTGCGCATTTGAGCACAACTATTTTTTATGTTGAATATTGTCTTAGTAATGTTAAGCATGTTTTCAGCTTCAGTTCGAATTATAACTGTCGTTTATCTGACAGTTTTTCAACAATGAATCCTGCATTAAGTGGGTGAAAACTCGGATACATTTTTTTGTGTTACATTATTGTCAAACTTCATGAACATCCCTATATGGAAATGATGCACTATGAATACACCAAGTATCCTACTTTTTTAGATTTGTTGTTGTGCAGGTAACAATCTTACCATGTAAAATAACAGTTATTTCAATGCTCATATGTTATTATAATGACTTTTTATCTTTTAACAGGGCCCCAAACCTAAAAAATCAAATTTTTTTATCCTGTTCAGATTCTTACAGGCCCGTTGAGCCGCTAATTTCTAATTACATTTGAGAACAAAAGATAGCTGTGAACGGAAATTTTCAAGCACTGACAGCTTTTAATTTTGAATCAAAACGCTAACAAAAGAAGTTGTTGTTCTGTGTTATTATTTTGTGCCCATTTTATACTTCATACTACACTAGGCTTCAGGACAGTGATGCTCTTGCATTTTCCCCACAAGCATGTGAAACATGTCTAGTTTTATAGTTGATTGTAACCTAATAACATATTGATACATTCTCTGAATTAGTTCTACCAAGGCATCTCAAATTTTCTAAACAAGAAAACAGAACAGTTCGTTGCCGCAAAGTTGTTGTAACACGGCTGCTGAAGTTTTCAATAATGTTTCACATGCGCACAGGGACAATGCAAGAGCATCACTGTCCTAAAGCCTATTGTAGCATGAAGTATGAAATGAGCACAAAATAATAACACAGAACAACAACTTCTTTTGATAGTGTTATTGTTCAAAATGAAAAGCTCTCAAAGCTTAAAAAATTTTGTTCAAAGGTATCTTTTGTCCTCAAATGTAATTAGAAATAAGCGATTCAGCGGCCCTGAGGGAATCTGAAAAGGATACGAAATTTTGATTTTTTAGGTTTGGGGCCTAGTTAAAAGATAAAAAGTCATTTCATTAACGTATGGGTATGATCTTTGAAATAACTGTTATTTTACATGGTAAGATTGTACCTTCGCAATAACAAATCAAAAAAGTAGGATACTTGGTGTCTTCATAGTGCATCATTTCCATATAGGGATGTTCCTGAAGTTTGACAATAAATATCATCAAAAAACTTATCCGAGTTTTCACCCACTTAATGCAGTGTTTATAAATGAAATAAACAAGTCATATCAATCTAAACATTAAGATCTATCCAATTGAACTGTTAATATCAATAGAATTTATGTTCACACAATTGTCATTCACTTACCATACGGCATTCTGATCATTTTGGTTAAAAGTTCAAGTCGACCATGACATACCAAAATACGTTTATAATGTGTTCATACAGTATGTTCTGTTTTACGAATAAATGATAAAAAAAGTTGCAATGATGATCTCACAGGAACTCTGTCAATCTAAAACTTCATAAGCATGAATCACTTTCGTTGAGCCGTCAGTATGAAATTGGCGCCAAAATAATAACAGTAACCAACATTTTTATTTTCGAAAGCAATTTTTTCTAATTGAAAGTTTTTAATGCTTCAAATCTCTGTTTGGTGAAAGGGTTTATAATAACATATGAGCATTTAAATAACTGTTATTTTACATGGTAAGATTGTTACCTGACAACAACAAATCTAAAAAAATAGGATACTTGGTGTATTCATAGTGCTTCATTTTCATATAGGGATGTTCCTGAAGTTTGACAATAACGTAATACAAAAAAATTTATCCGAGTTTTCACCCATTTAATGCAGGATTCATTGTTGAAAAACTGTCAGATAAACGACAGATATAATTCAAACTAAAGCTAAAAACATGCTTAACATCACTAAGACAATATTCAAAATAAATTAAAAGTTGTGCTCAAATGCGCAACCAGAAAAAGCCATATTTTTTCAAAATGCAAATTTTTTCCATAAAAGAAAAAAATCTCATTAAAACTGAAAAATCCTTAATCAGAAATAGCTTGTGTTTTTATAAAGTATTTGCTTTTGAAAAAGATACATGCTATATTCAAGAAGTTCAGTCAAACAGGTGTTTGAGACTTCTTTGTCACTTGAGAAGACAAAATGTACCAAAACGAGAAATGTTGATTTTTTCTGTTAACATTTAGTTTCTTAAAATTTTCAGTGGGGAAACTTTAAATAACAATTTTCAGCTAACTAACGTTATTTAATATCCCTAAAAGCAATTTTACATTGTTTATTGCAACTTTGAGAAAATATGAAAAAATTCGATTTTTTGAAAATGGTCGCCACGTTGTCAAGTGTTGCGGAGCTATATTAGAAAGCCAATATCGTCCTAACAATCGTTTCTTGAGCTACAGAGGTTGCCAACACTTTATTTAACATAAATAAACAGTTATATAGCTGTTATCGATTCTAAATCTATCTATATACAACATTAATCGAAGTTCAACATTAATTATTTGTGAAAAAAATAGCCACGTCGCGCACCTTCCATCCTATGGTTTACTATTAAAAAATTATCAAAATAACTTCTTTTATAGCTCAAAATGAAGCTGAAAACATGCCAAACATTATCCTACATGTCACAGATAAAATTTTACGATCATGCTAAAATTATACAGGCAGAACCAAAAATCACAAAATGCAATTTTTCGCTAAATATCGAAAATGTAATTTTTTCAACCTAAACGAAAACGATGTGGGGGGGGGGGGGGTAGCACCAGTAGGTTTTGTAGACAATATATTGGGGTAACTCGTGGACCAAGTGGCATTTTCTGAATAGCTCTGGATAAGAACGGAATCAGCATTAAGTTTAACCACACGGATAGTCGACCAAACGGGCCACTTAACAAAAAATCATTGTGAAATAGTTCCTTTATTGCATCGTTATAGGGCTCAAAATGACCGTAATGACTGATAGAACAACCATATGAAGTTTCAGATCTATATGTTTACGCTATCTTTTGATATGGCCGTCAAACTACAAAAAAATGAGTTTTTTCGAATTTTTGGGATATACTGATTTCAAAATTTCAAAGTCGCCTTTCTCAGGATTGAAACGTCTGTGAACCCTAATACTATGGTCGATTACTACCCACCATATAGCGATACTAAAACTGCCAAAAGCTCAAAATTTATTTGGTCGACGCCAAACTGTAGGTTTTCTCAGGCCATCCGATTTAAAAACATATAAGGCCGATAGGATGACTGTATCTGCCCTCGTACAATTTGAGTCAAGAATAAAACAATGGACTATAATAATACTTGTTGGCTGAGTGCCGACCATCGAGTCTGTACTTTGCTTTAATGGTTCCGACTTATAGGGTGTATAGTATTCTCATTTTATTTGTAATTACTTAGTTTGAATGCGCGCCTTTTTTCTCCTTGATTGTTAACATTATTACTTGTGGGAAGTGTTTACCGATCTCATTGCATTTGCATATGATTGTTCCTTTGTGGAAAATACTACTGTGTTCCAAAAAATAGCGGGAATTCGCATTTCTAGCTTTCTAATAAAAAAAACCCGCGCTATGTAAAGATCAAATATTAGTCGGGTAAGTAAGATCCTACAGATGTTCAGCTTAACTAATATACGCAGGCAGAAACATACATACGTTTTATTTTGTCTATTAAGTTAGAAAAGTTACTCCTACTTTGGGATTTTGCTTGCTTTTAGTATTTGTTGTAGTTAGTAACTCTTATAAATTTGTTAACTTGTTATGCTTGTTACCTGTGTATGTTTTTTAACATCATTATAATACTAATGATTGTACTATAAAACAGGTTCAACGTGAGAAATTCTGTTTTTTTTAACGTTTTTAACATAAATAACCCTGCTTTTAACGCATTACGGTAGATCATTCGTGTGTTGCAACTTGCAAAACATCAAAACATGTGTTGCTAATTTGTTTTAATGCAATGTTGTTGTTATTGTCAGCCGTCATCAGGCCGCTAACGAGCCTATATTTATTACTATTGAAATTTCTGTGACAAACATCTAAAAAAGCAATGTATCAGGGAAATGTTTTACGCGGAAACCAAAATCACATGACAATTCAGGGAGATTTTTATTAGACGATAAAAATCTGGATGAAAAATTCGACTGTATGCATTTGAAAAAACATATTCCATGATACACTGCTGTTTCCATGATTTTATGCCATTAGTTTACGAGTCTGCATTCATAACGGTTTTTCTATTAACATCTGCCGTCATGTTAGACTGGACAACATGCAGTCACGATTCGTATATAATGGAAAAACAAAATTTCGTGAGCTCAAAACGAGTTTTCCAAGAAAATGGCTGTCCGAAACCATTTGCGTGAACAAATACTTGGAACAATCTGAAATAGAGGTACTATGACGACCAATATATACTGCTCATGATTCATTATGCAAATAATCGTAATCAGTTTGGGTTTCAGTTTTTCCTTCAGTGTCAGTTGCATACGAAATTTTAAAATCTCAAAGTGGCTCAAAATTATGCAAATATTTTAATTCTGACGTTCTTCAATCTTCAGTGGAAAAAACTCTAATTCTGATATTTGTATGCATGTTTTCAAGTTAGTTACATGCCTATTACCTCGAAGAGATGAGCACAGGAAATTTCTCCAGTAAGATTTTTCACCTTCAACAATGTTTGAAAGTCTTACAACGTATTGCATAATGAAACACGAGCAGTATATGTATAATAGTTAGCAGTTATTAGTGGCATTTATTGGTATTGGTATTGACTACATTTTAACACCAGACTTTTTTTATGTATCCTACTTGAGTAAGACTGCAGGTATATGCAACGAGATCGGTATGTCGTATCGATGGCATGCGTACAATAAACCCTGAGAAAACGGCGCGCGATTCAAAATTCGTTTTCCTAACCAATTGAACAGCAATACTCTGTTATTTTTTTGCTACAACTTAAAAAAACCACATCACCTCCGACATTGCTCCATTATTGGGAAAACGCATAGCATTCATGTGCTCCCACTATAAAGGAGCGTTTCGATTTTATCTCACGTTTCACTCGACGAGAGTGATTCAGTAGCGGACGAGAAGGGGTGGGAAAAGTGGAATTCCCCCCTCTTTGGCATTTTCAAAAAGTTGAATTTGTTCCCTTAGGTGTAGGTAGAATGACCTGAAAACTGCCACTTCCCCCCTCTTTGACAAAATTCCCTTCCCTTTGGGATTTAGCTCGTCCGCCAGTGGCGCGATTAAGTCAAGTGGAATCGATTCAATTACATTCGTTCAAATGGCCACCTTGTAATTCAGTTCAAGACTCTGTTAGCTGCTGTCATTTATTATTAAGTTAAGCGGTAGAATAATTTTCTGAGACGAGTTCACATTGATGATTGCGAAAAAATAATCGGGAGCACCGTTTGAATGTTGCTCAAATGCACACCTGTCCCAGCTGTGGGTTTTTAGCCACAGTCCGGAGGGGGTAGACTGTGGACGTGAGTGCTTTTAGGCACAGTCCAATTCATCTTCAGCCACATTAACGTTTAGCCACAGTTAAGCACAGTTCGATTCCTCTTTAGCCACAGTACCGTTTAGCAGCAGTACAATTTAAGCACAGTCCGTTTTTTTGCCACAGTCTACCCCCCCCCCCCCGGACTGTGGCTAAAAACCCACAGCTGGGACAGGTGTGCTCAAATGTCATGAGGTGAACGATTATTTTCTTGGAATTTTGAACGCGCGCCAGAAGCCGATTTGAATTCAAATTACGCGGGCAAAAAAAAATAACCAAACCCGTGGATCGGTTATATACATAAATTGTTCATACCACATCCATCACGTGGCTGAAACTGTATATACCGTAATTATGTGCCTGTAACGCTAATCGAAATTCCCATGAATAATTCCGGGTTCATGGCCACAGTGACGGGCGAGCAAACCCACTAAACGTATGTACAGAGGGAATTATAGCGGATACACGGTTTCTTGTTGCCCAGAAAAGTTTCTAATTCAAAATTTAATTTTAAAAGCTAACTCAGGCGCGTGTTAAAAATTTCGAGATGTTTTCCTATGACATTTGGACATATGAAAAATGCGGTTAATTGTTAATTAATTAATTAATTAATTAATTAATTCATTACAGATGTGTTTAACGGGTCCATGTGGATATTTTTTGTCAACAAGATATTTTTACCAAACTATAATTCCAGTGGCAAATCCTCTAAAGGCAATGGAATTAATTCAAATTGGTTGGAATTCACCGTTTCCAAGTCAACTGACCTGCTCACTAGGAAATTTTTTTTCAACCACCAACGAAGAGGAGTTTTAACTTTCAGTCATCCACTGAACGAGTTCACGCTCATCTCAGTAGCCAACTGTTATTCCATTTTTTTGGTGCATCACATCATTTGGTTCGGAATTATTCCGTCTAGCTTCAGTGGTCCGTCTGGCCTGGCATGGCAAGGTTCGTCTGGCACTCTCACTAGCTGACGGGAATAAAAAATGTATAGCCAGTCCACGGTTTCTTGATACTCGAAAATTCAAATCGAGATTTTTTTTCGTTTGTTATCGAAATTGAATCACCGTGAAGTTCGGTGTTTGTGATTGTACGCTGTTTTTCGATTAAACATGCAGCGCAGCGTGTATTCAATGGACGTACTGTATGTAATGTAAGTAAAGAATTTGTAACACGATTTTGACGTGAAGGCCATAAAGTTGAACATGTTAATGTTTACGATCAATTGAAATCAAAATTGACATCCCAATTGACGGTGACTGATTGGTTTTTACCAGTTAACCACTTAACAAGTACGTGGTTAAAGATGTGGAAGATTTAAAGAAATCGGTATAGTTTCTTGCATATTGGGTTTCAAACTGTTACAACTTGATCAGGGTTTTCGCTTATAAAAAATTACAATGAATTAGGCACAACATTCGCATGATTTTCAAATGCCATCTTTGAAAAACTTGAATGCATGCCAGAACCAGTTTTTATTCCAACTTGCGCCCCGAAAACTTTTCTGAGTAAAAAGAAACCTTGGAAAGGCTATAACTCTAACGTTTTTTTTATTTGGCTTACTGATGCAATTGACGTTGACAAGTTACTGAATCAAATTTGAAAGTTACTGAATCAAACTTGAAAGTTACTGAATCAAATTTGAAAGTTACTGAATCAAACTTGAAAGTTACTGAATCAAACTTGAAAGTTACTGAATCAAACTTGAAAGTTACTGAATCAAACTTGAAAATTACTGAGTCAAACTTGAAAGTTACTGAATCAAACTTGAAAGTTACTGAATCAAACTTGAAAATTACTGAATCAAACTTGAAAGTTACTGAATCAAACTTGAAAATAACTGGATCAAACTTGAACGTTACTGAATCGAACTGGGACGAGGAACATCAGGTCTTCTGAAAATTACATAATTAAATAATCATCATGATCCTTGGAACGGTAACTGGTGGTCCGGTTGAACGACTGAATGATACAATGTTGGTTGATACAATGATGTTTGAAAGACTGAATTTGATTTTGAATGCGCGTCATTTTTCTTACATTAGTAAGCTTGTACAACATGTTTGTTTTGTTTTGTTTTTGTTTGTTTGTTTGTTTGTTTGTTCGTTTGTTTGTTATGTTGTAGAATATAACTTGATCATCTTTTCTTGTTATCAAAATTAATGTTTATGGCCCCTTTAAGCGCGTATGCAATAAAATGAGCGCAGTGTTCGTGAGTTGTCTAAATCTATTTTGAATACAGACTTTTCTCTAAAATTTGAACGCAGGAGAAAATCTTTCAGAGTAACAAGTAAACCTACATAGATAGGGCTATATATCCCATTTCATAGATTGTCATCTGCCAATTGTAAAGTGCTGACAAACTTCTATTAAAAAATTTTGTTTGTAACATTTTGTCCAGCACAAATGCGAATTATGGATCCACACAAAAACCACCTCGAAAATGATTGTTTTAAAGATGAAATAAACTCTAAGTGCTTCTAAGCTCACATTGGGACTATAAAATATAAATTTAATAAAAGACCACTTTGGTTTTTACTACTTTCGCATTTGCGCAAGACAAAATGTTACAAACAAAATTTTCTAATAGAAGTTTGTCAGCAC
>OZ038446.1:28603244-28605695 GCA_964036265.1 Daptonema setosum
AAAAAAAACAATCGACATCACTTCAAATATAGTTGAATATGTTGAATTTGAATTTTGATTAAAAAATTCATGTTGTTGCAGGCTGGAGTGAAGTGAGTCAACATCCCGAACGAATGCTGCTGCAGCCCGTTACCGATCTCTACCGTGAGGTGCAGAGTCTGCGTGCGACACGTGTTTGGAAGCAGTGGCTGACTGCGGTCGGGGATAAAAACAGGTTCAGTGGGTGAGTGAGTGAGTGAGTGAGTGAGTGAGTGAGTGAGTGAGTGAGTGAGTGAGTGAGTGAGTGAGTGAGTGAGTGAGTGAGTGATTGAGTGAGTGAGTGAGTGAGTGAGTGAGTGAGTGAGTGAGTGAGTGAGTGAGTGAGTGAGTGAGTGAGTGAGTGAGTGAGTGAGTGAGTGAGTGAGTGAGTGAGTGAGTGAGTGAGTGAGTGAGTGAGTGAGTGAGTGAGTGAGTGAGACTCAAGCTGACTATCTGAATTACTTACTGACGGACTGACTGACTGACAGTTTAACTAACTTCAGCTCGCAAAATGGCAAGAAAGCGATCAGCACACGTCAGAGCCTGAAGAATCTGTTCAACGTTGGCAACAAGTTTCAGAAGGTGTTGAAGAAGTTGGTCATATTTGGTCCAGATAACTGAGCGACTGACGGACTGGTAGTCTGACCGACTGATTGACTGACTGCCTGGCTGACTGACTGGCTGACTGACTGACTTACTGACTCACCGACTCACTGACTATCTGACTCACTGACTCACTGACTCACTGACTCACTGTCTCACGGACTCACGGACATACTGACTCACTGACTCACTGACTCACTGATTGCAGGGGTTTGTACCTAGCGTCAGTCGTGTACTGTGACGATCGAATCCTCGTGACTGACGATGACCAGCTGCCGGTTGTGTTCGTGGATGACTGTCCCCTGCCCAATATGGAGAAGGAGATAAATTGGTTCATGAAGGTAAATCAATGAAAACTGGTTAAAAGTTTATATTGTATTTTATTGTTTTCTTTTTTCAAGTATTTCAACAAAACAGTAACAGTCTAGTGAGATTAAGTGAGCAATACAAAATGAAGAAGTCGGCTTGGCTTCACAGGTCAAAATTTCAATAAGATACTGTATTTTGATATCTACTGTAGCTATATTTGTTATGTCGTTCCTTTTTGCTGTTGGCTTGGCCAGAATTGAGAACTGCTGGTGTATAAACCCCATGAACAGTGGACAACATGATTTTGATATAACATTTGTGAACTTGAATCGTATTGAGTCATACCTGGTTTCGTACAACATCGTTTCTGTCTTCCAGCTATCATGTACTTGGGACAAAAACAGTTGGCTGCAGTCGCAATCGGCGTTCACTAACAATCAACAGGTTGAATTCAATATAATGGAAAATTTCAAAATGTAGTTAGAGAGTGATATACTCAGTCGTTGACGACTATTATGTAAACTGTTTCGACAAACTTCTAGTGTAAAAATGACATGATCATATCTTTTATTTTCTGTTCTTACCTTATGACCAAAACAGTTTAATCAGTTAATTCAATGTAGAATTTTCTTCAGAGCTGCTCGCACGGCTTACAAATGCGGGAGAAACTGCTGGAAGCCGCCCATCAGATGCAGAATGCGCTGGGTGTCACTGATATTGGTCGATTACACTTTTGCCCCATCACGGATAGCTCGGGCACCACGCTACTTGTAACCATATCACATGTGGCACAACCGAAACGAGTGCAGGTATGATACAATTAACACAAATTTAATATTCGCAATCTATAAAGTTATTCCCGCCCGACACACTTTTTATATTTCAAAAAGTTTCAAGCACGTCTATGATTTAGTCGCATCCTAACAAGGAAATCATTTGTTAGTAAATACATAATCATAATGATTCCATTCACTCACTCACTCTCTCACTCACTCACTCACTCACTCACTCACTCACTCACTCACTCACTCACTCACTCACTCACTCACTCACTCACTCACTCACTCACTCACTCACTCACTCACTCACTCACTCACTCTTTCGCTCACTCACTCTCTCACTCACTTAAAAACCCTTCAGGGTCTCTCCGTGAAATGGACAGTTCTACAGAAGTTTCTCTCCCGTCGCAAGATCACTGCTCACACTCACGGCCCACAGCTATCATGTATCGACCGATTAAACCTCGAGCTGGTGCAGATGTTGTCCCAATACCAGGCTTCCCAGATACCTCTGGACAAGGGACTCTATCTCTGCTATCTGAAACTTCATTCGGCTGTTACGGTTCGGATTTTCAATCTTTTAAATATAGCTATAGACTGACTGACTGACTGACTGACTGACTGACTGACTGACTGACTGACTGACTGACTGACTGACTGACTGACTGACTGACTGACTGACTGACTGACTGTTATAGCCTTTTACACGGTTTATCGTTACTCAGAGAGTTTTCGGCGCGCC
>OZ038446.1:28605895-28668395 GCA_964036265.1 Daptonema setosum
TAGACAGACAGACAGACAGTCAGACAGACAGACAGACAGACAGACAGACAGACAGACAGTTGTGTCGTCACGTATTACAGCAGTGTAGGAAACATGATTTTCTTGTAAAGTAAATTTTGAAGATTGCACACAATAGGAACGATATTTTCTAGCTAAAAACATTGCTGAATATGTCGCTGGGGTTTTCGGGTTTGTTTTTGTCCGCACTTTTCCGTCGACTCAGACACAGTTCATCAACTATAAAGTAAGATAAACTACATATTATAAACTACAATGAATTTTTTTATAATGTTTTCCGTCGATCACTCACTAATAAAATCATCCATCTTCTTTTTCACAAAATTCACAAAGTCCGGTTTCCTTTTTTCTGTATGCAAACAGCAGTGAGGAACAACAGAGAGTATTGAATAAATGTCAGATTATTATTAAGCACGTTTTCCTCTTCTGCATATCAACTGCATATCAACGTACAGACTGCATTACACATTGAACAGTCAGCCAGACAGACAGACAGACAGACAGACAGACAGACAGACAGACAGACAGACAGACAGACAGACAGAAAGACAAACAAAAATATTCCAGATTCTCAAATCAGCGAAATGGTGGACGAGGATGTGGACGATCTACTGGACTCCATGTTCCTCACCGCTCGAACGCCCGTTGTCAAAGTTACTGACGTGACAGACAGACAGTCGTCGTCAGACAGTCAAAAGACAGTCATCATGCGAAACGACAGACTGGCTGGCCAGAACCATCGTCCCACACGGTACAACAGTTTTTTGGACGCACCGTCTGTCAGTACGCCATTACAGTCACCACGGCCACATGACTACGTCAATCAGTCAGTCAATCATGAGTATGTGAATCAGTCATCCGCTAGTCAAGATCATGATTACGTAAATCAGTCATCGTCTGACAGACGACTGATCCGACAGTCAACGACAGACAATCACGAGTACGTGAATCAGTCAACCAGTCATCAAGACGACCAGTCATCGGGCGTCTCCTCCTCTGAGCTCATATCACTGCCGCGATGCACTCAGTCCGAGTCCACCATAGAACGAGAACCTACCATAGATGCGATGACGTCATCGGTCGATGAAAGTGATGTCATGTCCATGATCGACGAGCTCTTCGTCGGCTCCAACTCACGCAGTAACACACCCACGTCGTCGGCCAGTAATACGTCGACTTTGGTTAATGGATTGGTGAATGGAAATGTGGTTAGCGAGAAGTCAACCAAAGATGCTGAATCGAAGGCGGATAACTCGAAAACTAATGGCAAACAGATGGCCGTCATTCGTGTTTATGCTGCTTATGACACCGGTTTGGCTAAGGGAACGTCCGTTAGGTTGCAGGTTGGACTCACTCACTCACTCACTCACTAACTCACTCACTCCCTCACTCAGTCAGTCACTCACTCACTCACTCACTCACTCGCTCACTCACTCACTCACTCACTCACTCACTCACTCACTCACTCACTCACTCACTCACTCACTCACTCACTCACCCACTCACTCACTCACTCACTCAATCACTCACTCACACACACACTCACTCACTCACTCACTCACTCACTCACTCACTTACTCACTCACTCACTCACTCACTCACTCACTCACTCACTCACTCACTTACTCACTCACTCACTCACTCACTCACTCACTCACTCACTCAGCTATCGGAATCGACCACGTCTCGTCAAGTGGTCAATCTGGTCGTCAACGAGCTGAATACGGTGGCCAAACGTAAAGACTCGTCAGCACCAGAGTATCTGGATGAAAAACTTGACGAATTTTGCCTGGCCGTGGTCGTTGGTGCCAGAGAACGATGTCTCAGAGAAGACTTCTGTCCGTTGAAGTTACAGGTACGATATTTAAAGAAATTTTTCTTATTTGATTAATATTTCATTATTTCATTTTATTGTCATCATTTCATCATTATCTGATTTTTACATGGAAAAGCACTGGTAATAACCGGATACTGCTTTCAGAATCCATGGTTACGAGGTCGTCTGTTCGTCAGGCTCAAGTCCGACATTCTGGCCGCACTTGAATTCGGCAACGAAGCCCTGGTTTAATAACGGGCAGATGAAACATTACACGATCGTCAAGCTGATGTTTCAAAGTGGACATTGTTTCATATGTACCACAACAACTCTGTTCCCACGCAGCCATTGTAAATGCTATATCGCTCTATTTAGTGTTATGGAGTTTGCGATTTTTTGAGTTTTCAATGAGATGATGTGCATATGTACTACATATCTATGATGAATTCTCTGTCAATCTCATATGCTTTAAAATGATGTCCCAGCTCAAGCCCAAATGTGTTTTTAACGTGTCAAAGGCTGTTTCCGATACGCTTATAAAAAATTCCTATGAACAAACCATATCCTTTTCATATTATTTTTATCTCCAAAATTGATGAATTTCTCTGATGGTTTCTGCTGAAAGGATTGAGTTCCAACCATTGATTAGATTCTTAGTTTCTCTCTTATCGATAGCTATTATTTCATATATCGGTATTATTTTATATCATACGATTACAGCAATTTCGATTGATCATGAGAAAAGTGTAACTTTCGCCAATTTTTTGTACGACATATTTTCCATGCACGCACGGAAATCTGCAATCCAACACGTAATCATTTTATAATTCCCCAATATGGCGCGCATTCAAATTTAGTTTCATAACCAATTGAAAATACTATACTATACAATACAATGCATATTATAAATCCATGCATATTGTTGTTGTGCTTATGTACCAGCCAATAATGTGCAAATTCATGCTTCAGATCTGTGATCATTACACGTGTCAAAATATTTATTGTATGAATAAATAACTTACTAATAACTTTCAATCTCTGATGTCACTTATGTTCACATAAACCGATAACCCACATAACAAAACTTGCACACATTCTCTTACCTTTTCTCTTGAAACTGCGAAGAAACATTTACATTTATTTGAAAGACTGAAAGCAAATCTCAAATACCACTAATGAAGTCTGATATATCATCAGTTCGTTAACGTCGCAAAATCAACATCGCAATTCGCAAAATCAAGCCTAACATAAACGGTGTATAGATTGGGTAAAATTTATCGAAAATATGTAGCAATCTTTTCAACTTTTTGAAGCCATCCTAAAAGTTTTAGGATCAAGCGACTCTGTGACGTATCCTTAACGTTGCTGGGCTTTTTTCGAAGTTACGAAATGTTGATTCAAATTTGAAAGTATAGGCGTGTGTTGTTTTGGTTTGTCACACTTGAAGTGTATTTAGGTTAGCGGTGATCGGTAATTAAATTCCATGTCATGTACGTACAAACTATCGAAAAACCACTACCTAGAAAACAACACCACACACTAGAAAAACGACAACCAAATACCTGACGTTAATAGAATAAAAACAAACCGTAATTACTCATAAAGTACTTCAAGTTTAATTGCATTCGCATTTCTTTTGTAGACAGTACAGCAAATCGGAAAGACAGTGAAATTCCCCAATTTATGGCGGATAATAAACTTGTGCATCAAAACGTTTCTTGTCGAAGTAACTCTAACCACTGTAACAAACTGGATCACCACTTTCTGGTGTTGTAGTAAAAACCTACCCAGATGTAAGCATGATAGCAACATTCTGACAATCACTCATCTAAGCGTTCAAAATCATGGCCAGAGGAACTGTTACAGTTCTCGCATGTCGTGATTGTGACAACACCAAATGGAAGCTACAAAAAAGATAAAACGATACAAAACCAAGATAAATAACAAGAACATTGGTTAAAGTAGAAATCTGTTCGACCTGCATTACGTATGTAAAGTTCGACCCCATAAAAATCACTCGAACAATTTTTTGTTTTAATTACATTTAAATAAACGAGGTAACGAATACAATTGTCACCAGCAAAAGCAAACGTTTCTCTATGTGCTATGAAGTATGTACTTTTGATTTTGGATGGAACTGTGCTAAGGTGATTACAGCACTTTTAACTTATTAGAAGAGTGAACACGGACCTTTCCTCGACGATTTGTAGATGTTTTCCTTGTGGAATTATACTCTGACGTAAAACATGAGTGATTACGAATCTCATTATATACAGGCTCACATGCTGAGATCTGGAAAAAAAATAAAATATAAACCCATAAAATTTAGAAATCTATTTCAAAGTAAAAATATCATAATTACTGTACTAATGTACTGTGCGTGCTGCCTCGGACAATGAGGGCATCACATTGCCTGTTATTGCTCCTTGTCATGCATCACCATTTCGGTTTCTATTGAATACTTGCTCAGGGGAAAACAGTGTGGCTTTCCGATTTAGTCTCCCAATCGATGGATGAAAAATAATAGTCAGTATCATCCCGTAATAAATCCAACGTGATTGAATGCACAGAAAACCTGTACCGCGGAGCATAAAAACCACACCTGATTCGTTACGCTTTTCACTTTCAAGCTCCTTTGCATCTTCAAGATTGTCTTCTTTATCTCCACCCTCTGGTTCTAATGAATACATTTGACAGAACATAACGGTAAAGCCACATGTAAGTGAATTTAAAAAGAATAAATTGAAAACATTACTAATTACATTGTTATGAATGAAGATCTATAGTTTCATCCGCTATTAACCAACATCTCACTTTCCGGCAAATCTACATAGTTTTTTTATAATCGTTATTTTTATTTCTCTCCCTGAACGACATTCACACTTCAGTCACCCGTTTCACTTTCGGTTACGGGCGCAACACAACGCAACAACTCCGGACGTCATGCGCGTCGTGCGCGGCAAAAAATCGAAAAATCGAAATCTCGCGAGACAAAAAAACACGAGATTTCACTTTTGCGTGCGTTCGATTTCAATAAACGGAAAACGAAACAGAAAGCGTAACAGAAAGCGTAACATAGCTGGTGATTGCGACGGGTTTTATGTTTTTCTTCATGTTTCGCAATGAAATTATCGCGTAATTTGACGCAGTTTTAATTTCGTTTCGTTTCGGCCAGGTGAAAGCGATAAGATAATATGGGATTGTCTGAGTGTCACAATTGCAGCAGATTGAAATGTTATCAGATGGGATTACACGGATGTATACATATTGTTTGATAATCTGGATTATGTTTTTGTGGAGATTCACGGTGTTGTTTTCATTGTTTTCATTTTTTTATTGTTGTTATAGCCTGGTCAGGGTTTCATGTTATCAAAATTTATTTTGTGGTCCTGTTATTCACGTATGCAATGAATCAATGGTGCAATTTTTGTTTGTTAACTAAATGTTATGTGAAAAAGAACTTTTCTCGAAATTTTGAGAGCGCGCCAAAAACAGATTTGAATTCAAACTGCGCGCCAAAAAGTTGTTGAGTAACCAGAAACCTTGACCAAGCTATACTGAAATGATGTTGATGAGTTACGGATGTGCCCATGCTAATTTTGAATGTTTTATCTTTTCTTTATTTAGTTTCAGATTGCCTTTACAATTGTTTGGGAGCCTGAATTTGAAAATGTGCCGTTTCACGAACCTTATTGAGTATGCATCCATAAACATACATTTCAATGAATTACGTGGACACTCGAAATCGGTCCACAAAACTAACCCTCTACAAACCCAACGAAAAATGGCGCACATTAAAATGCAGACTCCTAATCAGTTGATAATGCTACAAAATTAGCATCTGTCATTCTAGAAAAGGTTTCTGTTCTGGAGAAATAGCACAATTTTAATTAGAAAAGTCAGAAGTGATCATCTGTCAACCCGGCTACATGTACATTTATCGCATTGACATTTCGTTTGAGTTCTGAATCTGTAGAAGTACATATTTCCGACGCGCTTCAATTTGTGGCTAATTGGGCCAACCAGTCAGTATTTGTACTCATTAACACCAAGTATGCGTTGCGTATGGAAAGTAAAAACTTTCGAACGGAAAAAGTAAAATAATGTGAAAATTCATAGTTGATCTTAACGCGACTGAAGGCCCGTACATACTCCACCATAACACCGTAATATAACATGTTATGCTATGGAGGCGGAGCCTGTTACGGTGGGTCTACATACTCCCCCATCGTAACATAACACGCATCATAACATGCAGGAAGAAAAACTCTGTTATGGTGTTATTCGAATTTTTTGGAATAACTTCGTCCATAACACATGAGATAAATAAAATAAATTTAGCTTAAAAATTAATTTCATCAAACTGAAACTAGAATATTATCTTTTCATACTTTTTAACATTAATTTTCATCAGTTCAGCGCGATAAACGCTGATTGCATCATCTTTCAGTTGACATCCTGGAGAACGACAGTTCATGTTTCGATGCTCCATAATTTAATTATCCGTTCCAAGTTGTTTTTTTTGGGTAGCCATGGGAAAAGAATCTAAATTTATGTTTAATATTCCAGAAGCTGAAAGATAAACACGCGCGCGAACGTTCGAGAAGGTTCCAAACACTATGAAACATTAGGTAATCCATCCCAAGTCAAGCCCAGGCAAGCTGAGCTGCATTTGCTGGTGAGCTGAACAATAAAAACAGTATATTCCTATCAGCAGGGAATACAAAACATTCTAGAATTATTAATTTCGAAGTATTAATGGCTAATTAAAGCTTATTTAGAAAGAAAAATTTTGGTCGGCCGCATTGAAGAAATCAATTGCCTTGTTATGGTGGATTTCCGAACATACTTCATGCGTCGTAACATAACATTGCCCGCCGTAGCATAACTTGCTATGTTATGATCCCTTGTTATGTTACGTGTTATGGTGGAGTATGTACGGCGCTTGATAGTGGTTGTCGTTACACACTGTGAAAGACATCATCATCATCACCAGTTAATTTATTGGATACATAACAATCAGGTGGTTGTATCGGGAAAAGATTAAATAAAAGCTACCGATGCAACAGTGAAGAGCTCCCAGGCTTGTAGCATGATTAAAGTGCGTCACAAACCAAATTTAATTTTCAAGCCTACATATGAGTGGCAAACTTTCGACGATGGATGTGTTTCATTGCGGAGTCACTTATTCAATTATAAATACTGCACAACGTTTGCGCATCTTCTTGACTTCTTCATGCCGGCAACAATCCTGGCTCCGGGTTGCTTGTTATTCAAAATTTTTCATGGACTGCATATGCAATATAAAGGCTCAATGGTCGTATGATGTTCAAGGATCAGGTGCAAAAACAGATTTACCTCGGAAGAGCAGTTTTGAATTCAAATTGCGCGCCAAATGTTTTTGTGCGTAATAATAAATGCTGTATAGCACTAGCGGACGAGAAGGGGAGGGAAAAGTGGAATTCCCCCCTCTTTGGCGGTTTCAAAAAGGAAAGTTTGTTCCTTAAGGTGTAGGTAAAATGGCCTAATTTCTATCAATTCCCCCCTCTTTGACGAAATTCCCCTCCCTTTGGAGGTTTGGCTCGTCCGCCAGTGGATAGGCTAATCCAGCTTGCAAACTAATCCGAACCACGCGCTTCTTGATGAAACGCTTGAAGATGTGCACACGCGCGTGGCAAACCAAATTCGAAGCGAAGAAGTGCTTAAACGAAGAGAAAGTGAGAAAAAAGTAGGCGCTTGAATTGCGTCTGCTCTTAATCGCAACATATTCCATGTGATAGGAACGCTTTCGTTTCGTTATGAATAAGTTTTCCATTTTCGTCGCAGAGTTTTGGTTTTATATTTGAGCATTGACGACTAGCAGAGCAGCTAGTTGTGGCCAAAAAACCGGGTAGTGTTCATTATTTCTGAAAAACGTCGAGCTTAAGATCGATGAAGATTGCTCGTTTTTGGCGGCTGCGTCGATTATTATCTGATTAAATAGAGGTTCTGAGCGTAGTGTCTGTCTGTTACATGTCAATCAGGGACAACTTCATGTCTCTAGTGTGAATGGTTTATTATAAAATGATCAGTATAACTTGTTTCATTATCAATTGTTTCACTATCAACATTGTTTCAGTATCAACTAAATTCAGTGTCAACTTGTTTCAGTATATCAACTAATTTCAGAACCAACTTGTTTAGTATCACAATTGTTTCAGTATCAACTTGTTTCAGTACCACCTTGTTTCAGTATCAACTTGTTTCAATATCAACTTGTTTCAGTATCAACTTGTTTCAGTATCAACTTTTTTAAGTATCAACGTGTTTCAGTATCAACTTGTTTCAGTATCAACTTTTTTAAGTACCAACTTGTTTCAGTATCAACTTTTTCAGTATCAACTTGTTCTTGTATCAACTTTGTTTCAGTATTAACGTGTTTCAGTATCAACTTGTTTCAGTATCAACTTGTTTCAGTATCAACTTTTTTAAGTACCAACTTGTTTCAATATCAACTTGTTTCAGTATCAACTTTTTTAAGTACCAACTTGTTTCAATATCAACTTGTTTCAGTATCAACTTGTTTCAGTATCAACTTGTTTCAGTATCAACTTGTTTCAGTATCAACTTGTTTCAGTATCAACTTGTGCCGTAACCGGTGGCAATGTCCTCCACAATCAATTATGTACTGCTATTGGCAATCGCCACCTATGCATCGGCACAATTGAATGGTTGGTGATTCAGGGATGTAAAGCCCGTATGTTGTTTTTGCGAACAAAAATCGTGCCCAAAACTTCTGATAATGAAACATCAGACAATCAGTTTTAACACGCACATCAATCATCATCACCCCATGCTCTGGTGTTAAACTACATATGGTGTCAACCGAGTTGAGTTGAGGCTACTGCTGTTTCATTATCAGATGTTTTGGCAGTACGTTTGCTTGCAGAAATAACATACGGGCTTTATAACATTCTCAATTGATATGGAGACGAGATAAGAGAATTTTGAATTCGTACCGCTCGAGCCATTCATGATTGTGTTCCAATCAATAAAAATATGCCAAAATCTTAAAATAATTTAGTTCCTGGGTCTTCTTATGATATCAGACATTTCGAAAATTCTGTGTAAACCTTATACCAGTTGGAATTTGAATTTAACTTGCCGAACCCGTTGAAACAATTGAGCGACTGAAATGTTACAAATGATACGTTCAAATGTTGACGGTCGGAAAAATTTGGTGTTATGCAGCAAGTTTACCATTAGTCTGATGGTCATATGCTTAGTACTCCATTAATACTCATGCTTTTTAGGTCCTGGGACAGCCTTATGAACTGAAATGAAATGAAGTTAACAAGATTGTTGTATTTTCCCATGACCCTAAATACTCTTTCGATATAAATTTTTTTCACATCGGTTGATGTTTTCCTCGATTTTGACTTTTCTATCATTTAATTGTCAGGGGCTTGCGAATACGAGATCTACGGCAAGGACTTCCGAGCCGGTCAGGACAAACCTGACTCTCAGACAATCGCACTTTCCGATGGCACATTGTGGTGGCTGGACAGCCAAGGTGAGTGCCAGATTGGAATCACTCACTCACTCACTCACTCACTCACTCACTCACTCACTCACTCACTCACTCACTCACTCACTCACTCACTCACTCACTCACTCACTCACTCACTCACTCACTCACTCACTCACTCACTCACTCACTCACTCACTCACTCACTCACTCACTCACTCACTCACTCACTCACTCACTCACTCACTCACTCACTCACTCACTCACTCACTCACTCACTCACTCATGCAGGTTTGCACATTGCGTTCAACAATACCCGCATGTTATACGCAATAGCCGCTCAAACCAGCTCCACCAAGAAATTGAGAGTCATGTCCTTCAATAAAAACCATAAGAAGTTCATCTTGGACAAGGTAACGCATATTACATATTATTTTACGCATGTTATTTGTCCTGTACTTCAAGCATTGCATCCGATCATTGGTTTCGTTTTTCGTTAAAACCAAAAAAATATAGCTTGTTATTTCTTCAAGAGTCTGAATATGTGAGAGTATGTATTTCGGACTAAACGTGCTGAGTGTTTAATACCTTTTCCATGATAATCTTGTTAACCCCAGAGATAAATAAGGCGCACATGAAAATTCAATAAACTAATCACTTGATAATGCTATGAAACAATTTCAGGCGTTTGAGTCTCAACCCCAGCAGATGATGAAGGCCAACTTCAACGACGAGCTTGTGGTCGCCGACCTGGTGATCCATGGATTCACCAAGATGGACATCATGGAGCTCGAGTATCTAATCGTAACCGCCTGTCCCATGGGTACGAAATTCACATATGTACATGATTACCACACACCCTGTACTTCTGACCCACTCTTTGAGTGGACCCATCTCTCATTTTGCCTAGTCGAAACAGAGAAATGATAAATATTCTGGATTGTCCAACCGCTCACTTGCTCACTCTCTCACTCAGTCACTCACTCACTCACTTATTCACTCACTCACTCACTCACTCACTCACTCACTCACTTGGTCAGTCACGCACTCAATCACTCACTCACTCACCTACTCACTCACTCACTCACTCACTCCCTTTTTTGGTATGAGTTATACTGTTTTTTTGTTAGTTTCAACGAGAACCAGACCAATCGCAACACATTTATTACAGGTTTTGGTCATCTGCCGGTAGTTGAGTATCTGTTATCGATCGGAGCCGACGTCTCGAGTGCGGATGAGTACGGCGTACAGCCACTGCACAACGCGGCTGCATTTGGACATACCAACGTTTGTCGGTCGTTGTTGAAGGCGGGCGCTGGCGCCAATGCCAAAGACAAATGGTCGTTTACTCCGTTGCATGAAGCCGCGTCTCGAGCCAAGGTTGGTTGTTGTGGTGGGTGGTGTTGTTGTTGTTGTTGTTGTTGTTGTTGTTGTTGTTGTTGTTGTTGTTGTTGATGTGGTGGTGCTAGTGGTAATGTCAAGCCAAGGACAAATGGTCATTGCATGAAGCCGCGACCAGAGCCAAAGTTGATTGGTTGACTTGCCTGGTTGTTATTGATGTTGTTATTATTATTTTTTTGTTGTTTGTTGTGGTGTGGTTGTTTTTGTTTCTGTTAGAGTTGTTGTTGATGTTTGTGCTTATGGTGGTGGTGTTTGTGTTGGTTTCTGTTGTTTTTATATTTTATTGAATGTGATGAGATTATCTGCAGGTTGACGTGTGCATCGTGCTACTGCAACACGGCGCGTCGGTGAGTCTTTGCAACAGTGACAATCGTACTCCGCTTGATTTGGCACCCGATGCCACTGTTACTGCTGTGCTCACTGGTCAATACAGGTGGGCCTGAACTGATTGATCACATAATTAATAAATAATCAAATTATGCAGTGGACTGAAAATATTTGATACTCAGCTAAATCGACGATATAGTTTATAGTGTAGTGTGGTGACAATCTTTCATTTGAGTTTCTCAATTCTAAATGAAATTTTTGTACTTGGACGGTATCTTGAATAGTTTTCATCATATTTTGAGTGTTTTATGTAAAGTTTTTGATTTTTTCGTGTTGTAAATTCAGAAAAGACGACGTGTTGGAGGCGGCACGTGCCGGCAGCGAGGCCGTGCTGGTGCAGCTGCTGACGCCACTCAACGTCAATTTGCATGCGACCGACGGCAGACGGGTTAATATTTGATTACTATATATATTTATCACCTTCCTTCAAGTTTTTCAAAAACCAACGCCTTAACCAAATGTACCTGTTTTCAGTCAACAGCGTTGCATTTGGCCGCTGGTTACAATCGAGTTGGGATCGTTGAGCTGCTGCTAAGCTATGGTGCAGACGTGCACGCCAAGGACAAGGGTGCGCTTGTACCACTGCATAATGCCTGCTCGTATGGGCATATACAAGTCACTCAGCTTATACTAAATGTGCGTTTATATAGTCGGTTATCATGAAACTTTCTAAACAAGCCATTTGTAAAACTTACGACCTGAATTTTTCAATTTTTTTTTCATAGACATTATTTTTTGTTAAAAACTTTCTAAGAATACGAGTTTTACATGATAACTATTGGATTGCAGCACGGCGCGGATGTAAACGCGGTGGATCAGTGGTTGTATACACCGTTGCACGAGGCGGCCAGCAAAGGACGTGCCGAGGTAAACAAACTCATTACTGAAAATTACAGATTCAAGTCCGAGAATTATTGCCATACCTCATGGCCAGAGGCGGGCCGCTGGGGGGGGGGGGGCACTTTTCAGGGACGGCGGGTAGCCTACCCCTACCCCCTAGACAAAAATTTAGGTCGCCTACCCCCTACCCCCTACTCGAAATTTTTGAGAAAATCGGCCTCAAAACCTCGATTTTGAGGCTCATTTAAAAAAAAAATTTTGGCTGTGAGAATTTTTTTCGAACAAACACGTTTTCTGGGTCAATTTTCTTGGTTAAAACCTGAAAAAACCGGTATATGTGGTGTTTATACCTTATAATAGAAGATTTTTTAGCAAAAACAAGCAAAAAACAAGGCCTTTTTGCGAAATTTTTTTTCTACCCCCCTACCCGACTTTACCTTCCCCACTTCTCGGGGTGAGGGGGTAATCTGAGATTTCAAAATTCTACCCCCCCCCACCCCCTGCAAAACGCCAAAAAACCCGGCCCACCCCTGCTCATGGCTAGAGATCGCTGACTGTAGATCCTGTTCAACTTGAAACTGGAACAATAATTGTAAATGTAATCTAACAAAACAAGAGTTTCCAAGGCATCAGTGAAATTATGAACATGAATTAGAATCATGAAGAGGATGCTGTATAGATTTTCAACATGAAGATATTTGCGTGTTTCTTCAAAAAGAAACGAAATATTCCAATCCAAGCTTCAGTAAGATAGCGAAACGGAAGTACAATCGTGATGACGAAGTTGAATAGACTTGCAACGTGAACTAAAATGTTCTTATCTATAAATATGATGAGTAATATGTTCTTATTATATTAAATCTGAAATCTGAATCTTATCATTTATTTATCAAAAAAATTAGGTCTGCTCGGTACTTCTGGCTCACGGTGCCGATCCGTACATGACGAATGCGAATGGCAAAACGGCATTGGAACTGGCGTGCAGTGTTCAGTTGAGACAGCAGATCACCAGTCAATACACTGCCTACCAGCTATTGCAGGTTATTGATAATCGGATTGGTATTATTGAATATTGATTTGTCAGTTGGTCCATCAGCCAGTCAGTCAATCAATCAGTTGGCAATGGCAATCAGTCAGAAGGTCAGTCATTAAGTCAAGTCAGTCGATCAGTCAGTCGATCAGTCAATCAGTCAGTCAATCAGTCAACCACTCAGTCAGTCAGTGAGTCAGTCTATCAATCAATCAGTCAGTCAGTAAGTCAGTCAGTCAGTCAGTCAATCAGTCAGTCAGTCAGTCAATCAGTCAGTCGATTTACCCGCATATGTAAATGCAGCGATCGTCGTACGTAATATAGTAATATCGTGCGTCAGCAGCTAGAGCTGAAGGTCGTGGGTTCGAGTCCCACCAGGAAGCTGAATTTTTTCAGCTATTCTGGTGTCAAACTGTCTATCAATCAGTCGGACAGTGGATCAATCAATTAGTCAGTCATTAAGTCAAGTCAGTCAATCAATCGGACAGTAGATCAATCAATTAGTCAGTCATTAAGTCAAGTCAGTCAATCAATCGGACAGTAGATCAATCAATTAGTCAGTCATTAAGTCAAGTCAGTCAATCAATCGGACAGTAGATCAATCAATTAGTCAGTCATTAAGTCAAGTCAGTCAATCAATCGGACAGTAGATCAATCAATTAGTCAGTCATTAAGTCAAGTCAGTCAATCAATCGGACAGTAGATCAATCAATTAGTCAGTCATTAAGTCAAGTCAGTCAATCAATCGGACAGTAGATCAATCAATCAGTCAGTCATTAAGTCAAGTCAGTCAATCAATCGGACAGTAGATCAATCAATCAGTCAGTCATTAAGTCAAGTCAGTCAATCAATCGGACAGTAGATCAATCAATTAGTCAGTCATTAAGTCAAGTCAGTCAATCAATCGGACAGTAGATCAATCAATTAGTCAGTCATTAAGTCAAGTCAGTCAATCAATCGGACAGTAGATCAATCAATCAGTCAGTCATTAAGTCAAGTCAGTCAATCAATCGGACAGTAGATCAATCAATCAGTCAGTCATTAAGTCAAGTCAGTCAATCAATCGGACAGTAGATCAATCAATTAGTCAGTCATTAAGTCAAGTCAGTCAATCAATCGGACAGTAGATCAATCAATTAGTCAGTCATTAAGTCAAGTCAGTCAATCAATCGGACAGTAGATCAATCAATTAGTCAGTCATTAAGTCAAGTCAGTCAATCAATCGGACAGTAGATCAATCAATTAGTCAGTCATTAAGTCAAGTCAGTCAATCAATCGGACAGTAGATCAATCAATCAGTCAGTCATTAAGTCAAGTCAGTCAATCAATCGGACAGTAGATCAATCAATCAGTCAGTCATTAAGTCAAGTCAGTCAATCAATCGGACAGTAGATCAATCAATTAGTCAGTCATTAAGTCAAGTCAGTCAATCAATCGGACAGTAGATCAATCAATCAGTCAGTCATTAAGTCAAGTCAGTCAATCAATCGGACAGTAGATCAATCAATCAGTCAGTCATTAAGTCAAGTCAGTCAATCAATCGGACAGTAGATCAATCAATTAGTCATTAAGTCAAGTCAGTCAATCAATCGGACAGTAGATCAATCAATTAGTCAGTCAGTCACCATTTTCATTATAAGAATACACGGATCTAGTGCACATGTCCAGAAAACAAGTCATACAAATTGACACATTAGAAAAGGAAATTACTGTTTCCTTTTTTTCATTGAAGGCATGCACTCAAGGCGACCTGGACGTGGTTCAGAAGCTGGTTAACAAGGACACGGTCAACTTCAAGCACTATTACACCGCCCACACACCACTGGTTGGTCGAAAACAACCAAAGACAAAATCTGTAGGGTGGACAATTTTTTATTGAATGGTCAAGAGAGTTTAAATAAACCATATATGCTATATGAATTTTGGACTTTTTATCTTGTTGTATCCAACGAGTATCGACACTTTGCGACCAATTAATTGCATATGTGCGTAACATACCCTTTATTTAAAGAAAAAAATAACCCTGACCAAGCTATAACTGCATTCTGATTGCAGCACGTAGTGGCCAGTCACTGCACACCAGCTTGTGCGGACATCGTTCAACTGTTGTGCTTGTCCGGTGCCCTGGTCAACGAGCTCAACCGTGACATGCAGACGCCAGCACATCTGGCCACCATCCACACCAATCTGGTCGTTTTGCAGCTGTTGGCGCAGTACAATGCCGAGGTTGGTTGAGCTCGTGGTGTACACCATTTTAGTATATGTATCTCATTCTTATCTCTATCATATTTGGTAAAAAAAGTTTCGTCATTCATGTCGTCGTCTACTTGACAATAGAATGCTTACGAGTTTTTGATGTTTCAGCTAAACAAGTGTGACGGGCTCGGGGATTCGATTCTGCATTTGGCGGTTGCGCAGCCGCTGACTCCGGCTCGGATCGTGCTGGTGCATTCCGTGCTGCAGATGGGTGTCGATGATACTATTAAGAATCTCAGGTTTGGCTCTGTCGCTTTCTTGATCTAGAGTATATGATTTCTTGAAAATTAGAATTTTGTTGTATTTTTTTAGTTTCATATTATTTCCGGTTAGTGTGTCGCCCGTCAAGTCTAGGACGTAGGGTGCCAGCCTCGATAACTGGTGGTCCTAAGTTCGAAACCCGACTTAAAACACAGATCCTGACGAGTCGCTCTGTGGTTTTTGCCCTTGCCCGTCAGTTTATTCAACCTCTCTGTTATTACTTTAATTCAATACGAACACACCACTCTGATATGCTATTAGTGGGCGCTTTGACTTCGGTAATAAAGAAATCTCAGACCCCAGTAAAATGTCGTAACTGAGCAGTCTACGCCACGAACTCACTTACTAAGCTTTATTACAGGGGCATGACAGCGGTGCAGTACTGCGATCAACTCCACGGCACCGAAGCCACCATCGAGCTGTTCTCGCTCAACTCGTCAACAACAACGAGCACCGTCACCTCACCCACAACCACTTCAAAGTCACGACCCTCCAGTGCACCGCCCACACGTCGCGAGTCAACGAGCACGCGTTCGTTATACGCAAGGGTTTTATCGTTATTTAAAGGAATTTTTTTGGGCAATTCGAACAGTTTTCGGCGCAAGTTAAATCTTTTGGGTTTTTCATATAATACTCGACTTGCACAAGATACGGGCGTGCCTGACTCATGATACATGTAAGTGCGTAACAGGACCAAAAATAATTTTTTTAAACAACTACTAAGAAATCCTGACCAGACTATGGAGCTTGTTTTTTTTCGAGAAATTTTTTTAATTGCTACATTTGTATTCAGTGGCGTCAATGGTTACGGTGGCTGATGAGGCCGTTGAGGCAACACCCAATGACGTGGCCAGTACGTTCGGTGCCCTGCACGCTCAGTTGCTCGAGGCAGCCAGAAACGGGCTGGTCGACCAAATCGAGGTTTGCTTTTCTTGTAATTCTATTCAGCGCTGAATTCGGACAATATATGGAAAACTTAGCGCCTCGAGTGCGAAAAAGAGCTAAAATGATTAGTTTTTATGCTCAAACAAAGGCACTGTTTGCAAATTTTCGTTCACTTTTTCGTACACAATTATTTTTTTCTAACTTCTCTTCACCTACCTATCCCAATTCGAAAAAAAACTCGGGTCATCACTGATCAAAGGTAGCGCTGGATTGATCAAAATTTATTGATAAGTAATGCTATAATTGCGTACAGCGCGTCTTCTTGTGTGTCACTGAACTGGCTCGCGGTGACATGACGGCTCGCGGTCGTCTGGTGAACACACGGGATCCCAGTGGTCGGCAGTCGACCGCGCTTCATTTTGCCGCCGGTTATAACCGGATCGATGTGCTGAACGCGTTGCTCGATGCCGGAGCCGATGTGCACGCCCGGGATAAGGGGTTGGTATAGTTTAGTGGTTGGGGTTCCCGACTCGTAAACTTGTGTTCCTGGTTCGAAACCTGATTTGAGACAGATCCTGACGCAAGTTTGAATTCAGTCTTCAATGCTATAAACGATTGAGTCAAGTGGTGAAATATAACATATAATACTGTCGATTAACTAGTCTGAACCTGTTGGGTAGGAAATCCTAAGATCGAAACCTGGCAGGTGACACAGACACGCTTTGATGTCATAAAATCTATAAAATATCCATACATATTCAGGGGTTTGGTTCCGTTACACAACGCGTGTTCATACGGCCATTATCAGATCGCACAGATTCTCGTCGCTGTTAGTTAAATTTTTTGTTATACTTGATTGATGTGATGTTGATTAAAATTAATGTTATATTATGTCATTCAAGATTCTTATAGATCCGCAACTACCTACAGCGTTTAGTTGTCCAAATGTCACGTAAAAACTATTTTCCTCGAAAACAATAAACCCTGGATAAATAGTTCCTAAAAAAATGTTGTTTGGAGAGAGAGAAAAACTTCTTAAGAATATGGCATCAATTTTATTGTATGCGTGGAAAGTGGTTTATAGAAATCTATTTTAGTAACAAGAGATCGTGGACAATCTATAATATTGCATTTAGCGTGGTGCCGACGTCAACGCCAATGATCTCTGGAAGTTCACGCCGCTGCACGAAGCGGCCGCCAAAGGCAAGTTCGACATCTGCAAGCTGCTGCTGGACAACGGCGCTGATGCCACAAAGAAGAACAGGGACGGTCAGAGAGCGCTGGATCTGGTCAAGGAGTCCGATGATGATGTCGCCGATCTGCTTAGAGGTGGGCTGCTTTTTTTTTATTGAATTAAAAATTCTGTTCAAAAGTCGTTTATTTAGTTTTTCCGATAGTCTTCTTGGTATGGAAACCTGTCATTTCAGGCGATGTTTCACTGCTGGAGGCGGCCAAACATGGCAATCTGGAGAAAGTACGCAAGCTGCTGACGTCAGAGAATGTCAACTGCCGTGACGTGCAGGGCAGAAACTCGACGCCGCTGCATCTGGCAGGTTGTTGTTGTTGTTTGTTGCTGTTGTAAGTATTGGTTGATTGATTGTTGCCGTTGCTGTTGTTGTTGTAAGTATTGATTGATTGATTGTTGTTGTTATGGTTTGAGGCTTTTGTACGTATTGGTTGATTGTTGTTGTTGTTTGATGTTGTTTTAAGTATGGGTTGACTGATTGATTGTTGCTGTTGTTTTTGTTGTTGTTGCTGATGTTGTTGTTGTTGCAGCCGGCTACAACAACGTTGACGTGGCCGAGCATCTGCTGGAGTACGGTGCCGATGTGAACAGTCAAGACAAGGGCGGCCTGATTCCGTTGCATAATGCCGCCAGTTATGGGGTTGGTTGGTGTTGATAATCTGGGAAGAAACCAATAGTAAAATAGACCGAAAAGCAGATCCCCATGAAGTTATTCATATGCCATGAGTTATGAATGACTATATATTTAATATGAGCAGTGAGACCTTAGTGAAAAACTATGTTTGATCCTGTGTAGTTACATAATTTATCATTTTGCCTTAGAAAACGACTTTTAAATGCGCACCATTTTCTATCTTTAGTAAGGCTTTCAATTTGGTATCAAAAATTGTTTCTCTGGATCCGTTACCACATTTGCAATGAGTTGGGCACACCACCGGTGTATTTTGTCGAAGTGTCATGTGAAGTTCAAAAATTAAGACGCCCGCAAATTGCTGTAAAAGTTTATAGTTCATTTGCACACCCACACATACTTATGAATTATGATGATAATGACCTTTCCCCTTTCTGAAGCACGTGGAAATGGCTGCTGTTTTGATGAAATACGGCGCCGACCTGACGATCACGGATCGATGGGGCTTCACGGCACTTCATGAGGCGGCACACAAGGGTCGAACACAGACATGCCTGCTGCTACTGGCACATGGCGCCGATGTGATGGCCGCCAACCATCAGGGACTCACCGCATATGATATTGCTGCTGTTAGTGTTACTGTGTGTTATTAGTTATTATTTTATTAATTTGTTCTTCCAATCCACATTCTTCTGTTTTCTTCTGTCTGTGGTACTATGCTACGCCCAGTTGGTCAATCGTTAAGTTAAATAAACTTAGACCTAGACCGTTTAGTAAGGGTGATTTCACAGAGTAATTTTTCTCCGAACCTTTCATAACGTTCCGAAATATACGGACAAAATGCTGCAACGTCGGTGTCGATCATCGTTGTGTGACTGAATCTCGTGTTTATTTCAGACTGACGACGTTAAATGTCTACTGCTGGACGCGATGCCGAGCTCTTTGAGCCAGCACATGCTGTCTGAGGACAGTCTGGACAAACTGCACCTCAACAATGAGGACGTGCAGCACGAAGACACGGATGGAGCTGGTGAGGAGGAGGAGGAGAGTGAATCGGGTGCGTGCTCACAGCTGATGGACAGACGCGCTCATGAACGTCTGCAACGACCCGTTGATATGGCTGCTCCGGCCAATCACAATGTTGGTGATGCTCTTTTTTGAAAAAAACCCTGGAAAACTTTAGAAAATAAGGGTAAATATACGAATAGAAGGTGGAGTTCTATATTTATTTATGCCCTGTGCTACTCGGTGATCTGTGAGAAGCTCGCAACTGAGAGCCCCCACTTTCGACCCGCAGTGACAGTAAGACTTTTCCATGCACAAGACGTATGCAATGTGATCTGTAGACACTGACATTTTGAAGGTTTTGCGAAAATAGCTGGGGAAATTTTCTTGTAAATCCACTAGAAAATTGCCGATCGTTCAACTTGAGTCTCCTAATTAATTGATAATGCAATACGAAGTGTCTCTAATTGCAGTCACCGTACGGCATGTCCTCATACCCACCGAGCCAGTCGACGTTCAACCCGTTGGCCGGCCTGAAACGCCCGCGCGATCTGCTGCACATGCAACTCGATAAACCGATTGCTGATATGAGCATTGTGTGGTTCTTGAAGAGCATTGGGCTAGAGTCCGTCATCGATTTGATGATTAAAGAACAGGTTAAGAATCCATCATGAAACATTGATTCAGAAAATTGCAGGTTTTAACTTAACGGCTAGACGAAACATAAACAATAAGTATCAAAACACCTGCTTTTTATACTGGAATTCTTCCGAATTTTTTTAATTGAATTTGATGAATCATTGAATCGTTCAGATCACCATGGACGTTCTTGTCGAGATGGGTCACGATGAGCTCAAGCAGATCGGGTTGGACGCCTACGGGGTCAGGCACAAACTCGTTCGCAACATAGAAAAACTCACCGTCGGTCAGCCAGGTGAGTGAGTGTGAGTGAGTGAGTGAGTGAGTGAGTGAGTGAGTGAGTGAGTGAGTGAGTGAGTGAGTGAGTGAGTGAGTGAGTGAGTGAGTGAGTGAGTGAGTGAGTGAGTGAGTGAGTGAGTGAGTGAGTGAGTGAGTGAGTGAGTGAGTGAGTGAAAGAGTGACTGAGTAATTCTTTTAGTGAGTGGAGTGGGTGAATGACTGAGTGAGTGTCTGTTTCAGTGGGCAGCACCATGCCAGGTTTCCCAGCGTCGGCACCACCAGGGTTCAGTGGCACAGTCCTCGTACCGTTGAACAGGTCACATCCCGAGTATCTGGCTGTTGATGATGAGGTTTGTAGTATAACTTGCATAATCTAGTGGTTAGGGCGGTGGACTCCTGGCGCTATCCAGTGGTCGTCAGTACAAAACCTGGCAGGAGAGACAAACCCTGATTTGGGGTCGCTCTAGAGTTTCTGTCATTGTGGCCCGTCAGTTAAGATGGATTGCGCATTTAAATTCAGTCTCTCTGTTGCTCAATCAACTGGGATCGCTACATGATGTTGTTGCATTCAGGTGCAAGCGACGATCGTGGAGCACAAGGACGGCGGGGCCTCGGGTGGCGTGTACTCGACGTTCGTGGTTGAGAAAGTGCACAAGATATTCAATCGACGGCTCTGGGAAAGGTGAGCATATTCAGTCAATCTTCAGTTATACGAAAAAATGAACTTGATGTTTTATACCAATTACACGCTTATAACTTACTAATTCAGTGTTTTTCTTGTTACTCTGAAAAGTTTTCAGTGCATTTTTCATCGGTTTTTCATGACATTTATACAACATACGAACGAACGTCGCGTGGAATCATTGTGGATGTAGAAAATAATCGATGAAAACTTTGATATCAAGTTATAATTGATCGATTTGGTGACTAATCCGCGATAACCAATAAATCCATACCACAGTTTTCCGCATGTGTGCCGCGGAATTTTATAGCAAATGGCAATGGCATTCATGAAAATGCTCGCAGGTACATTCGTCGACGCGATGACGTGGCAGAAGAGAACGGTGGTCAGCACAACGAGAAGCTGCTGTTCCACGGATCACCGTTCATCACGGCTATCGTGCAGCGCGGATTCGACGAACGACATGCCTATATTGGGGGCATGTTCGGGGCGGGTTCGTTAGATTGCCTTCATAATTTATTTTTTCTATGTAAACACCATTTGTGTTGAGTGTTTTTTTGTTTGTTTGGCCCTCAATTCACAACATCGGTGAACCACATACGGTGAGGGAGAGGTTGTTTGGGATTTGTCCTGCTCGCACCAGGATACGTCTCGCCACTCCAGCCTCAGAGTTGGCTCCAAACTCGAGAACTGTGTTGAGAGTGTGCCTTGGTGGCTTCACTCCTAAACAAGTTCCAAAAAAAAATATTAAATACAGTATTCTCATTTCATAATGATAAAATACAAGTCGTGGGTCATAGTGGGTTATCCGTTCAACTTCCTGAAGATGAAATTTTTTTCTTGTTACGTTCAGGTATCTACTTTGCGGAGCATTCTTCCAAGAGCAATCAGTACGTGTACGGTATTGGAGGTGGTGCCGGTTGTGCTCAGCATAGGAACAAGTCATGTTACATGTGCAAACGGTTTGTATAGTCTAGTCATGGTTTTTTGTCACCAAAATGTTTTTTCTGGGTAACTGTAAAAAAATAAAGGAAAAAATTCCCTGTTGACGAAAAATACTTTTTCAAGAGAAAAAATGAATTTCTCTTAATTTTGAATATAAATAATTATAATTAACTGTTGTTTGATACTTTCAGCCAGTTGATTCTGTGTCGTACGACACTGGGCAGTCAGTTCCAGCAGTTGTCCGCCGCCAAACTGGCCCACGCGCCACCCGGTCATCACTCCGTTATTGGTCGACCAACATCCGGGGGACTCAACTATCCCGAATACGTTATCTACCGGGGCGAACAGGTGAGTGAGTGAGTGAGTGAGTGAGTGAGTGAGTGAGTGAGTGAGTGAGTGAGTGAGTGAGTGAGTGAGTGAGTGAGTGAGTGGGTGAGTGGGTGAGTGGGTGAGTGAGTGAGTGAGTGAGTGAGTGAGTGAGTGAGTGAGTGAGCGAGCGAGCGAGCGAGTGAGTGAGTGAGTGAATGAGTGAGTGAATGGGTAACTGAGTGAGTGAGTGAGAGAGTGAGTGAAGGACGTGCGGTTCGTCAATGAAACAGATCATGATTCGGTTTATACGTCATCGTTTTTACAGGCTTACCCGGAGTACCTGATCACGTATCGGTTGCAGGCACCGGTCACCGCCGATGACCAGGTCGATTAACAACACTGAAGTATTATGTCTATCAACGATACCATCATAACGTCGCATTAAAAACCGTGTCACAACGAACCCATGTAGTAAAATGATATGGAAACACTGGCGGACGAGCCAAACCTGTCTAGTCTAGTGCGTAGGGCGCCAGCCTCGAAAACCGGCGGTCCTAAGTTCGAAACCTGACTTGAGACACAGATCCTGACGCGTTGCTCTGGGGTTTCTGCCATTGCCCGTCAGTTTATTCAACTCTCCGGCCACTACGAAAACACCATTCTGATATGGTATTAGTGTGCTTTATGGCTTCAGTTAATGAAGAAGTCTGTGAGTGCGTGAGTGAGTGAAAGTGTAATGGACAAAAATGTCTTCAGAGGAGAGGGAATTGGGATGTGAGTAATAGGCCGTGTCACCTACACCTTCTGGAACGGATTTTTTTTGTTGTTGGGTTGTCTCATTCGGATCAAGACTTCGCCGGGTCCCAATCACGAATGGTGCTTGCCATAAGGCATATCATGGAATCAAGTTCCAAGTCACTCTATTGAATGTTCAAGGCATATTCGGTCACACTTCTGTTTGACTGCCATAAGGCTTGTTGGTGACGGCCCCGGGATTCGAACCCGTGTGCGGCCGGCCAGGCGGTTTCAGAGTCTAGCCCCTTAACCACTTGACCAGCGAGCCGGCCGGCGAGCCGAGCCCGGCGGACTCCAATATTTGAAACAGCCAAAGAGGGAGTATTTCCTGCCCCCCCCCCCCCCCCGACCTCCGATCTCGTCCGCCGTGTATTGATTATTGGAATTTATATAATTTTTTACACGTTGATTATTCGACGTTGTTCAAACGCGCCATCCCGGTTTCATATCAACGTTTTTTCAATCAGCGCTTCAAGCAAACGCAGCTCATTTACTTTCTTTCTGTAGATGTTTTTTATAATTAGCTTGAAATTCTTACTTCTTACCGTGCGCTCAACTCCCTCATTCGGCTTATAATTATTGATTATAATCATTCATTTGGTATTATTCGTATAAATTGCATTTATCATATTTTTTGTTCAGTTCGCACATTCGATTGCAGATAATTCCCTCAAATTGTTCTGTTTTGGTCATGTCAATCATTGGTTTTGCATTTTTGAGTTTCAATTATTCACTTTAAGCTGGTCTTTTCATTCCGTCTGCATTTGCATGATCAATTCTCTTCAACAAGTTGTGAACTTTTATCGTATACTTTATTGTAACGCCTCAGTCTTTAAATTGTGCATTTTTACCTTTATATGCCATATGCCCTCTTCCCGTGCAGTACGTATAGCCAATAAAATGCTAGTCACGTTATTTATTCATTTGTTGGTTCGGTCATAACTTTAGCGAAGGGCAACTATCATAAATGCCAATAAGCACAGCAAATAACCGTTAGTATATATAAAAATCTCATGGTGACGTGGAATTTGTTTAAAATACAAAACTAAATCTTCGTGTAGTCCAGCAGGTGGGTTAAGAAAACACATTTTTTCGAACTGCACGTGGGTACAGCGCACTATTCAGAAGAGTATGTATAGATAAATTTTAACAATAAATAATGACCGTATTGTATTTCTTGCTTGCCAACAAATAAAGGATATTCGGTTTACACCGTGAAAGTGACAATAAATGGGAACTAAATTGGATATTCGGAATGACGCAATCGATGTCTCAGTTAATTATGTGAGAGACAAAATTCTAGCCTGGACACTGGCCAGTCTACGACTTGCTGACGTGACGAGCTTCGACCAGTTATGACTAAATATAAAGACTTCTAGCAGTACTACTAAATCTACGTAATTTGTTGAAACACTGAATTTGAATTGGCGCCAAGGAACGAGTTTCTAATGGTCCCTTTAATAATTTATCTGTTCACCAATAATTCATCTGTGAACACCTCAGGAGGACGAACCCATAAATCACAACGCCGGGATTTTCGCCGAAAGTTAGCCAACCTGGGTGGTATTGCCTGGCCAGGGTTTCTTATTATCAAATAATGTTTTACAGTCCCATTAATCAAGGTTCGTTTGCCGTCCAGGTGTCATGGGAAAATGATTCCTTCTCGAAGATTTGAGCTTATATACGCCAAACACAAAAAACACGCGCTCGATTTTTTTGAATTCAGAAAAAATCGTGGATTTGTTATGCCGGTACATAAACTTATATTGCATAAACTCCATAAATATTGATTTATGAGCCTAAAGTTAAGAGTGCGGCAAAAATTTTCGGACTCTGACACGACTTGGCCATGCGTGAAACCATGCAACGAGATGCAGGGAAACAGTGTGTTACTGCAAAAATCTTACGCGAAATAGTCTTTTGGATCACCCAAAACTACAGTATGGCGCGCATCCAAATTCAGTCTTGTAATAAGTTATGAATGGTACAGGTGCTCAAACGAAACAGGAACGAATGTTAAACGAACCATCTGGATTGGATGGCAGTTGGATGCCGCCAATCATTGGCGGACGAGCTTACTCCCCAAAGGGAGGGGAATTTTCCCAAAGAGGGGGGAATTGGCAGTTTTAGATCCTTTCACCTACACCTTAGGGAACAAACTCTACTTTTTGAAATTGCCAAAGAGGGGGAGTTCCACTTTTCCCTCCCCTTCTCGTCCGCTAATGCCGCCCATCAAAGGTCATTGCGTTCGTTCGGTTTACGAGCTGGGTTTATAAAGTTTGATGAGTTCGCGGAATGAAAGTTCGTCCGCATTTTCAGAGCACTGGTAAAAAAAACCATGAATGCTTTCCGGAATGAGGATCTAGCTTTCAGAAGTTCTATCTAGACCTGGTATATGTACATAGTTTATTATCATCAAAGAAATGGTTGACTGGACGGACGTTGCCACGTTTTTTCACGTTTTCTTGTATATTCCTTAGGTCATTAGCAGACTGAATTCAAATGCGCGCCATTATTGTTAAGTTCATGAGCATGCTCTGGAGACTGGTGAAAAGTGCAAGTTTTACCGTCCGGATTTAAGGTACGGTTAAGAAGACATTCTTCTAGGAAATGGCTGTCTGGCTGGGCCTCTGATTCGCCTTTCCAGTGTATACTGTATTATTTCTTTTTTTTAAATTAATTTATTAATAATTATTATCAATTAATTAATTAATTTCTTTTAATAAATAGGGAAACTGAATTTGAATGCGCGCCATTATTTTCTAACCAATTTCATCGTCAACTATCCGAAATTTCTCCGTGTCTGTCTTTCGGTTGTACTGACAATTATAATGTGGAGTTTTTGATTGATTAGGTCGAGAGCGCGGCATTTTTCCAGTGATTTTCACGGCCAATCCGTGGCCAACAATGAATTGTTGAAGGTTCAATGAATCGTCTTTGTCGCCTATTTATTCTACAGTTATGTAGTTAGTTGCTCTGGGTTTCTGTCATTGCCCGTTAGTTTTGCTCAACCTCCACAACTTTGTGCTGGTATTAGTGTGCCTTGATGGGTCCAGTAATAAGCAAATCACAGTAAAAAACATGTAAAATACATACTTCATGACTTGTAGTCCTACATACCCTCTGCTATGTGCAGGTATCATAAATAATTACCTGTTTTTATGGTGGATAATACTGCTCGAAAGCACCTTTGAAAAGGCGAATCATAGAAACTATGATTTAGCATAATGATTAAGTAAGGAACAACTTCAAAAAATGGTCACCTACTTTGATGTCGATTGGTTTTGTGGTTTATTCACCTGACTTCCTTACGCATTTCCCAGGTATATACTGGCTCACATTGAATTGTAGTTGATGCAAGACAATGGAAAGTTTTTCTGTGAATAGGTCAAACGGCATGTGAATTATGTTTTTTTTCAAAACTTGCTTAAGTGTTTACAAAAAATAAAGTGCTCTCCGATAAAAGCCAAATTAGTGCACAGAAGTTTTGATAGTAAATGACGCAACCTTTTGACTCAAAAGAGCCGTTATTCTTCTAGTTACAACGACAATCATAACAGCTGGAAACCATTCAAAGGTCATATTGTCTTATAAAATATATTTTATAAATTACTCCGGAAATGGAATTTGAAGTGATTTGAATAACCGAATACAAAAAATGCAAACCAGAGCGAAAACGCTGTAACCTTTTCCCCTTCGCAACAAAGACACTGAACGAAATGGGTCACGTGGTGGCAACGATTCTTGACCCTGACCGTGAAACAAAGAAGTTCTCGCCAAATACTTGGTATAAAAACCTATTATCTGTATTTGAAAATTATGATGATACATAATTTTGGTGCTTAGACGAAAAATATGACGCTCTTTTTCGGTTCCGTTTCACCGCTAGACATACCACAAGCGGACGAGAAGGGGGGGGGGGGGGGTGAGAGGATAATAACCCCCTCCTGTATTTACAAAGTAGCACAATATCTAATCAGGTAATTTTCCCTATCACCAAAGAAAATATCCCCTCCTTTTGAAACATTTCAGAAATCCGCCACTATTTTCTCAGACAGAAGATGGCATACGTCATAAGCCGTGTGCCCCCGTGCGGGTTCCCCAACAACAGCAGACCGAGCCAAAAAATGCACGTACACACGAGTTGGCTTAGCGGGATTTATTTGTAAACAGACGCTCACTGGCGGACGAGAAGGGGAGGGAAAAGTGGAATTCCCCCCTCTTTGACGGTTTTAAAAAGTAGAATTTGTTCTCTAAGGTGTAGGTAAAATGACCTGAAAACTGGCGATTCCTCCCTCTTTGACGAAATTCCCCTCCCTTTGGGAAATTAGCTCGTCCGCCAGTGCAGACGCTTATTCGAGAGTCTGCAAGCCCAAAAGCGAAAAAGCAAGCAACGGAAATGTACTATTCCCCTTCTTTAGCAGTTTGAAAAATAGGCATTTGTTCCTTGACATGAAGGTAAAATGGCCTTTTTTAGAGGATGGGTTTTTCCGTCAGTGTGCAATCGTTATGGCATATAAATATATTCAAGTTAGTGCCGTGCATTTAATAAAGTCAAGTTCAGTTCTCGTTTGCTGGATGCGTTCCAACGGCCGACTGACTGAATTAAAGTTTTCGTTGCTGATGCTGATAAATATGTATGATACCTTCAAACTGTATTTTCCTTCCATGTCAAGAAATCCATCGATATGTTTAGTAACGTTGTTTGTTTTTCTGTATTCCGGAACCGTGAAGGCTTAATGAGAAACCAATTCTGAGCCTCTGTGCTGAATCAATTTTTGTTGGAGCTTTTATAAAGCACACTTTTTTCATTTTGCATTAGCCCTGAATACATGAGGACATGCTGGGTCACGTGATCAGACAGAACTCATACTTATCCAGCTGGGCCAAGTCTTCATGCTTGACCACACAATCTGGCAGCAATCCATGGGTCACATGGATAGAATGTACATACATACATACTGTATCCACAAGTATGTCTATATGTACATCTATATGTTCTACATATATGAAGTATGAACATATATATATGTATGTATGTACTACATGTGGTCCATGCTTTATGTGTATACATGTGTTCAAGCAGGCCATGCGTCACGAATATATAAAGGCGTAGCCAAAGTGTTTTGGTGGCTGTGCGGCGTCACGTGGGTGTGTATTGCCATAGCACATCAGATTTACAGAGTTGCATCCATGTTTAGATGGTGAGATTCACAGACGTGCTGGATTTGTAGAGTGATGTTTGAAATGTTCCATGATCAGCACTCAGCAGTAAAGAGTTTAATCAAAATATCCTTTTCTCTAGAAACATTATGCGAAGTTTGAAGAAAAAACTCGGATCACACCACACGTATGTATGTATTTGGAACTGATTTTTTCGTAATTTCAGTGGATGAAAAAAACTTTGAATGCATGAATCATCAAGGTTATACATAAACGTTCCTTGTACATACTTCACTGTGGAAAATATTTTATCCGAGTCAATTTGAACAAAGTGCGCATTTTTTCATACCTGCGAAAGTGTTTTATTCAGCACTCCTGTTTTATTTTATCAACATTGTTCACCGTGACTTATGTGGTCTTGTGTTTCGTAGGAAAATAAATCTCGTTTCGTAGTGACTTACCCACATAACCATTTAGACAATGTCTGCCCCACCCATTTGAACATTCGCTTCGCTACTCTTGACTGGTGCTCTTTCGCTGTCCATACCTAAATAGCCTTATTTCTGTATTTCTCACCACAGAAACAAACACCAGACAACAGCAGGATAAGGATTCAATTTAGACGCAATTTTATGGCGATTTTAATATTTTTGTTTGAACAGTTTTCAATTAAGATGTTGTTTTTATTTTTGTTTATCTTGCAAGTTGACCTGGGATCGCTGACATTATTCAAGAGTCAAGTACATATGTCACTACTTTTGCATGCATGCCTTTCTCGTCTTCGAATAATGGTTAGTTTTATTTATGCCGTTTTTTGTTATTGATAAACAGCGAGACAAGTTATTCTGTTTTTTTTCTTCGTCTATTTCCGATAATGCATGAAGCTTGTTGTTGTTTAAAAAATAAAATATAATACCCAAAATGACTGATAATGAAACCATTACTGGCCTCAGTTCAATCCAGTTTGCACCATAAATAAAATACAGTGAATTATGAGGTGATGATGCTTTTCTGATGTTTCATTAACAGTCACTTTGGAATTAGTTTTGGTCGCTGATAGGAAAAAATAAACAAATCATTCAAAATTCTGAGTTTGGAATCTCCATATAGTTACATATTTTATGGGGTTAGTTTTGGTTACGTTGAGAATCCGAGGCTTCTTCATGTTTACGTAACAACGTCTAATGTTCTTCAGCGGCTGGCTTACTTCCCAGGCTTCCTTCCATCTTATGTATTTCAGCACAGGGTTACCAATATTTACCTTCATATCTATTGGTTCTTCTAAAACAAACAACTTAATTTTTTTAAACAGGTAAGTTTTTGTAATTGCTCATTTCACAGAATCAAAAACTAGCCGTCCATCACCGAATATTTTTACTCAGTAAACTGAATGATTCTTTTGATTATTAAAAAATTTGTGCGTCAACTTTTGGTTTTGGTTGAAACTTTTTCTGTTCCACAAGCAAAAAACACTGTTTTAACGTTCCACGCGTACATTTAAACAAAAATCTGTTCCATTAGAATGCACTTCCTTCATCATTATGCACGTATCAAGAAACTCGGTATTTGCTTCATCAGATACAGTACGGGCAGGTGCAATAGTGAATGAGAAAGTTCTAGATTTACCATGGAATTCAACCTTTTTATTTTTTAAATTCTTTTTCATAGAATGTAAATAATAGTTTCAAGCCTCATCATTATTACCTAATGGGAGAATTTCTACTCCCTTTAGACTTTTTTACTGAGCGCACGTGTGTACAGTAATTACCACACACCCTGTACTAAACAAGCTGGCTATTAGTGAGAATGTGAACATTGTTTGGTCATCTAAATAATATCAACTTATCCACGTTCCACGTATAAAAGCATGGTTCATGTTTACATTCAAGTTTCAATAAGAGATATGTACTTAGTGAGAAAGTAGTAATGAAAAAATCTATAACGATTTAGTCGAGTTTCCAGAAAAATAAAGTATGTACCGTTTCAATGAGAGATTCGTTGTGAGAGAGCATAATAAGAAATATACAGAAATAACATTTTAGTTACCATTAAAAAGTAAAACAAAAATGGAATTTTGATCAGCAGAACCGATAAAAAGACTAACTGATGACTTGTTTGTCATAGTCATTCAATGAATACATCATCGAACACATCCATACATACGGTGTGTACAGAATGACTGTACCTCAATTGTGTTGAACGGATATTTAGAAACGTTATATCATTTTATATAAACAAATATTATACAGAAAGTCTATATAATATATTAGGAAACAATTATTCCTAAAATTAAATCAGCTTTTTGAGTTTTTAACTTAATCTAACTCTAATCTAAAATCACGACAGTTATGAGTATGTTGGATCGAGGCATTCTTTTGGACGTGGCACGTTTGGTCGATAGCCATCAGCTGTTAACAGGTTGGTTGGCAGTTTAAAATAATTATGAATCATTATAATTATTTATTCATATGTTTATATTATATAAAATAATTGTGAGATTCTAGTCCGCAATATAACCTCCAGGTTCCCTTTTCAAAAAGAGGATGCCTGATTTTATGCTTTAGCATTCAGCTGATGAGTTATGTTGAGTTAAGATGTTTAGCAGCCGATCAATTGTTTTGTATCCTTATTCCAAAAATCTGTGAGTATCATTTTTATACAAACAAACCCATATCGCATTTCGACAAACAACATAAGATAGTTGTTGTTCATTCCATTTCTGCTGAACATAACTTTCTTACTCGCTTGTCTAAAAATTCCTGCTGATCTCACTAGAGGTATGTACGTAGTCAGTACGGCTGCGTAGCGATATTTTATTCTTTCTGATTATTCTTTCGATTAGGACCCTAATGGACTACTCTAATCGTTATTGAGCTTTTACTTGAATATGTTTGTTTTATTGTACGATTGTAACCTGTAATCAAACACCAATGATAACAACACAAATCGTGTCAGGCAGTGCAACCGTATAAATCTTGAACCACTGGCGGACGAGCCAACTATTCCAAAAGGTGGGGGAATTTCTTCAAAGAACGGGAATCGGCATTTTCAAGACCGTTTCACTCACACTTTGAGGAACAAATTTCATGTTTTGAAGATATCAAAAGGGGGGAACTCCACTTTCCCCTCCCCTTCTCGTCCGTTGGTGGCTCGATTCATGCCTTGGTTCTTACTTTACTTCTCAGCTTCTTTTCCTAAAAAGTTGGAGTGACACCTCTTTGAATCATCATTACTGAGGAAATTCGAGCGACAGTTTGCGCTATTCGTTCAGGTTAGATTTCAATTTCTTAACGTTTTCGGTTCACAATGGGGTCTATGCTAACCGGCCGAGCCATGAATCTGTCATTGACGACATTTCAAAACACTTTACGCCGTGCGTTCTTCTGTCTTACATTTCATGCGTATACGTTTTTCGTCAACATAAGAATCAGGTTTCCATTAGATCACGTTCTTTTTCATTTTATTTCCCGTTTCTTAAATCATTATGTTAATATCGTTTGCGATCTTTTAGCAAGATGGAGGAGCGCGCTTGCTTTCATGATCATGTAGGGCTCGCATTAAGGCATACAGTAGTATGTACCTGAATCGTAACTGTGTTACGCCACGGAAAGACACATCCGCCGTGAAAAGGCAACACTTCTCAAGGTGTTGATTCGATTTCTATTTGCTTCTATTCACATTCGTTTTTCTACTGTATTTAATTATGTACCATACATTGGCCCACATTTGGACCAATCTGTGAACGTATTCGCAATAGCGCAATCCCTCGCAATCACGCACCGCCAACATCATAGGATTGTGTTCCACAACATTGAACATAACGCCAGGAAAAAACATTACCAGACGAAACAACATTATAGGAAAGAAACCAAACGAACCGAATTAAGTGTGCAACAAACAATATATGGCCAAGAATGCTCGTCAAGCCACGCGTGGGCGGAGGCACACAACGACACAATGTACTTCCGGGTACCACCACCACAACAGTGGATCCAAAACAACAACAACAACAACAACAACAACAACAACAACAACAACAACAACAACAACAACAACAACAACAACAACAACAACAACAATGTTTTTTCTTGTTGGCCCCGAGGTCGGAATACCGAAATGGCCCATTCCCGGGTTTCCCGGCACGTATGTACGTAGCCCTGTGTACCCTCGGGTACTTGATTGATTCTGGGAAATGCCAGCAGTGTCAGTCCCCCCCAATAAACTGCATTTTCACGTATACCATTGCGCTCTCTGTACCGTACATACGTATGTGTGCCACGGCACGGTACTCCTGTACTTGTCGCGATAACTTACCCGAAAACGATGATTGAAATGCCGGCTTGTTTGCGATGGAATGCATGAGAACTCAATCATGATGTTCTGTTGTGGCTAATGTTATAGCCACGATTGAGATGATTTACGTGTTTGACATGTTCGACATTTTGGACATGTTTGACGTGATCAACATTAGACAAACAAAAAAACAACTGTTTCCAGTCTGTTATGTTTTTTTCAACACCATTATTCGATTCACATGGTCAGTCTCAAAAGTTCAGTTCAGTCTAGGTGGCTGGCGGGACATGTCATACCTTGAAATCCGTCGTTCAGCGCCTCAAGCCTTTCATGACCAACTAAATAAGAATGAGAACGGGACCATATGTACAGTACTTTTGTCAGCATTGCATCTAGAACAGTTACACTTCCGATCACACATCAGAATGTTATTTTCGGCAAGTTGTGTATCATTTCAGATAAAAGCCAATCCTGTTATCTTACATGTTAGTACTAGTAGTACTTTTTAGGCCACCGACAGAACAGAACAGAGAAAATGACACGGATTCAAGTTCATTCTCCGATTCGAAAAAAAAGTTATTCAGAGGAAAAGTTTGTGTATTTGTGGTCCAAATATTCAGTCTGAACTTGTCTGCTGAATAAGCTATTTCCATATATAATTGCTGTTGGCACGAGGTCACCGAATGACCAGCAGTACATACAGTATAGTATGTACAGTATGTATGTATGTATGTACATACAAACGTGCACAATGGCCGTACATGGTTTTTGTGTTCGCCCACATGTCGACATGAAAGTACAGTAATTTTTTTCGATGGCACCCCATGGCGTAGTACATACTCATGGTCAATGACATATGTAGCTGGCTAGTAAATTAATCAGTCATTTTTATCATGTCATGTCAATGCACCGAAGACAGTTGGCCGAGTTTATCTATGTTGGCAACATGTATTCTTTGTAGAGTTTATACATCATATATACTTCTAATCATTCAACAAGAATATTAATTATACATGTAAAGAAGATATGAGTTCTCTGTCAGTCTCAAATGTCAATTCAAGTCTGATGTCGTGAATGCATTAGAAATTCTATAATAATGTCAGGTGTGACAGTTGGCTCTGTTTATCTACAGTATGTTGATAACACGTATATTTGGAGAATACGTATGTACATGTATCTGTATATCTAATTATTTTAGATGAATATAACACACTTTTATAACATTATAAATGCACAACATTCTGCATTTTAATATGCCTTCAAATGGCCCATTGTGGTGGCACAGAAGGAACTATGCCAAAAAAGCCCTGGCCACGCTCCAATGCAGCACGAACGAATAAATTTATAATAGCATTACCCGAACCCGACTACCGTCAAGAGCAGTTTCTGCCGCTACAGAGTGCCACGGCAGTAGTAGACGCATATCGGGGCTTATTTATATTATGCGACTCCTTGTTTGTGGTTGTTTGTGGTTGGGCAGGTCCACTCTTGAGTTGAGAATCTCAAGACTATGTGGTAACTCTTTTGTAAAATTCATTTTGGGATAACTATCCTATTGTGTGACCCTCATTTGTCTGAGAAAGGTTTAAAAAAGTACAATAATGTATGTATGTAGTAGAAACATACGAGGCTTTTAGGCTTAATCAACTGGTTGTAAGATGTGCTTTCATGACATCTACCGCTCAGGCTCATTTCTTTTGTACAACAATTAAACGGCGCATGTACTCAGTGCAGTTTTCGCCATTGTATTCTCATTAATATATTTGTTATTGTACTCTCACGTACGTGAGAAATGTAGTAGAAACCTAGGCTTATTTGTATGATTGACTTGTTGTTTATCTGGTTATATTTAGTGTACTCTTTACTCCAAAAGTCAAGACTATATGAAAATGTTCACGTATCTTGAAAAAGTGTTTTTGAGTCCACGTATGTACACAGTGTAATTTCTCTCATTTCTCATGTTTTTAACTGAGAAATGTAATTAAAAGCATTATGGGCTACGATAAACTTGCGCTTCCGTAGTAGTATCTTGACTTCCGCCGCTTATGCCAAAAAGATTATTTACTATTAACCTCCCTATCTTCCACTTTCTGTTTAGCCAGACCTGTGAACTCCCTTCGAACGATTTGGCCATGTTCCAGTGACTGGCACATTGACCATAGATGCCACATTGACCAACAGGAAGCCCTGGTCACGCACTGCTTCCTCCTGTGTATGTACTGTATGTATCAATGATAATCTACCTACAGTCACAACAACCCCTTGTTTAAAAGAACAGATGAAACATGCGGGAATAAATGTTTTTCCAAGTTGAGGTTCTACTGGGGTCTACAATATAGAAAATGCATGGTCTGTAAGCTGGCACGTTAAACTTAGATGCCACATAAGCCACCAGGAAGCCCTGGTCACGCCCTGCTTCTTCCAATGTACTTGCCAAGGGGAAGCTACTGTACCTAAAAACACTGTGAAAACTCCAAATGGACAAAACATTTGTGTTTCATCAAATTTTATGTTCCGAAAGTAAAACATAAAAAACCTGCATTTCGGCTGAATTTAAGGAAACTAAATACAAGATTCTGGCAGAAAGCATCCGCCAATTCATGGGAATGAACCCGTGCTCGTCCATATGTTGCGTTTGAGTCTACAATATGTACAGTAAGTCTAGTAATTATGTAGTCTGGAACATAATTGACTCAGACGGGGTCAAAGAAGACTTTCAATTCGTCTGACTGTCTATACCATCGTATTATAATGAGTCTGCATACTGTATGTATGTAGGATACAATCACTGGCGGACGAGCTAAATCCCCAAAGGGAGGGGAATTTCGCCAAAGAGGGGGGAATCGGCAGAAAGAAGGCCATTTTAAGGAACAAATTTTACTTTTTGAAAACACCAAAGAGGGGGGAATTCCACTTTTCCCTCCCCTTCTCGTCCGCTAGTGGATACAATCAGTATTCAATACGGTACTCGAATTACGCACAATAATACATCCAGCTCAAACCAAAATAAGCCGCTAAATTCAGCTCTGCGCGGCGGGGCACTGAGTATTTGTTCTTTGCTGTGCATACAGATTTATTCCATACGATATCGCTCGGAAAAATGTACCATGAAAGCAACAATTGGCCTTGTAGCCATGTTTTTCTATGTTGGATACAGACACACAGTCAGTAATGTGCATTTATAAATACTGACATCGAACATAGTAGAACATGGCATTACCCGACTCAGTGCGTCAGAGTACCGGATATTCATGACGGTAAGGTTGTGTGTCTTTGCCGATGTTTTGCCAAGGATATCAACGATTTTCTGTGCGTGCACACACTAGCGGACGAGAAGGGGTGGGAAAAGTGGAATTCCCCCTCTTTGGCGATTTCAAAACGTAGAACTTGTTCCCTAAGGTGTAGGTAAAATGGCCTGAAAACTTCCGATTCCCCCCTCTTTGGTGAAATTCCCCTCTCTCTGGAGGATTAGCTCGTCCGCCAGTGCGTGCACATGCAGGGAAAAAAATAGCTGAAGTTCAGAAAATGGCGCGCATTCAAAATTCAGTCTCCAGTACTCAATTTATGATTCTATATACAGTACATACTTTCATTGGATACCCTAGAAGATGAATGTGGAGAAGATGCTCCGTGTCAGTGCTTGCTTTTGGTATTTTGTTTACCAAAAAAGCTTCTATGGAACCGTTTCCACATACTAAATTGAATTAGGCGCTTTTTGAAATCTTAACGAAAAAACATATATGAAAGAAAAGTCCTTACAAGAAACTGGAATAGACTATATTTCGATTACCGGGTATGCCAGACAGCAAGGTTGTGTCTTAAGCTGATACCACTGATCGCCTGGTCGTGGTCACGTCCAGGACTTGATGCATCGACCTGGATGGAAATGGTACCTTTCCAGTTCAAAGACCACATTACCAGCTGTATTTAACACGTGCCAAAAAACAGTTATGGATTCAAACCGCGCGCCAAAATCTTTTTGAGCATCAAAAACCTCTGTATTATGTACCTCAGATTATGTGTCTTGGCTGATGGCACTGTTTGCGTGGTCGTACGGTCGCGGTGGTCGTGAGTTCAGGACTTGATGGATCGAACGGCATGCAAATGGTACCGTTCGAGTTCGCAGACCCGACTGCCAGCCAACCTTACCATCTGGTATTTGTTTACTTTGGACAAAAAATGGTGTATCTAGCAATTTTATGTCTGATATACGTGAGAACCGAGGTTCGAACCGGAGTAAGACATCTTTGAACACGCACAACAGCTGCAGTCTAAGTTTGCTGAACGTTTGCCCACCCAAATCGTGTTGAATGTACTAAAATTCAGTCTCAATTGCTATACCGGCCAAGTTTCTTCTTGAATTTCGCCTTGTTTTCTCTAATATGACACATGTGAGAAGCCTTCTTCGTCTGGTTCGGAAATTTCAGCTTTTGGAAAAACAACATTCGCTATTGACTCTTGACGTCTGTGCCAGTGTACCCGAGGTACCTTGACGCAAGGTACCCTGAAGCGTTCGCCTTTATACATAAGTACATACTGTATGTATGAATGCATGTGGCATAGATGTGTGTACTGCGGTACAGTACGGAAGGGGCACACGAACATGCCCAGTGTGCCATAAGTCGTGTTTATATGCCGAATCTTCTCTTGCTGTTCTGCACGTTCATCACACAGAATGCGCCGTTTGACACACCATACGAAAGAAATGTAAGAATCGGTGCACAATTACTACATACGGAAATTCATTCTGCGGCAGAGTAATATAATATGTAAAAGTCAATATGACAAGTATATATGATCATACGTATGTAAGTGTAAACGTATGGTTGCAGCTGTCGTAAAGTGGAATGCACCTTAAGGAGTGCCATTTATGACGATGATACAGTAGTGGTTTAATATCTCCAGAGCGGAAGTATTCAACTTTTCCCAAGCACCAAATATGAAATGCAAATCACCAAACGTGAAAACCAGAAAAAGACTTGCATATAAATGCAGGGAAAAGGTTGCTTCTCACAATTTTACTTGCAGTCCTCATTCGGTGCACTGGAAAAGTTTAATATCTTTACTCTTTAGATAATTATTCGTCGGTCTATCTGTTACAGATTTTAGAAGTACTAAATTCCGGACGCCAATCTGTTTCAATGTCTGAAAAAGACCGCGACAGTATACGCACAGGTTTTCATTCAGATCCATCCTAAATATGACTTGTCCATTCTAGTGTTTAGAGCTCCAGCGTGATCGTAGTGGTCATAGTGTCAAAACAAGGCAGGTGGAGGTGGCACAGTCCCTGACGAGCGTTGTCCTTCGATTTCTGCCATTGCCCGTCATTTCATTCAACTGGCCTTCATTCGATTCTGTGGCCACTGCGAAAACACCATTCTCGTATGGTTCTAGACGTGTGCCATGTTGGCTTCAATGATGAAGAAGTTCAAGTAAAAGCTATAACATTAGACTTTTAATAAATCTTAAAACGAGGCCTCAGGAGCTTTGGTTCAAAATAAATGGTTTACCTGACGTAACTTATCGAATCGAAGCCATAAGTGTTGTAGATAGATGTGTAGTGGTTGGTAACCCGATATGGAATAAGCCATTTTGCCACTATTATAAAGTGTTCTGATCGGGTCAGGCAATGATTTGCTTTGTGCTTATTTGTAGATGAAGACAGCTAATATTAAGAAAACTATGTAGCTTGCTTTCTTGCAAACTGGTCGGACGGAACGTGGAGTAGTTTTATTTTTTCGGAATTCTTTAAAGAGTTTCCAACTAAAAAATACGTGATGTCCGACATGTTTACAAGCGAATATATCATTTGTTCTAACTCCTGATGCACATCACTCTGCGACTAACTTGTTGGTCGTTTTTTGTGCTATCTTGTCAGTATCTCATCATTATACTGAAATATAATCAGGTCAAGTCCTAATTTTAGCTTTAATCACCTCTATTACGTACGTACATACATATACAGTATGTATGCATATTATTACCCTGTATACATATAGGATTTATTTTCAATAATACGAATATAGGTGGCTATAAATATAATGAAAAGATCTTTCTACTCAGTCCATACTACTTTTTCAAGTCATCATCCTCATCACACTGATGATTAACGTCTTCATCAACCAGAGCGCTGAAACATGAACTGCGAACGTTATCTGATGCCTTTCATCAAAGCAACTGAACGAAACGCACGGTAACGATACTATTACTGATCTGATCACTGTACCGGTGCGAAGACAACGACTTAAAAATCTAGTAACAACAACCACAACAACAACAACAACAACAACAACAACAACAACAACAACAACAACAACAACAACAACAACAACAACAACAACAACCACAACAACAACAACAACAACAACAACAACAACAACAACAACAACAACAACAACAACAACAACAACAACAACAACAACAACAACAACAACAACAACAACAACAACAACAACAACAACAACAACAACAACAACAACAACAATAACAACAACAACAACAACAACAACAACAACAACAACAACAACAACAACAACAACAACAACAACAACAACAACAACAACAACAACAACACTGGCACGAATCAGTAACTACATCTTCAGTTGGGGACCCCAGGGCTAATATGATGTCGCCGATTTGGTGGGCCGTCTTCAGCTGTCGGTCCTCGCATTGCGCACTACAAGGTTGGACTGATGAAACATTTGTTATGTGTTATAAAATTTGTTATGTGTTATAAAATTTGTTATGTGTTATAAAATTTGTTATGTGTTATAAAATTTGTTATCTGTTATAAAATTCACAAGTGAATTTATGTTTGATTTTCATAACTTCCTAAATATCGATGATATCAATCACAAAATCTGTCGTCACATTTCATTTTCAGTTTCAGTTGTTTAGTTGGAAATATTTCATCCTCATTTTTATGTTGTAAACTTGAAATATTTCATCCTCAGGTTTGTGTTGTAAACTTGGAATGTGTTGAACTTGAACTGGGATGTGTTCGGCGTACGTGACTGGGAGCATTGCCAACTCAGACTTGTTTGCTCGTAAACAGGCCGGATCGCCAGTGAGTATAGTACTCGCAATCGGTTAAGAGACTGATTTTTAACGCACCTCACTTTTTCGGTGGTTTTTTTGGACTTTTCCGTGTTTAAACTGTTTCTCATGATATTTATACTTGAATACTGGTATGCTTCTTATTGACATGGAACTTCTGATCTCATTGCACATGTCTGTGGGATGAGTCTGATTCACACCTGTCCCAGCTGTGGGTTTTTAGCCACAGTCCGGGGGGGGGGGGGGTAGACTGTGGACGTGAGTGCTTTCAGGGACAGTCTGATTCCTCTTTAGCCACAGTACCGTTTAGCCACAGTACCATTTAAGCACAGTTCGATACATCTTTAGCTACAGTACCGTTTAGCCACTGTAAAATTTAAGCATAGTCCGTTTTTTAGCCACAGTCTACCCCCCGGACTGTGGCTAAAAACCCACAGCTGGGACTGATTACGATCCGCAAAATGACAGCCTTTCAAACTTATTCTCCTAATAAATTGATGCGGCTATTATCAGTTTGTGTGGTCAGTTATCTATGCGGCTGAAACCGACAACCATTTCATGTTGTCCAGTAATCTTTTAATATACAGTTTGTGTAAACTAACTTTCTTATTTACTACCTTTGTCTTGTTTCATGAAAAAAGCTAAATGTTGATTTAAAAAAATTTAAAATTTGATTGAAATAAAAAGAAATAAAAATTTTTTTACGTATACCTTATAATGCATGGTTCGTTTAAAAGATTGGACCTCGTGATTCATCTGGTAGTGTAATTTGTAAGGACTGTGCGCTACTCCATCCAAATCTGATGCAATATGTACTTGCCATTAAATTCACGTGTTAACCATGATTTCATATTTTGCATTTCTTATCTAGATTGTTTTAACTGCGTAAAACCCGTATTGGCGAGGAACGTGTTTTTATAAGACCAAACGAACTTTCACCAGAGCATATTTTTTGTTGTTATTGTTAACGTTTTTTAGTACTCTTTCCTGTGGTTTCTTATCGATGATGCTTAACCTTCAAACAAAATACTAAATTTTATCTTTTTCTCTAACCACAATAAAAATACCGTATTTATTTTGGGCTTCGTTTCTACGGGTATCAGTGGAGCTTTTATTTTCTTACGGTTAGTTGTAGCACATCATATGATGGGTCTTTGAGTTGATAAATCACCATAAAAGCTTAATTTCGTACTTGTTTACCATAGAATAGTCGCGACAAGATAACAATAATCATTATGGTAGACGATCGGATTGTTACTATTGCCAATTAGTTAGACGATTGAATTTTGATGCACGCTTTCTTCTCGGAGATTTTCCCACTATCCTTGGTTTAATTTCCTCCAAAAATGGGAATCGCCATTGATTACAATGCTAATCTCTAACTGAGGTCCGAAAATGTCTCGCAACCAAATTCCATCTCATAGTCTCAGTCTCAAATCTCATTTGAGAAAGCGACATATGTTTTAATAATAATAGTATTAATATTTTTACACTTAGTTGTGTAATTGCTCTTTACATTGAACTGCAAATTCTGTTGGTTGAATCGTTCATTGAACACAGCTGTGAATAGCTGGAATAAAAGTGAATACCAGACCCATAATTTTTTCTCAGTCGGCATAACATTCGACTGAGCCTTCAATGTTTGTACAATGATTTTTATTCATTGCCACATGTAGTAGAAAAGTAAAATACAAATACGTTCTGTAAAGGTTTGCTGATTCACTCATTTTTTGTATGTTTTAGTTGCAACATATCGCGAATATTTGATTTTTTAGAGTTCAAGTGTTGCCGTCCAGGAGCCATAGGTACAGCCGGCGCAGTGGGTTATGTCTTGTAAAACTGTTGCCATTCACATCCTAAAATTGAGTTTTTCTCTGATCATAACGGGATGATAAAAATTGGTGGGAATATGAAATAGGATCTGGCGCACCTTTCCAGCTGGACAGTTAGTAAATAAATATTTCACAGGCAGAAAAAAATATGACGAGAACATACACGGACCATAAAGATGATGTTTCTTGAGTACGGAGGACTTTTTTAATATACTTGCTGACTGAAAAGGTGCGCCAGACCCTATTCCATATTTCCACCAAATTGCACCATCATATTTCTGTTATAATATGAGGAAAAAAACAATTTTAGGATGTGAATTGCAACAGTTTTACTGGACAGACCGCTGCACCGAAACCAAAACCCGCTGCACCGACTGTACATTCTATAGGGTGGACAATTGGTTATTAGAATGGCCACAGAAGGTAATCAGTGTTTCCCCTATAAAACTGAATCTTGGATTTTTGGGTCTATTTTAGGTTTCAACGTTTTTGTGAAAAACAAAAAAATATGAAATTTAAATTTTCTATGAATCCAAAATTCAAATTGGATTTTGGACTCACAGAAATTAATTTTTCTGTTTTCTTCTAAAACATCCGATTCCGTCAAAATCCGAAATTAAGCAAAAAATCCAAGATTCAGATTTATAGGGGAAACACTGATTACCTTTTTCTGGCCATTCTAATAACCAATTGTCCACCCTATAATTGTGCTTCCACCGACCACGAAACCGGTAGTATTTACTGTACTTGAGCTTACGACACTGTACCATTCGGATTTGCGTCAGACACCGACCAAAACTCTCAAAATCGCTAACATTTTCCCAAGGCACCTCTTGAAGTTTGTTTGTTGCAATTGACGGCGGACTGTATAACGGATGGTTGGGACAAGCGTTGGGCTATTACATTCGAACAATATTAACTTGGATTCAATATAGCTGACTTAAAATAATTGTAAATTATGGAATTATGTACAATTTTATTAATTATAATATTTTTTTTGTAATTACTCTAATTTTGGTGTAAAATAAGTTACCTAATATCATGCTGAACAATACCTGCGTTTTCAACAATCCATACGATTCTGCGAAAGTATTCTGTTCTTGCGAAACTTCAATGGCACTTTCATAATATAAAAAACTGGCCTCAGTTCTATTTTTTCACGTCAAGGTGGTTGAAGACAAGTTTGGACAACAACAAGGAAACGCGCTGACAGCTGACATGATCTGGTTGATTCTGGTGTATTCATACCAGAATAAAATACATCCGTTTCTTCTCGAAACTGGGAAAACACAAAAAACTGTTATTTTCGTTGACTATTTATTCACATGTTATAATACTTCGTTAAGCTAAAAAAGTTGTCTTCTACAACGCTGTACTTTTGTCAATAGTGTTCAAAACAAAGTTTCAAACCAGCGATTTGCATTTAGCCAAACGGTCCGTATTTTTCTGTTTCAAAAGTGTATTTTTAATGTTATTTTTGGACTCTATAGCGTTCTTGACGATCTGGGTTTCTCACGATGTAACAAAAATTTTATGTTCGAGTCATTGCTGCGGTTGCTGTGTTGCACTGTTGCACCGCCATTGCAGCACGCGTTACGGATATTGTTACGGAATATTGTTGTGTTATATTAGAAGATTTATGACATCATTAACGACATCTGTCGCAGAGCGTAACAGCGATGGTCGCAACAAATGCTACTGTTATTATGACTATCCGTTCCGACTGCCTTCTATGGATAATAATGAAACACGATATCGAAATACTCTGTTCAGTGAAATTTTTATTCAAGTGTCAAAAATTCCCTAACCATCTACCTTAGAATTAGACTGTCTGTTGACGCTTCTCATCGCAATAATTTTTATTGAAATTTTGACCGGAAGTTATTTTCTACTGATTGGTCTGATGCAATCTCACCGTTATTCGTTTTCTCAAGTTGTTGATTGACTTTTGCTGTATTCGTTTGATTTTAAGATTGCATTTTTCGATGATTTTTTTGCTATTTCGTTTGTGATTTAGAATGTAGAATAGTAGTTATTCTACTGGTTTCATACTTCTATGAAAGTAAAAAAATATACCCACGCCAAAAAATGGCGTTCTTTCAAATTTAATTTTCTTATCCGTTGAAAATACTGTAACCTCAACATAAGTTAACCTTCTTGAAGCAATGTTTACGTAGTTTCGATTTCAGTTGCAATCCAGTAGAATCCACTTTCGGCTATCGAATCGTTCGCCAAGTGTAATTTTTTCGTTGTATTGCTGACGAAATGATTAGAAAAACAGTGGTTGTCCCGGTGAACAGTTATTATTGACGGCGTTTTGATTGGCAACATAAAGTTTTGACATAAAAACCCAGTTCGGAAGTTATTGCAGTCAAGTTTTCGATTGTTTTTGTCAAAAAAAATTTTATGATCAAAATTCATTTAGAACGATATAATTAACATAAAATAGTGTAATATGTACAACTCGCCGAAAACGATGGTAGTGAGACAATGAATAAAAATGTAGACACCGTGTTGAGAGCGCCCGGATTGTTTGTTCATTCACTTGTTGTCGAAACTTAACATTGTTGGGAATTTAAGTTAAAAATCTACAAAAAATTTGATTAGCAATATTTTTTTCAGTCTGTTCTTATAATATTTACAAAATGGCGCGAAGCACCACGTTTATATTTACACGAAGATTGTCACGTACACTGGCACAAGTCACGTAGGCAGTTTTTGACGTTGACGTTGACGTTTACCACGAATGTTCATCAGTGCTTATGCGGATAGTAGACATCGAAATTTAAGAAAACGTGTAGTTTATGGGTAGAAATGATGATGTAACAACTAGTTTGAATTTTTTTGTAAACATGTTGCCTGTCAATTGTAGTACGTAAGGCGCCAGTCTCGAAAACGGGTGGTCCTGGTTCGAAACCAGACTTGAGGTTGAGACACAGACCCTGACGCGTTGCTCTGGGGATTCTGCCATTGCCCGTCAGTTTGTTCAGCCTCACTGGATACTTCGAAAACACCATTCTGATGTGGTACTCGTCTGCCAGGTTGGCTTCAGTAATCAAGTCCCAGTAAAAGTAACTCATCGTAAATCTATGTATTTAACATTTATGTAGATCTGGTACGTTCGTTTAATAGCCACCGTTGTAAAAAGGCTATCATCTACGCAACAAACCAACCATTATAAACGGTCATAAAAGCAAAAGTAAAAAGTGAAATTTTGCTGACCAGTTTCATTTAAATACTGAATATGATCAACCGAAGAGCATGTAATCGTTTTTACTACCCAACTTACTGATAAGACTCACTTGTTTACTATTACTTTTACTACTAATGATTGTTATCAGTGACAGTTTTTACAATGGTCCGAAAAATTTTGACTAGGTAAATATTTTTAGCCAGTTGTCATGTTTTTTTACATTTTCATCCAACATGCCTAACTCAACTGTAAACGCACTGCAATCCGAACAATATTTCTCCCTAAGGCTCAAAGCAGTCTAAAGAAGTTTTTCCACTATAAGTTCCCTGCAGTCTAATCAATGTGAGCTCGCTGCAGTTCGATCAAAATGCTTTATACTGTACACTTACTGTAAGCTCACTGCAGTCCGAAAAAAATTTCTTCAATTCTTTGCAGTTCGAACAACGTGAGCTAACTGTGCAGTCCGAATAACTGTAAGCTCACGTCAATCTGAGCAATATAACTGGCCACTAATGTGATTTGACCGCCGCCGGTCTGTCAGCCACTTCCCACTTTGCTGTGTTCCTTCAGCTGCGAGTTCTCTGCAGCCGAACTGTGCACTATTTTATTGCTAAGTTCATTAAAAAATGACTTTTAATTCACATTTTCCCTATAAATTTGTGGCATAAAAATCCTGACCAGAGTTTTTTTTGTGTGGAATGAAAAATTTTGAAAACTTGAACGCTCGTTGAAATCGATTAAAAATTAATTTTTGGTCAAATTTGCCAATTTTGTTATGAGTACTAACGAACTAGGCTCACAACAGGTTATACCTCCCGACATAAAATCACTGGATAAACTACCATATGATTATAAACATTTATACGAATACTATGAATAGGGATTTGTTTGTTAGAACGAGAATATCTATTGCACCGTGCGGATCAGCTAATTCTCCAAAGGAAGGGGAATTTCGTCAAAGAATGGGAAATCGGCAACTTTCGGGCCATTTTACCTACACCTTAGGGGATAAATTCTACTTTTTGGAAACGCCAAAGAGGGGGAATTCTACTTTTCCCACCCCATCTCGTCCGCTAGTGATCTATTGTTTGCATCACAATGTCAAAATGCCACGGCCCACTAGCGGACGAGAAGGGGTGGGAAAAGTGGAATTCCCCCCTCTTTGGTAGTTTCAAAAAGTAGAATTTGTTCCTCAATGTGTAGATAAAAAGGCTTATCTTCTGCCAATTTCCCCTCTTTGGTGAAATTCCCCTCCCTTTGGAGGTTTGACTCGTCCGCCAGTGCTTCACCCCACGTGTCTTCCACCCAAGTTTGCTCCAGTTTACATCTTACTGACTGCCGCCTGCCCGCTGCTTACTTTACATTTTTACAAAGTTTTTTCTATGTTTGTGCGTCTTTGTGTGAAAAAATATAAAACAAAAAAGCATTATCATATCATATCAGATCACTACTTTTAATTGTCATTTTTAATACTGTTCAAATTTTTTATTAATGTTCACCCTGTCCTGCTGACCTATTTGTTTCTGTATTCAGTCACACCGCTGTGGCACTCCACCCAACTATGTGGTTAACCATTGTAGCACGACACGCTCAATTGCTTGAGGCTCAGAGAATTTTGTTTCGGTTAATAACTGTAACCGGAATTAATTAAATTCATGGCTTAGTCATGGTTTGAAGCAATAATGCCAAAAGTGTTCCTCGAAGAGAATAGGTTTATGCAAAATGTTCTGAGTATGGCGCGAAATCTGGAATGAGCGGAGTGACTCACTTGAAACTGGGTTCGGTAACCGACCCCAACTGTTATGTATTCATCGTCTATCTGTTCTTACAAAGAACCGTGTTTGTTTAATGGTGGAATCAACTCATCGGGGAGACAATGACAGATTTATGCACTCTACTGTAGCATTAAATAACGATTAGGAGATTGAATTTTAACGCACGCTACTTTCTCGATGCTTTTTTTCTTCGCCACTCACGTGGTATAGCATATTCAGCAAGTCATGTCGCTTCAAACTTTTGGTTTGACAATGCATTTTTAAGAACGCTCAAATTTCCAACGAACATGTTGTAGGCGGTTCATACAAAATAATTTTCGTAACCAGATATTCTAAACTCATGTCTGCAAACGTTTCCTGTCTGTGTTCGCATTAGAGGCATTTTGCGTCGCCTTAGTGAGCTCTCAAAAATCGGTATCTTTTGTCGTAAAAAATCTGATATACATCCCTAAAAATCTGATATACATCCCTAAAAATCTGATATACATCCCTAAAAATCTGATATACATCCCTAAAAATCTGATATACATCCCTAAAAATCTGCTATACCATTAACTGCAGAGATCAACAGAAACATTAACTGAAAGCAGCTTTGATTGGCAAATAATCTGTAGAAACTTCGTTCGGAATTCACAAAAACGCCTGAACGCCCTTTTTACCACAACGATGATTATTTCGAGGCCCTCACCCTGTTTTCAAGTACGTCAGTTGTGATTTATACTGAATGAATCATCCAACCAGACACACCTTTTAGCTCCAAGTATAATTACTGTTGTAAATTTTTTAAAGAAATGCCAGCAATAACTGAAAACACAGAGATACACATGTACAACATGCAGCAGTTTCGAACCGTTTGTAAGTCTGTATTAGGGGTACGCATTTTTGACTATAATGGGACTTTTCCATGCATCTACAGATACGTGCAATGAGATCAGTGAATACTTCTATTCTATGAAATAGAAGGGCTGTCAGAAAATCCCGAAAAAGTCCCATTGAAAAATGTCGATAAATATTCATAACATCAATCACAAAATCTGCCGTCAACATGTCAACCTCAGTTTTGCTGTAAAAAACATATTTCATTCTCAGTTTTAAATGTCAACTTGGAATACTCCACCATCATTTTGGTAAACTTGAAATATTTCAACCTCAGTTTTGCTGTAAAACATGATTCATTCCGCTTTCGAGTTGTCAACTCAACTTGGAATGTTTCTTCGAGATGTTTAGTGTACATATACATACGTGACCGGGCGCTTCGTCAAACTGGGCTTGATTGTTCGTAAACAAGCCTGATCATCACCAAGTAGACCATTCACAATTCGTTGCGTTGTCACACTGAATTTGAATGCGCGCCAATTTTTGTCGCAATTTTTTCATATCATTCTCACTCATTCATTCTCACTCACTCACTCACTCACTCACTCACTCACTCACTCACTCACTTTCTCAGTTACTCACTCCCTCACTCACTCACTCACTCACTCACTAACTCACTCACTCACTCACTCACTCACTCACTCACTCACTCACTCACTCACTCACTCACTCACTTTCTCAGTTACTCACTCCCTCACTCACTCACTCACTCACTCACTCACTCACTCACTCACTCACTCACTCATTCACTCACTCACTCACTCACTCACTCACTCACTCACTCACTCACTCACTCACTCACTCACTCACTCACTCACTCACTCACTCACTCACTCACTCACTCATTCATTCGATCGATCATTTACTCACAGTGTGCCTTTTATGGAATACAAAATAGCGTTTTTACTGATCTCATTGACTATAGCCGATCTGGACTTTCTTGTCGCTCAGAAACGGTTTTGGTGCAGGATTTGAATTCAAACTAAAGTTTGGCACAAAAAAGTACATATACGGACGACAGATCAAGCAATACTTATGCTCATATTATACCTCATATACCAACCATCTTATGTGATTTGACAGTGCTTATGGTATGGATGGACACACGTTGATTAGCCATTGCACTTTCAGTTTATCCCTCCTGCTCACACCTGTCCCAGCTGTGGGTTTTTAGCCACAGTCCGGGGGGGGGGGGGGTAGACTGTGGACGTGAGTGCATTTAGGCACATTCCGATTCCTCTTCAGCCACAGTACCGTTTAGCCACAGTACCATTTAAGGACAGTCCGATTCCTCTATAGCCACAGTACCGTTTAGCAACAGTACAATTTACGCACAGTCCGTTTTTTAGCCACAGTCTACCCCCCCCCCGAACTGTGGCTAAAAACCCACAGCTGGGACAGGTGTGCTCCTGCTTAGCTTGCTGAAGATGCCTTGCCTATGTCACCAAACGTTCTTCAATGCATGTCATAATTTTTATTGAGAAAGCTTCATCATAATAACCCCTGAAAGCCTGAATAGACTATAGTATGTGGATGGTCCGTCCACTATCTTGTCCCTGTCATCCACATGTTGTTCAGCTGGTGTTCCGAAAGCGCCCTCACGTCACGGTTCATCTTCTAAAAAAAAGAATGTTTAAGTGAAATAAGTAAATTTGAGGAGTAAACATGTGTGAATCCTAAGTTTCGAAACTCGGCAGTTGAAGCTGTTATAGCATATTCAACGTTATTTGTTACACAGGAAAGCTTTCGGCCCGAAACTTGAATTCAAATCTGCTTCAGGCGCGGCGCGTGTTTAAGTTTTTGAGAAAAAATCGTATCTCCTATGGCCCTTGGACAACATAAGACCATTGCGCTCAATTTATCGTATATTTACGGGTTGAAAGGAATAACTCATCTGAGATAAGTCTTTGATAACAAGATACCTTGAACGAACTACATACATATACTGAAAATTGTTGTTTTTTGCCTGAAGAGCGGAAGTTTCATCAAAAAATCGAATGAAATTTCCGAAACTTCCTGCAGTTGACTCTGACACACGTCACCTAAATACCAGCTCCAGGATTCCCTTTCAGCTCGGGCTATTTTTCGCCCGAAAAATTTTTGGTGTAATTTCTGGGCGTCATTCTCTGTTTCTACCATAACTTCTTCACGGCATCGCAACAGGTTTTGTTTGCACTGGCAGTCGAGCCAAACCTTCAAAAGGAAGGGTATCTGTCCAAAGAGGGGAATTGGCAGAAATATGACAATGTTAGCTACACCTTAAGTAACCAACTCTTACTTTTTAAAACCACCAAAGAAGGGGAATAGCATTTCCCCCCTATCGCCCGCTAGAGCTCGTAGGTTGTTTCTTTTGGTGTAAACAAGACCATAACTCAGGACATCACTGCCCGTAACGTGGTTGGTTTTTTTTAAATACCGTAACCGAAATCTGGCTCGGAATCTACCACGTATGGGGCAGCCCGGTCAGTAGGTGTTTACAGTGGGTTACGGTGGATAACTTCCATATTTGACTCCTCCCGAAAAATATTGAAAACATAATGTCAAACCTCAAACGGGTCGAAGAAATTTTTGTTTAGATTTCATAATTAGCAACCATCTTTGGAAATATAAAACAGCACATTTGAATTCGTATTGACTGACATGTTTAACATCGCTTATGTTTTGAAGGGTTCGCACTGTTTTGTACAACTGAATGACATGCATAAAGCTTTTTATAATCTAATATCCTATCTATGTATCTAATATCTTCAATTGCTGAGCAAATGACGATTTCATGATCGAAGATTTGTACGTTCTCTCTCTGTGATGATTTGATGTTATCGCAGGACCACTTACAACTAGAAAAATCCTAACAACTGACAGGTTTGCACGACGTTTGGCAGATTAAAAACCCAATTCCAAAGCATTTTAACTTGATTACGAGACTAAATTTCATTGCATGCCTTTGTAGCATAACTTTTCCCCGCGAAATATGCTGAATTTCGGCGAAAAGTACATGACGGTATATCCGAAATTGTTCACAATAATAATTTACAAGAATTCTGTCTCGGATCGAAAAATATTGCATCTCTGATTGGCGCAAATTTGAATTTATTCACGTAATCAATTGAGAATGTTACAGTTATTGGCAGAGACACCATTAAATCACTATCAGTTTAGTGTCCTGGTATTTTACTCGTTGTTTTATTACATATTTATTTTTAAAAGGTTGCTGACTCAATTCGTCCTATGACCAATGAAAAGAACTCATAAACTGTTCGACGATTGCACTGTTTCACGAAATACCCAGTCAAAATACGACTAAAAAATTAAACATAATAACTCATTTGCAATTTATTGGGAGACTAAACTCTACATACGTTGTGCCTTTCAAATATGCATTTTCTCAGATTTCTTCGTCTTCAATCCGTATTAGGAAGGGCCTCAGTAATCTGAGCGTATTCCTAAACGAATTTCTATGCAGCGGAAAGTTTTACAGCAGTGACGCACTTTCAAATTGAGTCAAAGTTAGATCTCGATCAAGTGATTGAGAATGTGCTATAAGCACTAGCGGACGAGAAGGGGTGGGAAAAGTGGAATTCCCCCCTCTTTGGCATTTTCGAAAAGTATAATTTGTTCCTCAAGGTGTAGGTAAAATGACCTAAATTCGGCCAATTCTCCCCTCTTTGGCGATATTCCCCTCCCTTTGGAGAATTGGCTAGAGGCAGTGGCTATAAGTTTGTGAACGATTTTGGCGTGATTTCAAGTTCAGTCCCCCAACCAATAGTGAATGCGATGCTGTTCTATTGATCGTTCACTGAAAACGAAGAGGATAATCCATCATCGACTGCCAACTGCACGTGAAAAAGTACATTTTTCTCTGGACGCTTCACATTCTGCCTCACTCAGGCGAATGAGAAACTGACGAAGATAGGCACTTTTCCCCAAAGAAGAGGGAATTCTTACGTTTTAGACTAGTTTTCCTGTACTTTTTGTAAGAAATTTGAATATTTTAAACAATAAACGAGGGGATAATCTTATGATTTCTGCTCTCTCTCTCGTCCGCTAGTGGTTGGGCCCACTGGCGGACGAGCGAATATTCCCAAAGAGGGGGGAATTTTCAGAAATCAGGCAGTTTTACCTACACCTTAGGGAACAAATTCGACTTTTTGAAAACGCCAAAGAGGGGGGAATTCCACTTTTCCCACCCCTTCTCGTCCGCTGGTGGTTGGGCCTGGTTTTGGCTTGGCAGTGGTTAATGGTTGTTTACTCACGTATGCTCCACCATTGCTAGAATAATACTGATATTGCCAATCAGTTTAGGAATTTACTGTTTACCAATTTAGGTAAATTCAATTTTGATTTTAAATAAAATTTGGTTTTTGAATTCATGTTGCAATCGTATTAGAACTCTTTATGTACATGTAGTTGTAATTGTTTAGTAGCCTTTTCTATAAATCGTTTATATAAACACAGTGTGAAAACAACTTGTCCGCTATAGCTGTGTTCATGCTTTACAACTAACAAATAAAAAACATTCACTAGTGAATGGTTCAACTTTATATTCGCATTCTTGATTAAAAGTACATATCTTGAGGTTTTACATGTTTATGAGCAATAAACTGAATGCGGGTTAATGCCTCTCAACATCAATTTACAACTTACTATAAAATAAAATATATCATCCATTCATTCATTCATTCATCCATTCATTCATTCATTCATCCAATCATCCATCCATCCATCCATCCATCCATCCATCCATCCATCCATCCATCCATCCATCCATCCATCCATCCATCCATCCATCTATCCATCCATCCATCCATCCATCCATCCATCCATCCATCCATCCATCCATCCATCCATCCATCCATCCATCCATCCATCCATCCATCCATCCATCCATCCATCCAATCCATCCATCCATCCATCCATCCATCCATCCATCCATCCATTCATTCATCCATTTCAGAGCCCTCCACATCCGCCGTCCAAGTGGATGCCGTATCCCCGGACACAATAATGCCACTCGATTACTCGGCCACCATGATGCTGTCCAGTTCACCACCGATCGGCGGCACCTGTGCCACGAACAATGCCATCAGTCACCAGCCGACGTTCGGACATCTCGGTTTGTCATCACCATTCGGATGTCGACGAGTGGCCAGCTACCCGATACCGAAACTGCACCAGTCCAACTTTGCCGGCTCACATGCTGGTGAGTGAGTGAGTGAGTGAGTGAGTGAGTGAGTGAGTGAGTCAGTCAGTCAGTCAGTCAGTCAGTCAGTCAGTCAGTCAGTCAGTCAGTCAGTCAGTCAGTCAGTCAGTCAGTCAACCAGTTTGTCATTCACTTGCAGATGCAGTTCACCAGCCACAGTGGACTTGCCCCCGTCTTCGTCACAGTCATCCACGGTTACTTTCACGTGCTCTGACCACGAGTCATCACCACTTTCATCAACGTCATCGTTGAGTGCAAAAGAAGGACGTGCTAAAAAGGTTGTTAACTCACTCACTCACTCACTCACTCACTCACTCACTCACTCACTCACTCACTCACTCACTCACTCACTCACTCACTCACTCACTCACTCACTCACTCACTCACTCACTCACTCACTCACTCACTCACTCACTCACTCACTCACTCACTCACTCACTCACTCGCTCACTCACTCGCTCACTCACTCACTTACTCACTCACTCACTCACTCACTCACCCACTCACTCGCTCACTCACTCACTTACTCACTCACTCACTCACTCACTCACTCACTCACCCACTCACTCACTCACTCACTCACTCACTCACTCACTCACTCACTCACTCACTCACTCACTCACTCACTCACTCACTCACTCACTCACTCACTCACTCACTCACTCACTCACTCACTCACTCACTCACTCACTCGCTCACTCACTTACTCATACACTCACTCACTCACTCACTCACTCACTCACGCGCAGAAGCTCTCGTTTGCCGATGATCACGGTTTGTCACTGACGCAAGTCCGGGTCATGACCGAAGATTCATCGGAACCACCGAGGATTCGATCCGGACTGTTCAGGTCGTTGTTGGGTGACGAGGAAGACATGGAGGCACAGCCGGCGTCATCCTGGGTGATCGACTTCAGCCAGCCGGCCAGTGACTACGTAACGTTCAGGAAGGTTGGTCGCTTTACCATATTACTCCAACCAAATAACTTTTATTAATGAAACTCACCCTCACTTTCGCACACCTACTCTTTGACAGTTTACAGTTTTCTCGAACTTACGTTTACATGCCCGTCCACACCCACAATTTTTTGAAATGACCACACTAAAGATCACTTTTACACTAATCACAGACTCATGCTCACCACAACTCAATCTAAAATTAATGCTCACACTCACCGTTTGCAGCTTTTCGCCGAGCAGAATGTTTGCCTCGAAAATGTGGTGCTGAAAAATGAACAGTGCAAAATGACAGGCACGATTCGGGTAGCTAATCTTGCCTTTGAGAAAGTCGTATTCATTCGGTACACTTTGGATCAGTGGGGCACTTACTATGACAAACAGGCTAAATACCAACCAGGTTGGACAAAACTCACTCACTCACTCACTCACTCACTCACTCACTCACTCACTCACTCACTCACTCACTCACTCACTCACTCACTCACTCACTCACTCACTCACTCACTCCTCACTCACTCACTCACTCACTCACTCACTCACTCACTCACTCACTCACTCACTCACTCACTCACTCACTCACTCACTCGCCCACTTACTCTCTGAATTGATCATCCACTCACTCACTAACTCACTCACTCACTCACTCACTCACTCACTCACTCACTCACTCACTCACTCACTCACTCACTCACTCACTCACTCACTCACTCACTCACTCACTCACTCACTCACTCACTCACTCACTCACTCACTCACTTACTCACTTACTCACTCACTCACGCACCTCGCAGGCTGTGGCAACGACCTTTTCGATACGTTCACCTTCGAGATCGACCTGCCCTGCAACGATCCCAAACATACGGCCATTGAGTTCTGCGTCTGCTACAACAACACGTATTGGGACAGTAATCAGGGCAAGAACTACAAGATTGTTGGTGAACATGACCTGACCTACTGACTGACTGACTGACTGACTGACTGACTGACTGACTGACTGACTGACTGACTGACTGACTGAATGACTGACTGACTGACTGACTGACTGACTGACTGACTGACTGACTGACTGACTGACTGACTGACTGACTGACTGACTGACTGACTGACTGACTGACTGACTGACTGACTGACTGACTGACTGACTGACTGACTGACTGACTGACTGACTGACTGACTGACTGACTGACTGATTTACTGACTGACTGACTGACTGATTGATTGATTATGATACTGACTATGATTTTAGGTTAGCGCAAGCCTACGTGCTGAACTGGACAGGCTCAAAGCTGAAGGGCATAGTGAACAGTTTATTGGCAGTCATCCCAAAGTTGACGCTATGGAGGTTAGTCTTTGTGAGTCAACAGTCATGCAGTCAGTCAGCCATTAATAGCCTTTTCGTCAATCAATGGGTTGCTTATGGTTATTGCGTGTATTACTTTGAATAACCTTTGTTTTACGCCGAAATAATGTGTGAAGTGAGTGGGTGAGTGAGTGAGTGAGTGAGTGAGTGAGTGAGTGAGTGAGTGAGTGAGTAAGTGAGTGAGCGTGTAGAATGGTCGTCGTTACTGCTTGCTCCAAAATTTACACTATATGTAAACTAAATTCAACCCATTAAATCCATGTGGTATAGTTGCAAACGCTAGCCATTATGTTGTGTGTTTTTGCTTTCTTTAATTTCAATAATAACACCTGAACCAATCTCAGGCAGCAATGCCTTTGCAGGCTTCGCCCGTCAACGATGTGTTCAGTCAAGACTTCAGCAACTGGGCCGAGTTTCGTTCGTGGAAAAATCTTACCAACGACAACCCGTACTGGTGAAACGGGTCACGTCAAATTGTCATCGGGTCGGGTCATCATGTATCGGGTCGGGTAGTTGTACTTGTGGATATAGCCTATCCAGGGTTTGTTGTTACTCAGACACTGTTTGTGCGCAAATTAATTTCAAACTACTTTTGGTGCGCGTTCAAATTTTCGAGTTTTTCCCCATGACAAATAAATAATTTCTTGTGCTTCTTAGATGCTCGTAGGGTGCATATAAATAATTTCTCGTTAACATGAGACCCTGATCAAGCTATACTTACTTTCGGATCATGACCGATTTGAAGCCCGTTGATATAGAGACTACGCAGTGCTTTCTAATTAATATATGTGTATGTATGTTTATAATGCTTATAAATACTCGAATTCAAATCCATTTTGTGCTGATATTACAATGATGCTTTATATGGCAGTCTCGATTGAGACAGAGTTTGAATGCGCTGCAATATAACTCAGTATAATTATAATATAAATCTATAATTTTTAATACTACATAAACTACTGTATAGTATTTCCGAATGTGGTTTTTTCTCAAAGTTTTTCTTTTTTTTAGTTGTGAAATGGCGCGCAATCAAATTCAGCCCTTAATCAGTTTAGAATACTATAAGTATAAGATACTATAAGTATAAGATACTATAAGTATAAGATATACTATACGTATAAGATACTATAAGTATAAGATACTATAAGTATAAGATACTATAAGTATAAGATACTATAAGTATAAGATACTATAAGTATAAGATACTATAAGTATAAGATACTATAAGTATAAGATACTATATGTACACACCTTGTAGATATGTATGTATCAAACACCAGTTTTATTACATTTTGCACCCAAATTGTATTCTTTAGAATATCATATGAGCACCAATTCAATACACCCACCAACATTGCTCCAGTTTCAGATTTGATAGTTATACCAGGTTTGATGTTCCGCTTTTTATAATTATGTCCGATTGTACTTTATATATTTATTGGCTGATTTACATATTCGGATTTTAATTCTTTTGTCAGATTCGGGAACATATTCTATGTTTGTACATCTTTATGTCTAGACTATTGAGCTAGCTCGTGGCGTTTTAGTTACAGTTCTGCCATGTGATCCAATAACTAATTCATTTTCTTTTACTTTTTTTATTTGTTATTAATTATTTCTCCAGAACATTATAGTCTATAATTATTTTTTGATTGTATGTCATTCATGTGGTTCGAATATTTTCCTATAATTATCTTTGCATATACAATACAATATTTTCCGTTTGCTTGAATCATATATTTTCCCCGTCGTCAAATGGTATTTTGATCGAACTGTACTAATTTGCGCAATGTTATTTTTTTATCTATATTTTGTGTAGCACTTGTATAATCTTATGTTAGGATATTCCATGTTAGAAATGCTATATCGGACATTACGGTTCTATAATATTCAATACTCATGGGTAGTTTTTGTGTGTGTTCTTTTGTAAGTTTCCTAGATTGCAATACCGTGGTTGCTTTCGCTGTTTTGTTATAGTTGGCAGAACGTCACAACAAGAACAGTTTGCGGGTTTGCTGAACGTTTTAGAAATCATAACTGTAATTTTCAGGATTTTTTATCTTACGTGTTTTTTAACAGTTTGTGTTTGAAACTGTCTTGAGATTGAATGTGTGAGTTTGAAGGTTTTTGTGTCATGTCAGTTTCATGACCGGGAAAGCAACTGATTTATTTATATACACATACATTTATCATACAACAAGTGTGCTTAACTATAGTATAGACTATAGAAGATTTTAGTTATATATTATTATTTCAACCATTTTGTAGATTTTGTATGTATTTTACACATTTGGTCACATTTATATTGGCAACTTAGTTGCTCATTGTGCTACAAACCAACAATTATTTATAGTCGAAACGGAGTCACTCAGCTGCTGAAACGACATTAACAAATCTAGTCCATGCTAAAAAAATGGCTTACTAGAGAATACTGTATGTCAATGGTCTCGCCCAAAAATATAGACTAAATACAGGCAGACTAAAATATGGTATTTTTATCTGTTTGTCTAAGTTTTATTTAAGTGTTCAGGCAAAAAGCTATGAAGTTGCTGTTCGGCAGTACCTCTTCGACTATGAATTTGTTAAGCTCATAAAAGCTAACCGTGGATTATCTTCGGTGCAAATGGATTTCATTACCATTATTTTACAAAACAAGGTTTTCTCAAATCGGAATTTTTCCGGAGAAATCTACTGCTGAAATTCAGCAATTCGTCGTCGTGCTCACCATATTATTCTCAATAATATAATAAAAACAATACTAAGGTAAATGACGGGGAAAATCGTCAAAATTACATATTATTACATCTTGAATCATTAATAATTAATAAAATTACGTTATTATTCATTAGTATTACTTATCTGGTATCTGTTGAATCACGGGTAATTTCCGTAGCATTTTTCACGGGCACCAGTCGATTTCAGCATACCAAGTCAGTGAAATCATTTACAGAAGTTCTCTTGATAGTTGTGTGATCCATTCAGAAAATCATGCGACTTAGGCTTAGGCTTAGGCCCAAGCACATGATTTTATGTACGTATTCACTCGGAGACTTATTGGTCACAAACCAAACGATCGGTTCTATTTATAGTCGGTTCGCAAATTATTGTCATCATTTGATTGGAGGCAGTAACGAGCTATTGAACTGGCTGGAGAGTGCGCAACTCAACCTTATCCTAACTTGATCTCATTTCTGAATTATGATCGTCGATTAATTATTTGCCCTTTTTGGCTAATTATTTTGAAAATTTCTGGAAAGTTCCGGCCGAACCACTCTGCCGTTCATTATAGCCGTTCTGTCTCACATTTATCGGACTTGTTATTTATTTCTATGTATACCATTCAGTGATCCATACCCTCTAATAGACATGACATGTTCAAATAAAATGTGAAACACCTATCGGAGCTATTTTTTTAATTAAAAAAAACTTTTCGAAAAGTTACCAATTGTTCAACATGGTGGGAAGGAAACACTACGTTTTCCAAATCAACTCAGAAAATCAACAGTTAATTAAATTGTCGGCTGTATAGTCTTGGTCACATCACAGAACCCAGTGGTTCGGACTCGCGATCCTGATGTCCTAAGCTCGGAACCTGACGAAATACACATAACGTGACGCGTTGCTCGACAGTTAATTCTACCTCTCGTTGTAGGATACAGTAATGAAGAACTGCCAGTGAAATATTCATTTCAGAAATGGTTCCACAAATCAGAAAAACGTACTTTCGAAAAGAGAAAAAAACGAAATCACATCCAAGTAGACCCAACATCGCACTTTATTTGGTGCCGGGATGGATGGCACAGCCGAGTATGGATGGAGTTGACCGTGATATGAGATCGAAACATACAGCGGATGAAACAACATAAAACATTTACTACGAGATAGAGGTAAAGAAAAAAAGATCGGACTTGAAAAAGTGTCTGATCGGAGGATACTTTGGTCAGGTTGTAATTTGTAAAAGAATAAGATATTGAGATTATGATGCATAAAGAAATTTCGAGCTGGGTGGCGATTCACCTGATAGATAAACCAAATTCACGTAAATAGACCTAAGATGTGTTGCAGATGTGCATGGCGAATCTAGCTAACGCTCGTTTTTTTAAGAACTCGAAAACCCTATCAGTTAAATAGGAAAATGAAACGGAATCTTAAGATCATAGCCCAAATCGTTTATCAACTATAGTTTAAACAGCATATGTTGCCTGATCAAGTTCAATCACTTTCTGCCGAATCGATCCTTCATCAGCCTTCTGATGTGCCCGTACTCGGTATTGGAATTGGCCCGTTTAATGCCGGCATATACCACGGGTGCATTGAGCTTGTACACCAGGTCGTCTGGTGTGTACCATCGGGATAGCCAGTTCGGTTGGGCCAACGCCGGTTCTGAGAGTGAGTGAGTGCATGATTGAAGGAGTGAGTGAGTGAGTGAGTGAGTGAGTGCATGATTGAAGGAGTGAGTGAGTGAGTGAGTGAGTGAGTGAGTGAGTGAGTGAGTGAGTGAGTGAGTGAGTGAGTGAGTGAGTGAGTGAGTGAGTGAGTGAGTGAGTGAGTGAGTGAGTGAGTGAGTGAGTGAGTGAGTGAGTGAGTGAGTGAGTGAGTGAGTGAGTGAGTGAGTGAGTGAGTGAGTGAGTGAGTGAGTGAGTGAGTGAGTGAGTGAGTGAGTGAGTGAGTGAGTGAGTGAGTGAGTGAGTGAGTGAGTGAGTGAGTGAGTGAGTGAGTGAGTGAGTGAGTGAGTGAGTGAGTGAAGTGAGTGAGTGAGTGAGTGAAGGAGTGAGTGAGTGAGTGAGTGAGTGAGTGAGCTAGTGAGTGAGTGAGTGAGTGAGTGAGTGAGTGAGTGAGTGAGTGAGTGAGTGAGTGAGTGAGTGAGTGAGTGAGTGAGTGAGTGAGTGAGTGAGTGAGTGAGTGAGTGAGTGAGTGAGTGAGTGAGGAGTGAGTGAGTGAGTGAGTGAGTGAGTGAGTGAGTGAGTGAGTAGTGAGCAAGCGTCTTAAAAACCTGATTTAGCTGGCAGAGCGACAGTGAGGCTGAGGGAAACGAGTAGCAGTGCCATCGAGTACATATGAGTTGGATTCATGTTGGAATGAAATTACTATGTTCCCTCAAATCAAGAAAATTGTTTTTTACAGTATAATGATATGCAATTTATAAAATAACAACAACAACAACAACAGTTATATAGCTCTGTATCTCAATGATAATTACAACCAACATATTTTAAGCGAAAGAAACAAAAAGCATATTAATTGACTTTTAACGTTAGGAATATCAAACTAGAATATGCTCTGGAAATTATGAGTAAAAACAGGATAGCTTGCTGGAATAGCGTGGGATGCGTCCAGAAAAAAAACTGAATACGGTAAAGTACAATAATTTCTTGTCAACTACGTATTATACTTACATACTTTCAGTCTGCGTATGAGTTGTTGACGTATGTTTGTCAAGTTCGGGACTAATGAAATACAGTATGCAGTGACAAACATCAACTGTGACCAGACTGTAAACACACTGTAGTCTATTATGAGCATCGGCAGGATGAAATAATCTTAAACAGTTTTCTGTGCACCGACTTCAGAAATTTGTTGTGCCCTGCATTCTTGAATTAATATTCTAATTCACTAGCCCTACGAATTGGTTTGTTCATAAATGTCGAAGAAATCTGGGTCACATTCAACTCACATGGAAGATATAATAAACGGTGCACAGCAATCTTTGGACGAGAACTTTACAAATACTCATCAATACATGCTCTGCATCGACAACAAAGATGCTTTCTTTAATTCAACTAATAAATCGAAGAACTTTAGGTTTTGAAATGGCATGTTAAAAAGTAATCGGAGCCAGTAGGGATAAGATAAGCTGGCATGCTGGCACCCACTGATACAAACTTGTTTATTTTGGTCTGTTCAGAATCACTCATTTTTGATAGCATTCTTCATTTGAATCCCGTTAGTTTTTCTTCGGCTCAGTCAAGTGTCCTGTTATCAGGAAAAATTTTCACGGACCTGTGTGTGTTGGACAAATGTCATTTTTTCTCGAGAGTTTGAAAGCAAGCCAAATGCAAATTTAAAACTAAAATTGTGCCAAAAAATTTTCCCGAGTAACAAGAAACTCTAGATGGACTATAAGTAATACTTATCCATGCACAAAAAAATAAACAATGAGATAAGTGGAAACTGCGGAAGAACTTGAAACTTGAACTAAACACCGTTTGTTCATGATCAGTCAGTGGGCGTCAAACTGAATAAAGGCTACATCGCACAACTTAAGGTGCCATGCTTTGGCATATCGGCGATTTTTTCAACATGATGGGGTTGAGCTTCTCAAAAGAGGGAAATAAACAGCGTTCATGCTATTTCACATACACCCACTTGGGGAAAAAGGACGGATGCTTACTGTTTTTTTTTCTTTTTGTTTGTCGATGTTTATTTATACCACGCAAATCACTGCTACTCAATTGACGGTGTGGCATTGGATCGTGAGGCATTGGATCGTGAGGCATTGGCACACGGTATGTCACCGACTGGAGGTCATTCAGGTTTGGTGTCAAACTTGGGTGTTTGAATGCTTTAATGGCATTATACAATGGCAATCGTCACCCAAGTTGGAAAATGCCGGAAATAACACATTTGTGGGGGCCCGATTAAGTGCTGTTGTGTAACCAACCACATATGTATGTATAAGTATACCGTATGTATGTGTCATATATTCTATGTATGAACTTCATGTATGTATGTACATGTACCATCCGTATGTATGAAACATGTATGTAGTTACATATACAGCATGTATGTAACATTTAGACAACCATTAAGTATGTAACTGTATCATGTGCATTATATCGCACGTCATTTCTTCTTCCAGAAATAACCACACCAAAGTTGCAGTTATCTTTCGCATTGCCTAATAACAGCCACCATCAGCTATCACGTAGCTTAGCCCGAGTAGTTGTTTTGCAAATGCGATACGATATATGTTACCAGAACAGGTTTAGCCGCGGAAATAAACTATGAGAACTGCTGGTAGCCGTGTCCAGTTCTGACTGGTAAATTAATTTGCACTTGCTACACAATTATTATTTTGGCGATAACAACTACAAGAAAACCAGTAGCCAACGAAATACGGAAAGATGAAACTGTTACTCCGTTTGAATTCGCAATTCGCAATGTTATTTCGAGTACCAACTGAAAATTTCGAGATCACTCCTAGTTTTTTTAATAAAAATAAGCAAAATACCGTATGATGCTCATAATATGTAACTGAAACTTACAAGCCAAAAATACTGTTATTTTCCTACGTATCGTAAGAACACAAGAATGTATTTTTAAATTCCGGTACAGCGCTGGTATAACGGTATAAAATTCCACCGGAAACTCAGAATTTCCCACAAGACTTCACAAAAGTTAGGTTTGCCATTCTACATACTATACCATGCCATACTACATGTTGAAAGCTTCAGGTCGATAAGTGCCAGGTTACGGTAACTGGAGATATGCAGGGTGTCCAAACGAAGTACCACAAGGCAACAGTTCTTGTAACTTTTGCAAAAATGAAGTAATGAATCCAATTTTTTACTGGAGTAATCATAACTTCGTTTCCGCAAAAGTTCTTAGAACATTTTACTTGTTGTTCAATACTTCGTTGGACACCCTGTACTTACGTACATATACTACCGAATCAACAAGAAGTCACGTTTCAGTGAAGCTGCATATATGTAGCTTAAGGACCCGCCATACTCAGTTTCAACCCGACACTGAAATTTTTCTGTTTCGTGTTTCAGTTTCATTTCAGGTTCACTCTTATAGAAACGACGTGTTCTATGTTCTGAGAGTAAGTGAGTGAGTGAGTGTGTGAGTGAGTGAGTGA
>OZ038446.1:28673395-28800895 GCA_964036265.1 Daptonema setosum
ACAAAGGTTGCAAGTTATCTGATATAAACTCTCTAACTACTCCCGTAACGTTAAAAATTATCAGTCATCGCGGAGAATACTTTTGTCTGAAGAAACAACAAAAAGCTCTTACTACTGAACTAGTTAACTTACTTATTTTTAATAATATAAACTTAACTACAAAAACTGTGCATGAATAGAAAAATCTTACTGCGTACCAAAAAAAACACAGATCGGGCTCGTAAATTTAGTCTTTTAATGAACTGAGAATGCTATAATAACTAACCCAGTTTCAGATTCCGTATCGAATCGTTAACTCGCGATCGTCAGATGCACCCGTGACTCAGGCCGACTCTGCTGAGACAACTGCCGTGCTCGGATGGCATCCCGGCAGATCTATGGAACAAGCATGCGCCGATCATTACAGATTCACGATCATGTCGAAAAAATAACCAGGAATAAAAAGGTTTCCGCGGCTGTTTTTCAAGCATTATAACCGTGAAATTTCAAGCATACATATTCTACATAAGTACTGTTCATTTTCAAGCAAAAGTATATACCGTGCATTATCAAGCTTCTAGACATTTCAAAGTTTCGATGTTCTTGTATGGTTTAAAGATGTTGTATCTATACTATTTATCGTCGCCCGCTTTATATGCATCCCACCGATTAAGTCAAATTAGGTCAGGTTTTTTTTAATTTAATAAAATGAAAAAGAATTAAACTATTGTTGTAATCATAATAAAACTATTGGCTAAAATTAAAATTTTTAAATGGTTTGTAGCTACACACGTCAAATAAACTCCTGGTAGCTATCAAACAAATTGCCGAAGTCTCCTCTATTTCAATAACAATTTCAGCTAAATTGATTCAGTACAAATAGATATGCAAATAATTTGACTTCTTGATTATTTATTCGATTTTCTTTATTTATTTCATTAATAGTTTTTTAAAAATGAAAACGACTTTATTTTTATACACTACTCGTCTATATCTTGGAAATTTTTTTTCCAATTTCAGTTGCAGATTTTTTTTTATTTGGCGAAAATATGGCATGTTCTCATGAAAATTCCACCACTACATTCTTTTCCAAACCGACCCTATTTGATAGCTTGTAAAAACCTGCTCCAGCTTTCAGCTTGCCATTACCGGTTTTGATTGTCACACAATTTTTTACCGGGACTTGTACACCAATACCTAAGAATGGTGTTTTCGTAGTAGCCACTGGCCAGCGAGTTGAATAAACTGACGAACGATGGCAAAAACCCCAGAGCAACGCGTCAGGATCTGGGTCGCAAGTCAGGTTACGAACTAAGGACACCAGTTTCCGTGGCTGGCGCCCCACGCACTAGACCATGCGACGAAATGGCGTTTTGACATGACGGCACACCGTTTGAGGATTCTACGAGTTCGAATTGGGGGAGGGGGCACATCCGTATCATACAACTGCATCCGTCCCATCGAGTTAAATAAAAAATTTATTGTAATTAAATAAAAAAAATAATTATCATTGTTGTGCAGACAATATGAAGACGAGTTCATTATATAGCATTCACAATAAAATAGAAGACGTAATAACGGAAACCCTTAAATTTTCGTAATTCAGTTAGGCTTTTCCATGCTAGCACGAACAAAAGCAAAGAGATCGGCGAATTCTCCTAATTTATAGACTGAAAAAACACACTCGAAAAATGTAACCGAAAAAATTGTTGAGGGTTCCAAATTCCGTCTCCTAACCCAATTGAGGATGTTATAGAATCAGAAATGAATCGGACTAGAAGAGTGTACACAGAGCAGCACGCTAGGAGGGGGTTTCGAGGAATCCGGACACTGAGTGATGAAGAATGAAATGAAACAGTTTTACACAAGTTTGACAATTTTGAATTGAACGATAAAATTATCAAAATTTACTATGTCGAGGATCGGCATGAATGCGATGTCACAAAATGGTTTGCGGTTTTCCAGATGTCATGTCAAAAAGATGTCACAATTTCCACGCCGTGCGCATCATCAGGTCAAAGTAGATGTCGCTGTCAATAGAAGCGCTCACACCCGAATAGTAGTTGAGAAAATCGTCGCGCGTTACCTGTAATGATAAGGATTGTCATTTTGAGAGCCTAGCGATATATACTGCTCATGATTGATTATGCAAAAAATCCGAATCGAGTTTACAAGCAAAGAAAACTACAATAGTAAGATTTTTCCTTCAGTGTCAGTTGCATACGAGATTTCAAAGTCTGAAAATGGCTCAAAATATTGGTATTTTTTTACAATTCTGAAGTAATTGATCTTCAGTATAATAAACCGTCATTCGAATATTTTTATGCATGTTTCTGAATTAATTACATATCGTTTGCCTCGAAGAGGTGAGTGCAGCCAATTTCCCCAGTAAGACTTTTCTCCTTCAACAATGATCTAAAGTGTTACAACGTATTGCATAATGAAACACGAGCAGTATACTGGGCAAAACAGGCACTTTCATACCTTCTTCGTTCCATAATGTTTTACCGTCGAGTCGATTCATAAGGTTTAGTCACAAAAATCGCGTGTAACAATATTCCATTTCAAAATCACAATACTGAACCTGACAAAAGTACATAATATTGAAACATTAAGGGAGGAAATGAGCTCAGAATAAAATAATATGATTTTTTGTCCGGAAATCAGCCAACCTCGTTATCACCCTTTTTCAACTGGAATGTGTCGAGGAACTGGCCGAGTATTTGCTCTTTGGTGCTTTCACCCGATATGTACTTGGGATGACGATCCACCTGCAAACATTCGTTGAGTGAGTGAGTGAGTGAGTGAGTGAGTGAGTGAGTGAGAGAGTGAGTGAGTGAGTGAGTGAGTGAGTGAGTGAGTGAGTGAGTGAGTGAGTGAGTGAGTGAGTGAGTGAGTGAGTGAGTGAGTGAATGAGAGCATGAATCCGTGAGTTCGTGAGTTCGAGAGTTCGTGAGTTCGTAAGATCGTGAGTTCGTGATTGAGTTCAGGAGTTCGTGAGTTCGTGACGTGAGTTAGTAACACACCTAGCCAGTGATTTTATACCAGCACAACCTCTCGACAAGCACTGTAATCTCAGTCGTTCCATGGGATCATTAGCCACGGTTAGACGCTTTTTAATCTCCATCTTCATCTGCTCCTCTGAACGATGTGTCGCTGCCATTGGGAATCCGGCTGCAATAACACAAATGATTGGGCTTAGAATCAAGCTTAGGCTTAGAATTAGGCTTAGGCTGAGTCTTAGCCTTAGGCTTATGAATTCAGTTGCAATAGCACCAAGACTCAGGCTTAGGCTCAGGCTTAGGAATCCGGTTGGAGTAACAGGAACGTATAAATTTAAAGAGTGGATATTTTTATCTAGTTCTGATAAAAACATACTCTAATGAATAAAATGCGTGGTCTCGAACCATTTTGTATTTCATTTCTACAAATGGAATGTTTGCGTTTATAATGAAATTGTTTTCTCCTTTTCGAGCTGAATTTTCTTCATAGGGTTTCACTACATAAATTTTCTCCTTACTTCAAAACTATTTCCCTACTTTTGTGGCACGCATTAAATTTTCGTCATGCGTTCTAACTCATGAAAAAATTTCAGTTATTCACAGCCCATTTGGTACGTCTTTTTACGTAAACAGTTCCGAATGGTTCTGTATTACAGACTGTATTGTCATGTCAATATATTCCGGCATATGAGTTCCGTTACAAATAAATTGCCACATTTACATGTCACTATCATGTCGGTACATGCTCGACTGTCTTACTTGCAGTACCTCCATAACTGCTTTCCAGCATACTGGTAGAAGTGACTTATGACTATCCAAAAAGCTACATAGCTTCCTACATGTGTATGTCTTGGCCCATGTATATCTTGCCAGAATCATGAACCTGCTTATGTCTTGATGGCAATCTACTTCTGTTAAATTCAACTGGTATACATAAATGTTTGGATACGGAAAAAAACCGAACCAACTCGTGTACTATTGTTTAAATTTTCTTCAGGAAACGAAGAAAAGAAATAAAAACAACAACAAAAATTTGTCTTCTTAGGAGGGTGAGATGATAAACTGGGACGGAACAGACGATATGTAGTTGTACTTCCAGTACAAGACATGGACATCACGACATCTTCTGGTCGGATACATTCACGTTCCAACCAGATCTGGACTGTTGACATTGGTGTACGTAGATGTACCACTTTATCTTCATCAAGATGTCCATGGTAAATATGTACATTTCATTGCATACGTAACATGACATCATACGAAGACCAACGGCTACCGAAGGCAGGTTCGTTGCATTGCTGAGTGAAGTGGGAGGGATTACTGGGCGTTTATTATACAGTATACCATGATACAATGGTACCATGATGACATGGTATTCATGAAATTTAAGCCATTTGAAAATTTCTGGGTGTGATGTGGAGAAACGCAAAGATGTTAATGTAACTTATTCTCCATTTGACCGACTTTGAAAAACCACCATTCTAGGATCGTTTAAATTGTTTTTGATTTTAACGTTCGATTGACATTCATATTATGACCAGGGCGTATTGTTTCTTGAAGAGTGTTGGCTACAATTTTTGAAAAAAAACTTTTCTCATATGAAATTTAGATAGCATACATGTACGAAGAACAAGTGATTGCATATCCAAGTAAAGCGTACACAATTTTGGCAACAAAACATATGCTTTCACTACAAACCACTTTCTGTTCTAGTCGAATTTTTTGGTTACCCCTTTTTTCGGGAATTTTTTTGTGTGTAAAACCTTTCCCTCACCCAGAAATTGGCGGTCGGAAGCAGCAATTTGGGGTTGATAAAAATGTTTTACACACAAAAGTTCCTAAAAAGAGTCGTAATCATCTTCTTTAGGAACTTTTTTTGTGTAAAACCTTTTTATCAACCCAAATTGCCGCTTCCGACCCCAAATTGCTGGGTGAGGGAAAGGTTTTACACACAAAAAAATTCCCGAAAAAAGGCGTAACCAAAAAATTCTACTATATATACAGAAAATCAGCGGAAAAATACCTCATTTTCATTTTTATTCTTCTAGAATGGCGATAAGGAGATGACTTCCAGCCAACCTTGTGTCATATGCCGTACTCTAAGACAAAGGGTGGTTGCCTAAGGATGGCTTATAAAACTCATAACTAGTATGCTACATCCAACTTTTGTATGAGTTGGCATCGGACAATTTTTGTACATACTACACTACAGGGTGATCTGAAATAAGTACTTATTCCACCGTAATAAAATTTGTTGGTATTTTTGACTGCAATTGTAAATGACTATAAAGGGCTTTTCTAATAAAAGTAGTGATACACGGTGTTGTAAAAATAAGTTGCATTCCATTTACAACTATTAATCGCTCCAGGGTGTCCTGAATAACATAAGTACCAATGTAACCGCCGCAATGAAAGTTAGTGCTTGACAATTAATGTGGACTGCGGCCAAACTACAGAGTGGCCGGTAAATATGTAGCAGTCCAACCGTTAGTCTGGCCATTGTTGATCGTCTGGAAGCAGGAGCCGCTGAACACCAGACAGTTGTTGTTGCTCATCGTACTACAGGGTGATCGATAATTCGGCTTATGTCTTTAATTAATGTTTCTTATTTACAATACAGGGTGACCAGTAATTCAGTTAGCAATATGGAACATGAAATATGTAATACGGAATGAACTGTGTCGGTTGTCGTGCTGTTTTGATGGATTAATACACGGGGCTGGTGGATGGAGTCGAGACGACTTGACGGTTGATACCAATCACATGATTACGGTAGTTCTGCAACGAAATGGTACCGAACATGTCATAGGAAATGGTATGTATCTATTTATGTGCTATTTTTATTACAGTATACGCTTGGCCATGAATGTTGCACGATGCTCACCTCGGATTGAAAAAAACGTCCAACTTTGCATGTTAAATATAAACTTTTTTAGACATTTTCAACTCGAACCGATTTGTCCTATAAAATGCTCATGCACAATGGTAAGTAATAATCAACTGATGTTTCATGCATTGGAAAAGATAGCGGGTAACTCTTTTTTAGTATCTCACCTACTGTACTCTATTTTCCTTTTGGACACCATTTGATACCGGACATAAACTGTCAGATTATCCGGAGTTAATAGCCGCAAAACCGACATATGCCCTCTGCCCATTGAAATGATAGACGTTAGACCATTAAAATGATGTATGAAACTGTATCCAGCTAAACATGAAATGAAATGTACATAACCGTGCGGAAAATAAAGGCGATTTTGAATACTGAATCATGAAGACATGTAGTGCCTATCCAAGGAGCATATTTCCAAAACCCAAAAATTTTCCTAGAATTTTTCCCAAACACGAAAATTTATTTGCGTATACAAAGGTGGGTAACCACGGAAATACCACCGCTGCGCGGGCCTAACGCGCTTGTCCTCGCTCCCGCTCGGACAAGCCAGCCTAACGATTGGTAATCGGGGGTTAACGGACAGTAAAACTTGATATGGAATATTTTTATGGTGGCAGAAAAATTTGGCGTTCAGAAAAAATTATAGGAAAATTTTTGGGGTTTGGAATTTCGCATCCAAGGACTCTTGTCAGTCAGACAGTTTTTGCGCGCAGTTTTTTTATTCAAGTATGATGTTAGCGCGCGTAATTTTTTTTTCAAACAGAATAAAATCCGCTGAACAACATTGCGCATAATATTTATAGCGGTAACGAATAAAACGAATATTTAGAAATGGGTCCGTATAAATTTGGATAACAAATGACCGGACTATAAAGTGTCAATTTTTACTATGTTCAATTAGGAAAAGACACGACACGATACGATCTATTTGGTTTGAAAAACTTGGTGACATTGATACAGTATGTATGTACAGTATGTCGGCGATATTTGTTTTGTTCGACATTGCAAATTTTTTTTCTTTAACAAACAGTCCTTAAGTGGTGAGAAATAAGTTCTGTGGTTCACCAAACTCACCATGTAAAGATCGCTCGACTAACGGTCGGATATTCATGTCAATTAAAGCAGTGCCCGTCGTACCATGGGTACATCTAGAATGCATACAGTGGCACACGAGTGTTGCTTGTTGACACAATCATCTGGTCTTGTCCGAGGCACCACCAAGGGCACAACGTACGTATGTACCATTGACACTATGAATGTATGTACATACTCCGGAACCACTGCCATGCACTAGTGAACGAGCAGAAACGGGATACGCAAAATTTCCTTCCTTTTTGATGGTTTCAAATCGATGAAATTGTATCAGAGATATTGGAAAAGAATAAATGGAGGTGAAATGGTTAAAATCCTACCAAACCCTACTTCCACTTCGCAGTACTTCCCCTGCCCTTGACGGAATCGCTTGTTCGAAACCGGAGAATAAGTGCCACCATATTTATTCTACGTACGACATGATATGATACACCATGTTCCAGCATGCGTCACTGGTATCCGACCATGAGACATGCCACCGATCTTGTCGTACTCATTTATGACAGTTCATGACAATCTGGCTTCGATATCAAGAAAAAATCGTACTGCATATAAAGTATATACATACTATAAAAATATACTGACGCGCTGTTTGAAATCAAATGTGATTTTTCAGACACACGATGTGAAATTAGATTCCTTGGTTCACTGCGTTCCAACCTGTACCAAGTGTGGGTGACAGGCGAACGGAAAAAGAATATGGAACTATAATCTGGTTGTCCGAGACCATCATAGGATAAGGGAACTGCAGCTGAGCATGGAGGAACATGTGTGTGTTATATGTTCAACGGCGCGTTCATGGCATTCGAAAGATCCTTGGGGGAAAAAATCTCTGTGTACTCTTTGGATCTCGGGTTCATCCATGGTGTCTATTTTTTATGTTGAATACACTGGTGGTATTGCATATCCAGGGTTTATTGTTGCTCAGAAAACATCGGAAAGATTTCAGATTAATTTATTCTCTTCACATCACGCCATTCGGACATCATATTCGATAACGAGTCCTTAGAAGTAATTTTGATAACAGATACTTTGATGAAGGCTATAAATACAGTTTACACATTTGGTATAATGACTATAGGGAGAATAACTGACGTACACCGGTACACTGTATGTAATTCAGTGAAGTGAACCATTCTTGACTTGACAAGGTCATTTATAAAATTATAGGCACCTATGTACAATAAATTTTATAATGACCATCTGGTACAACGTGGTAAAATTCAATCACTTTACAGAATGAAATATGTACAGTATGTATGTACTTGGGTACTGGCTCAATAAGGATTACATGGAATACATACTGTACATGAATACGGCACTGAAACATATTGAAAACGAAAAGAAATATACTTTTATTTTTATTTTATTTTTATTTATGAATTTCAACTAACAAAGAACACATCATATTTACATAGCATACCTATTTCTCAGTTATAGCTGCTCATTTCGACCGCTATTGAACTCACCCCAAATCGTAATACGAGTCATCCATCCTCAACATGTACCATCGGTCCGTTCAAAACCAAGTTCACGGCCATCTCAACTTCGAGAAAATTTTTAATTACTGTTGTTGCTGTGAAACTTTACAAACACATGAATGTGACATTTGTTCTTATCCAAAAATTATAAAATAACCCAGGAAAAAAAATTCGGTGTATCTAGAATTAAACAAGATGACAATGAACGCACCATTTAGCCCCAGAACAGACGCCGTTTCGTGAATGAAACGGATGTTACGTCCAAACGCGACTCACTCGAGCATGATAAATACTGGCGGGGTATACCAGTAACCAATTCCCACAGTGTTCCACTGTCCAGGATTCCGGTCAGGGTCTGCAATTCTGAAACAACCCCATAACGGATGAAATTGAACGAATACAGTAGTAACATTTTTCTCTTCTTGGATAAAACAATAAACTTTTCATCGAATGTGTGGGTAATATTGCGTCAAAACAACCAATTCGCTCTTTTCGAAGTATTTATTAGCATTGTTTTCGCATATAATAAGATGTTCGACGTGGTTCTTCTCGGCTAAACAGGGTCAGTGTCCAGGCTTGCTATGAGCGTTAGAAATACTCGAGGGATCAGTGCTGTGAACGTCCATTGAACGAATAGACGTTGGGTTTACATACATGTACGCATAGATGAGAAAGACTTGAATGTTCGTACAAGTATATGTATGCATGGATTATACTGAAATTACAGTCATACTGAGTAAAACACACATACTTACATATACCATAACTAGTAGAAAAATGATCGCATAGCGTTTGTGTTACTTGCGGTTTTCGCTAATAAAATATATCATTTGCTATGTCTTTTCTTACCGACTCAGCTTTTTTAAATTTCAGACATCAAAATGAAAACTGTAGACACCAAAAAACTAAAACCTTCGGACACCCAAATGGTTCATAGATGAACTTACTCAAACATATACTTTTTTAAGATCAGTTTATAAGCAGTTCACTCCACGCACCGAATCTATGAGTATAATAAATATTCTTTCATTTACTAATTGAACTTTTCATCGCTGTAAAACAGAGCTTTTCAACGAGTAAACCGCTATTGCACAATAAAGTTAAACCTAAGACCTTCATATGTAGAAAACGTAAGCCCTAAAACCAATAAATAAAAAGTTAAACCACTCAAATACTCCGAAAGTCGTAGTAATAAAGCACGTCTTAACGTCCCTGATATCGTGGTCAAGCATTGACTACTGAAGTAGTCTCAATTTCGATAAAATGTAAGAAGTAGTGAAGAAAACTGACCGTTCGATTGTTGTGATTGCGCGAAAGAACGTTATCAGCCGTCATTCAACATATCACGAGTAGCCGAAATGATTTTCGTTAATTTTAGATCATCTGAAACATGAAAGTATAACTTATGGGTTCAAGACACTAGCGGTCGACAAGACCAGAGAAAAGTGGAATTTCTCCTTTCTCAAAAAAGACAATTTGTTCCTTATGATGTGGGTAAAATGGCTGAGTTTTAGTTAGTTCCCCCTCTTTGGAAAGATTCCTCTCCCTTCGGACGTTAGGCTCGTCCGCCAGTGGTGATCGTGATCGCGAAATAAATATCATATTCCAAACACTATAAACAATTAACAAAACGCTCAAAGTCTAATGCAAGGTTTCGTAATATTTACCCAAGTCCAAATATTCATACTATGAAGTATGTATAGTAAACGATAGTATAATAGTAAACTAAAGTGAGTCTATAACAGAATGGGAATACCTCAAACCATGGCGTCTAGTGTGTTGCCATGACACTCTACACCTGTTCCATCTCCATGCATTATATAGGCTATTCGGAATTTATTGTCACACAAAGATTTATATGCAAACCACTTTCATGCGTGAAATATAAAAACCTCGTTGTATGACAAGCCACTTGGATGACTTGTACGTACGAACATAGAGAACATAATTTGTGGGAACAAAAATACCTCGACTAATATGGTGTGCTTGAGCTAGAGTAGGCTCATCTCGTCTTGTTGTTATAGCTGATTTATTGTTACCGCGTGTGGCCTTCCCCTGACCTTGCGCGCATGCGAAACATTAGGTCCAATTTTATAGTTGCCTTTTTCCTCTTCAATTCCGAAACTTAACCCATTTAGTTTTCAGAATAACGTTCACCAATGTATTTTGAAGTTTCTAAACAGGAAAATAAAATGATTCATTGCCGCAAAGTTGTTGTAACACTGCTGCCAAAGTTCTCACTAATGTTTCACGTGCGCACATGAACAAAGCAATGCCACACACGGTAACAATAAACTAGCTATACTCTGTTCGGTAGTTATGTCGTACGATATAGAATTTTGCGCATGGTTCGTATGTTATTTTATGCAAATGCTCTCGAAAAAAAATTTGTTTCTCGGAAAGGGAACAACTTAATTGAATTCAAACTGCGCGCCAAAAACTTTTTGGCTAACAAGAAACCCTGGATCGGCTATAGCTCGCTCAAAGCATCTCGTGGTCCGGAATGATTTTTAAACTATTTTCCGCACATGTAGTTGCGCATAAATTTTGAGTATTGACTGTGCATACCATAAATTTGTTAGGAGTAATTGTGATTGGTTAGGAGACGAAGTATTGCAAAAGATGAAGCAAATATTACACTCATTTTCTGACTGAATGATTCACATAACCAAGCAAAGCTTGTTCCAGTGAAAAAGAAAAAAATAGCTTAACAATTCAACATGAACGTCGAAAGTAACAAAAACAATGGGCTTTTGTTTTGTAATTGTGCTGTTAAAGATTACACTGATTCGGTCAGATACAGCTACCAAATTGTTAGCTCAATCTAAATACAACTCTTTAGCAGTATAAATTGGTTACGAGACAAAGTTTGATCGTCTGAAATCTTCTGTTTGCTGTTATCGGCTGTGCGAATATGTTCGCAAATTTCTCTTTCTGATCTAAAAAGATACTTTAGAGCGTAACAATTACACGCTCCCTAATCTAAAAATTTTCCAAAATTCTTTTTGCTGAACAACAGTTTTTTTTTTGTTTTTTTTGGTGCCCCCCTCGACGGGAGGACAGAATCGTAATTATATTTCGAGCAGATCGTACATTAGAAAGTTTTTTTGGTCGTCTATTTTTTATACTTTCTAACATCGGACAGAAAGATTTCTTTCAAATGTCCGAATTTTTACGATGCTATACCTGATGTTTCAATAATAGTAGAGTGTAAAAGTTCCCAAGAAATTTTTTCGGTGAGAGCTTTTACAGTCTCATCGGGAGTTTTTCGGAAAACTAATAAAAGTTCTGAGTGAGGTCTTTTCTTGAGGGCTTTCCCTCGATTTGATGAATTAATGGAAGTTATCTTGTTTCTTACGTACATTTTCCTTAGCTGTTATTCTTTTTTCTTAAAACCTCTCGTTGAGAGTGTAAAAGCGTTGAATGGGAGCTTTTCTTGACAACTTTTACACCCACCGATAAAAATATTTCGCAATGTTTTCTAATTTTTTCATGAAATTTCAAAATGTTTAACCGCCTCTAAAATCAAATATTCATGGAATAAGTTTCCTGAATACTTGTAAATCTTGAAGTTTTCTGTGTTTTCGGCTGTTAGTCTGTCTGTTTGTCTGTCTGTCTGTCTGTCTGTCTGTCTGTATGTCTGTCTGTGTGTCTGTCTGTGTGTCTGTCTGTCTGTCTGACTGTATGTCTGTCTGTCTGTCCGTCTGTCTAATGTATATCTATCGTATGTCTGTCTTTCTGTCCGCCTGCCTTTCAGGCCATTTGTTAAAATCTTTCAGCCAGTTACCAGCCGGCCTGTCTGTCTGTCCGTTATCAGTCAGTCTGTCTGACTGTCTGTCTTTCTGTCTGTTTGTTCACCTTTTAGTATGTCAGCTTGCCAGTATTACTGTCTGCCTGTCTGCTTGTCTATCTGTCTAACTTCCTGTCTGTAAGATTTCCTACGATTAACTCTCTGTCCGTGTCTACCTGTCTGTCCATCTGTCTAAATGTCACTGTGTCTGTTCTAGTGTTCTCCACTATCAATTTATGTATGTCTGATTGCCCGTATAACTGTCAGTTTTTCTGTCTGTCTGTCTGTCTTTCTCTCTTCTGTCTGTCTGTCTCTCTGTCTGTAACATATTATCTATATTTTTTTTAATCGGGCAACTTCAAAAAATATGTTTTTTTTAGATCTTTCTAAATCCTATATTACGATTCTATCCCCGCACCTGCCCCCTTCTTCTAACTATTTCATTTTGGATTCTGATACTTAAGAGTTGAGTGAGTGAGTTGAGTGAGTTAGCGAGTGAGTGAGAAGGAAGATACTCAGTGACTGAATGAGTGAGTAAGTGATTCAGTTAGTGATTGACTAAATGGTGAGTGAGTGAGACGGTGGGTGAATTAGTGAGCTAGTGAGTGAGGTTAGTCAGAGAGTCTAAGTTAGTCAGACTGAATGAGTGAGTGAGTAAGGCAGTTGGTGAGAGAGTATGTGTGTGAGTGAGTGTTCAAATGAGAGTGATTAAGTTTGAAAGTGAGTCATTGGGTCAGTCTGTTGGTTACTCAGTCAGTGAGTCAAGGACTCAGTAAGTCCGATAGTCAGTCAGTGCGAGAGTCGGTGAGTGAGTTGGGGGTATGGGGATGAGTGAGCAAGGGAGTGAGTGAGTCATTGAGTGAGTCAATTTGAGTTTGAGTAAGCGTAGCCTTCCTTAGAGAAGTCAAAAATTACATAGGCCCTGTGCACGTATAAGCTTTGGGCTTATAATTATAAGCCTAGGGCTTATAATTTTTACGTGTTAAAGTATGGTCAAAAATAAACCTCGGTTTAAAATTATAAGCCCTGGGCTTATAATAAGCAACGAGTTCACTTGTTCGAAAAGAAAATTAGGGTTAGGTAATTTGGTGCGAATTTTTGGGATTAAAATTTTAACTTTTAAACTGGTGGAGGTCAGTATGTGCATGAACGTAAAACATCTCCAAGTTTCATAAATGGAATTTTATGCTTATGCATGAAAGATTCTGCTACAAACTTGTGTTACCAAGAACAATTTCAGATCAGAGCGCCCGCATAACTCACTTACATCAAGCCGTTCATTCAACCGATATTTATCCTTTCAGGCACAAGTTGGTTTTCCTTACCTTTCCTGCCCACTTAGAATTCATCTAAAGAAATGATTGACATCATTGTAAACCTATTCTAGTGTACTTATTATATTATGTCGGGACCAACCCTATAACATCCATACTGTATACAAACATTACCTTATCTACGTGTTATAAATTACCTACATATATTATATGCTATTCTTATAAGTGGTTAGTCATTCAATCATTCTGTCATTCTGTGTGAGCCTATCATATACAGTCAGTCGGACTGGTGAGTGTGGTAGAACAATGAAAGGACAATATTGAGGAACGAGGCTAGGCGTGGACTGGGTACATATCAGTAGCTCAATAAACCTACATATAACCGTTGAAACATCCTATAACTAATAATACCAATAACAAGTCTTGTATTTATTACTCTAAGGCGGGCATGAAAGGTAAGAAAAAACAACTTGTGCTGGAACGGAAAAACAGTCAGATGGCCCCATACACGTCCAAATCCTGGCTAATCTTGATTAACCTAGGTTAATCTTTTTTCGTAGTGTATAAGTATGCCCATGGCTAATCTTGATTAGCCTCCGCTCAAATCCTGGCTAATCTTGATTAACCTAGGATACATTTTCCTATCAAAATACACTGCGAAAAAGATTAACCCAGGTTAATCTTGATTAACTTAGGTTAATCTTGATTAACCTGGGTTAATCTTTGCATTCATTTGTTCGAACGCTCATGGTGTAAAGTTTTCTTATAAATAAATTTGGGTAAACTTAATAAAATATCATGAGTAATCGGTAGGATCATGCTGATCGTTGGGCCTACATACAAAAAAAAATCCAGGTCTAGAAATTAATTTATTTCTGCTAAATTATGAAAATCAAGTTTTCGCACAAGTGACCGCAAAGATTAACCCAGGTTAATAAAGATTAACCTAGGTTAATCAAGATTAACCTGGGTTAATCTTTTTCGCAGTGTATTTTGATAGGAAAATGTATCCAAGGTTAATCAAGATTAGCCAGGATTTGAGCCATGAGCATACTTATACACTACGAAAAAAGATTAACCCAGGTTAATCAAGATTAGCCAGGATTTGGACGTGTATGGGGCCGATGTGTATGACCTTGTCTCGCACCTCCTGGCTTTTGAACGGTAGGGTCGAGTCCGGTCGGGAGGATGTCCGAGAAAAGAGGAGAGAGGTTTTAACCCATCCAAAAAGGCTATTTTGCACGAAAATAGCCTACTATGAGCTTTTGATTCACGTATTTTAGATGAACAATTCGGAGATGTCCTATTCTTCAACACCAATTGGATTATAAACTACAGGGGCACCCGAATGCTCAGAGGGACAGTCATCTAAGTGGGCAGGAAAGGTAAGGAAAACCAACTTGTGCCTGAAAGGATAAATATCGGTTGAATGAACGGCTTGATGTAAGTGAGTTATGCGGGCGCTCTGATCTGAAATTGTTCTTGGTAACACAAGTTTGTAGCAGAATCTTTCATGCATAAAATTCCATTTATGAAACTTGGAGATGTTTTACGTTCATTGCACATACTGACCTCCACCAGTTTAAAAGTTAAAATTTTAATCCCAAAAATTCGCACCAAATTACCCAACCCTTAATTTTCTTTTCGAACAAGTGAACTCGTTGCTTATTATAAGCCTATAACTGACTTCAGTTTATATTGCGAATACCGTAACCCGCATTTTGGCTAAACTGTAGAATTTTTCCTAATCAGAAAGGCGCGCATTTTGAATTCTGAGAAAAGTTTTCGGTTCGATGACCTTGGTTTTCATAATTTTAGGAGCTTTTTTAAAAAATTTATTTCAGATTCGGGTTCTCCATCAAATTTGGAGCCTGCATGAATTTCTTCAGCTACGTACTTCAAGTTTTCAATGGTTTTCGTTTTCTTCTTCCCGTTTCTTGAAGAAATTCAAAGTTTGTCAATTCGGTTAAATTAAACGCTCGAAAAATTCATGTAGGCCCCAAATTTGATGGAAAACTCGAATCTGAAATAATATTTCCAAAAAAGTCCCTAAAATGATGTGAACCGAGGTCGCCGACCCAAAAACTTTTTGACAGCTTGCAAAATTCAAATTGCGCGCCTTTTTGATTAGGAAAAATTCTACTGTAGAGCAAAACTGCGGGTTACGGTATTTCGCAATATAAACTGAAGTCAGTTATAGGGCTTATGATTATAAGCCCAGGGCTTATAAAATAAGCCGAGGTTGACAGTGTTATTTGATGGACCTCGGCTTATTTTATAAGCCCAGGGCTTATAATTTTAAACCAAGGTTTATTTTTGACCATACTTTAACACGTAAAAATTATAAGCCCTAGGCTTATAATTATAAGCCCAAAGCTTATACGTGCACAGGGCCATAAAAGCTGTATTCAAAACGGTTTTATAAATCAAACGGCACTATCAATTAAAATGGCGCTATCAATCAAGGTGATTGATAGCGCCACTCGTAGTTAAAAAAGTGAACTCCGTTTTTTTTGAAGTTTGAAAATTTTGTGTATCATATTATTTTCCACGACTTTATTAATATTTTTATTGTTTTTTTTGTCTTCGGCAATGGCGGCAACTACGTCACAAGCGAAACTTCCCGCGGCCGGCCAGTACAAGTTGAATATTGGGCAAAGTTTTGTGCGAAAGACCCCGCTGAACGCCGTTTCTACGCTCCGATGTTAGTGCTAAAAAATTAAGTATTTCAAAATTGTGGATAATCTGTTGACAAGCCGTATGGCGGTGTGTCAGTCAGTGAATCGGTCAGTTAATCAGGTCAGACCCTAATATTAATAGACCTGTTAGTCAGTCATTCAATCAGTGGGTCAGGCTTCATTCAGTAAGCTGTGGTTTGTCAATCGGTCATTGGGTCAGTCAATCAGGCTCAAGCTCAAATGTCAATGTACAATGTCGGGTGAGTAGTCTCTCGGGCATTCGGCCAAAACTCAGTGGCTCAATCCATTGAGTCAGTAACTTATCTTCTTGTTGATCGATCAGTCAGTTTTGTTTAGTTCAATTTCACGTTACATTAAAGGTCCGGTTTATCTTAGAGTCAGACATGCTTCTAGAAGTAAGTGAAACACCGACCGAATAAATAATTGCATGTGTATTGTGATTATAACTTTCCACTGTTCTGTTTTCAGATGACTTCAAACCAGCATCGAGCGATAGCAATGAAGTTTATTTGGCTCGCGGGTTGAAAGGTGTGTTCGGCGATTAAGTTTTGCTGTGGTAACAAGTAATGAGAAATCTGATTTAATGATGGTCTAATATCTATGATGTAATGCTGAAGCTAGCTGATCTGTTTGGATGCTACGCAGTCTGTCTTTGTTACATTTGTCAAATCAGTTTCTAATTACCGATCGATCTCTGGTTTAGGCGAGGCAACGGTCGCTGTGCCAAATTCTTTGGCTGATGTCAACAATGTGGGCATCTATAAAGGATCAGAGAAACCGGCCGCCGAGCGCGACTGCATGCTCATATTTGACCATAAAACGGGACAATTCACTATCGAACAAGTTTCGACTAATATTCAGGTGAAAAGAGCCAGGTTCGCTCAATTTAGGCAATATTATGACATTATGGTGCATTATATGGGGTATGGGTTTTGTTTTGTTAACTGTTTTTATTGAGGGCACTGCACTAGGAAGCTTTTGACATTTTTGAGTTGTTGAAGACACCTCAACCTGATGAGCTTGTTAATAATGTTCTGATAAGAGATAAGATAGTATGCTATTGCTTTATTTCGATTCAACCGTATCGGATCAACATGTGGTGACACTAAGTGAAAGTGACTAACTGACTACCTACCTAACTAATCTAGTGACTTATTGGCTGACTGAATTTGTAATTGTGATTGCAGAGGTGATGACGCCAACGAGCACCTCGCCCATATCAAAACCGAGATCGAACGCATTCGGAAGCACAGACTCAAGACCAAGCCAGTAGCAGCACCAGCACCACCACCGGTTGCTACCTCGCCCCCAGCAGCAGCAGCTCGACCATCAACACCCATAACGACAACAACATCCACCAAACATGAGAGTACGTTCAAGCTATGTCTTTTCTTAAAGATTTATTGTTTAAGAGTATTTCATTTTTCAAAAAAATTTGGCTGTGAGAATTTTTTTTCGAACAAACACGTTTTCTGGGTCAATTTTCTTGGTTAAAACCTGAAAAAACCGGTACATGTGATGTTTATACCTTATAATAGAAGATTTTTTAGCAAAAACAAGCAAAAAACTAGGTTTTTTTGCGGAAAAAAATTTTTCTACCCCCCCCCCCCCCCTACCCGACCTTACCCCCCCCCCCACTTTTCGGGGTGGGGGGGGGGGGGGGGGGGTAAACTGAGGTTTCGAAATTCTACCCCCCCCCCCCCCCACCCCCTGCAAAGTGCCGAAAAACCCGGCCCACCCCTGACTTCAATGATGCATTTTTTAGTAGACGAGATGGAATCGTCAAGTTCATCGGAATCCTCCTCCGACGGTGCTTCGAGCTCAGATGACGACGACGACGATGGTGACGATAGCAAGACTGAATCACCCGTCAAGTCTGCCCATCGTTAGTTGAATCATTCATCGACGGTTTATGAGTTTCAGTGTAGTATTCCCGGGGAATTTTTCTCAAAACTTCCTTCATCGGGTGATTTGTAGATCTAAAATGCTCACATGAGATGAGAAAGATTTACAAACGCTTTTCTGTTATGAATGTTGGTTAGATCTCATGTTCTTTTTATGTAGTTTTTACTTGCTAAGTCTTATGTGGAACAGGATCGTCATTCTGCAACCTCAATTCATGTGGTTTCAGCACCTGCTCAAGCTGCAGTACCTGCACCTGCTCAACCAGCAACTCAACCCATCCGAGCACCTACGGTTCAGTCATCGCCCGATAGTCGTGAACCGCCGCCTCGTAGTGTGCCGTCTTCATTGCGTTTGTTTATTTGTTTATTCATTTAGTTTTTTTTAGTTTTATTCACTTGCCATGTTGTCAAGTCTTTGTCGCCTGTTTGGTCTGGTGTTCAGGACGAACGCCTGCATCAAGAACTGGATGCCCTATCTCCATTTAGAGTGCATATTAACAAACAGTCTTTTCATTCTTAATTATTTCGAACTCAATTTTAAAGAACTTATTTGGGAAACCAGAATTTTTCTCATCTTAATTTTACTCTGATATTGCTGCTATTTCAGACGAGGATCTGCAGTTGAGCGAGTCTTCCGATGATGAGTGAAGTGAAAGTGGTCCGAACCGTGTCATTCGTATATATGGGTCATTAAATGTGATTACGGGAAACAGTTAATGAAATATATTTTACTGTGGAAACATTGGGCATAATTAGGGTGTATAATAAGCTGTTCATTTTTGATTTAGCAAATACAAAATACAAAGATTTCAGTTTGGTGATGTGTACCCTTAGGTCGGCTGTTTTGCCTCTTCAGGTTGATGCCTTCATATTTACAGATTCGCTTGTCGTCTTCTCCGAGCTGTGATGTACTGTCGTATAGCTTTGGTATTTAGTTAGGTGTCGGAATTTCAGTAGATTTAGCTCTGATGCGCTTTCGGCCATCACTATCGCTTAATTCGCTTTATTGTTCAATTTTAAAACATGGATTATTTAACGCGTTTCAAGATTTTTTTCCGAATGATTTGAACCATAATTTTAGGAATCGTTGACTAGTTCAGTCAGTCAGCTAAAATTTAAGCTCGAACCCTGAAAAGATAGGCAATACAAAAGATGAAACCAGGCAGGTACATAAAATGACATATTTACCTGATCTGATCTCCTACAATACAAGAATACATTAAAAAAAAATCCGATTGGTGAGGAGTGTGCAAATTTTTTTCAAGAAAGCGCGTCAGAGAAAACTACCGAAACCGATTCTGAATCCCAGCTATGACTATAATATTATGTTTAGTTTTCTTCCACTGAACTGAGAATAGTCTTTTCGTTCCATGACTTATTGGTTCTATCGGTCATCATTGACCATTTTATATCATCATATCAAATGAAAGTTTATTGATTCGATTGGTATGTGGTTGCGGATTAAATCAGTGGTCATGACTCATGGTTAATGAACCCTATCCATATTTTTATCGCTATTCCATGCTATAATGTGCGTTTATAAACTTGGTTTGTTTCTCGATTGGAGATGATTGTTGCGCACTGGCGGACGAGTTAATCCTTCAAAGGAAGGGGAATATCACCAAAGAAGGGGAATTGGCAGTTTTCAGACCATTTTGCCTACACCTCAGGGAATAAATTTGACTTTTTGAAATCGCCAAAGAGGGGGGAATTCCACTTTTCCCTCCCCTTCTCGTCCGCTAGTGTTGTTGCGAACATTTTTTCGACAAATATTTTCCGTCATCTCAACCAATTTTTACAGCTTTTACCAGAAGCAAACCAGAAAATCTAGGTAATGTATTATATGTTAAGTAACAAGTTACATGGAAAACAAGTTCCAGACTGGTAGTACCATGGAAGACTGGGTATCGGACCAGCTGCATGCTCTACTCGGGCTGTCTGACCGCACGCTCGCTCAGTTCGTGCTGACACTCGCCAAGAAATCACATTCGGCCGATGACTTTCGCGTCAAATTGAAAAACACGGGTTGGCTAAAAGTAAAATTGGTATTAAAATTCTGGTTTAATAAGTGGTTTTGCCACAGTAGTAAAGTTGGATACCAAATCACAAATAGAGTTGAATAACGGGCAGGTAACTATGTATATACATTTTTGTTTACCGATATTATCGATTTGGTTGTTCCAGGTAAATTGTTTTTTTTTCGCTGAAGTTAACTTTCTGTCTGTTGGCTTACTGTTATTATCAGCTTGGTTGTTACATGGAAAGTTAAACATCATATGTTTGTTATTTACTAAACCTGATGTTTGCAGGTGCCATCGACATCACGCCCAGTGTTAACAGTTTTGCGGATAATCTCTGGGGCCGACTCCCGCAGTCGGGTCGTGGCACCGTACAACAGCCAAAGGTTGGCCTGCTATGATAAAAAAGTTTTACTTGATTACGTTTTACAACTTTTTCTTATATCCTTTTTTGGGGTACTTTATTCTTTTCCTCCTTTCCTCCATTCCTTAGACAACAAGTCCTGATATGATGTGGCCCAAAGGTCATTTCATAAAGCTTTGCATGGAATGGAAAAACTTTGTAGATTTTTCAAAACTGGTGGATATTAAAATGATTTTTTACCAGATCGATAACGTTATATAATATTTTAGGTATCGGCGCAACGTCTGGCTGAGCAAGCTGCTATTGAGCGTGCCCGACAGAACCAGGCGTATCAGATGCTCAGTGATAAAAGCAGTGATGACGATCAGCAACCATCCACCAGTAAAGCTCAGAAGCGAGCGCACAAAAAGGACAGAAAAGGTAAAGAATTTGTTTTATTTGTCGAATCTATAATTTTATTTGATCGCAAATGAAAATGTTTGTTGTGATAGGTAGCTTTAAATTGGCCTTCGTTTTCAACGGTTCGGTATCTAACGTTGAACGGATTTTTTGTTAGAGCATGCGCCCGGTGAATAGTAAATACCATACTTGACACTTAACAGTAATCATATTTGCCACCTATTGACTTTTAAATAAACTAAATTTATTTGAAACTTTCCAGACAAGAAACGCGTAAAGTTCGACTCGGCCGCCAAGAAATCGTCGACGTCAAAACGGTCAGATTCCGAGGACGAAATCGATGCCATGGAACGGGAACGATTGGAAGATCTGAAAGAACGAGACGAGTTCGCCGACCGTATCAAACAGAAACACAAGGACAGTCAACGAAATGTGGCACAACGATCCGATAAAAAAGCGTTTGAGGTTTGTTAATCTTCGTGGTCTGCCAATGAATTACTTATATAACTCTGCTTGGAATTTCTCATTGGACTGGACTTATGGCATGAACCTGAATAAAACTTGATAAACTAAAATACAACATTTGCAGGACGCCGCCAAGCGTTTACAGATGGAATCGCAGGATCGGACTTCCATTCTACCTGAACTGCGGAAACAGTCCCGAAGGGCCTATTTGAAGAAACGTGAAGAAGACAAGGTGCTCGAGCTGGAGCAGGACATCATTGATGATGAGTACCTGTTTGGGGGTGAAAAGTTGGTGTAACATAAATATAGATAATCAGATACTATAGAGATTAGCCAATCAATCACCATGCAAACTTTCAGTCAGTCAATCACCGTTCAAGCATTCAGTCTCAGCCAATCAATATTCATTCAAGCGTTCATTCAGTCAATTCAATCATCATTCCAGCTTTCAGTCAACCAATCAGCATTCACGAGTCACATAATCAGTCCTCGATCAAGCATTCAATCAATCAATCATTATTCAAACGTTCATTTAGTCAAGCATTCAGTCAATCAATCATGATTAAATCAATCAATCATCATTCAAGCGTTTAGTCAATCAATCATCATTCAAGCATTCAATCAATCAATCATTATTCAAACGTTCATTAAGTCAATCATTCAAGCGTTCAGGCAATCAATCATTTTCAGACTGACCGCCGAGGAACGTGCCAATCTGAAATACAAGAAAACTGTGCTGGAAGCCGCCAAAAAGTTCAAACAGGCGGGCGAAATTGAGAAAGTACAGAGGTACCATGTGCCTGAGGCCGTAAAGGTTGGAGAAACATGTTATCTATTCGCTAGAAGTTCAAGAAGGTCTTTAAGATGAATGAATATGAAAAATTATTTGGGCTTCTTCCATTGATTTAACTTATTGCAAAATGAAAATGAAAAATATTCTCAAAGTCATCCGACTGGACACAGTAATTTGCAGAGCGATTTATATCTAATACAGCCCTTGTTTTCTGTTGACATGGCAAAGGTATATCGTTTGTATGACCATGAATCGGCAATAAAATTTTATTCAGGTGCTGCCTTTATATGAAATGAATATTTTTATTGTAGACTTGTTTTATTTGTTGCAGGACGTTCCCAAGCGTTACGAGGAGATTGACGGCCACGAGCTGAGCGGACCCGGCGCCGAGCAGAAACGGTGGGAAGAAGAAAAACTGTTGCAAGTTGGTTTCATTTAACTTTTTTATGTGAAATGTTAATTTCATTATTTTCTGTGAGTATATTCTTGTCTTGTGTCAGGAGTCATGTGTCTTTTGTTCGTAAAGAAATTTCATTTATGAAAGAATTCTGATTTATCACAGTTTGTATGATGTTTCGACGAAGTTGTTTGCGGTTCAAGGTGTTTAGAATAATGAATTCGCAAGTAGTTAATCGAATATTGATGTCTATTATCATGTTGATTACACTGCAGGCCCTGACTAAGTATGGCGCCAAAGATGCCAAGGGCCGCAAGACACAGGAGCAGTTTGATTTGGTGCTGGACGACACGATCGACTTCGTGCAGGCACTGCAGATGCCCGGCAAAAATGATGTTGGTGGTTTTATGGTAATGAGGAATGAGTGAGTCAGTCAGTCAGTCAGTCAGTGGGTGGTTAAGTGAGTGAATGGTTGAGTGAGGGAGTGAGTAATTGAGTGAGTGAAAAATTGAGTGACTGACTGACTGGTGTTTCAGGTGGAACCCGAGCTAACTGAAGCAGAAAAGCAGAAAATGACCATCAAAGAAACGAGACGATCGCTGCCAGTTTTCAAGTTTCGCGAATCCTTCATAGAAGCGGTCAAGGAACATCAGGTGCTGATCGTGGAGGGTGAAACGGGCTCGGGCAAGACCACACAACTGCCACAGTATTTATATGAATGTGTTAGTTTCAGTAACCCACTCACTCGTTCATTCACGGACTTACTCACTCACTCACTCACTCACTCACTCACTCACTCACTCACTCACTCACTCATTTGTTGTTGTTTTTGTTGCCGGAGCGGAGAATAACCCTAACTTTAATAACTCTAACCCCTTATGTGCCATTTCCCTTGTTGAACTCTGCCAGTGTCAGTATGATTAAATTGAACTCTGGTGATAATTTGGATGATATTCAATCTTTTTTAGGGTATGGTGGGTGAAGGCAAGAAGCTCGGTTGTACGCAGCCGCGTCGCGTCGCCGCCATGTCGGTGGCTGCCCGAGTCAGCGAGGAGATGGAGACCAAGCTGGGCGCACTGGTCGGCTACTCGATTCGATTCGAAGACTGCACGTCGGAGAAGACGGTCGTCAAGTACATGACCGATGGCATGCTGCTCAGGGAGTTCCTCACTGAACCTGATATGGCTGGATACAGGTACGTTTTTAGCACTACAATATTGAGTGAGATGTGAGTGAGTGAGTGAGTGAGTGAGTGAGTGAGTGAGTGAGTGAGTGAGTGAGTGAGTGAGTGAGTGAGTGAGTGAGTGAGTGAGTGAGTGAGCGAGTGAGTGAGTGAGTGAAAGAGTGAGTGAGAATGTGGGTGCGTGGGCGATTGATTGAGTGAGTGAATGGTGAGTATGTGAGTGAGTGAGTGAGTGAGTAACTGAGTGAAAGAGACAGTGAACTACGATTAAATAAAATATTAAGTTTTTTATTTTACATTAAGTTATGATTTGACTCCTCAGCTATATTCCTATTTTATATATTTTTAGTGTGCTAATGATCGACGAGGCGCACGAGCGTACCCTGCATACGGACGTGCTTTTCGGACTCGTCAAGGACATTGCCCGCTTTCGGCCCGATCTCAAGCTATTAATCTCGAGCGCCACGTTGGATGCGGAAAAGTTTTCGTCATTCTTCGACGATGCGCCCATCTTCCGCATTCCCGGCCGACGATTTCCGGTGGATATCTTCTATACAAAAGCACCCGAGGCCGATTATATCGACGCCTGCGTGGTGTCGGTCAGTTTATTGGGAAATTTGGAATTTCTCGGTTGATTCTTCTGAGAGGTCAATGTGTAATTTTTCGCTGTCAATAAACACTTTTCGGCGTGTAAATCGTAATAAACATTCGGAGCACCAACGAAATTCGCTCCCGGAACACATTTGAATAGAAAAGAACCCATATCATAATTTGGCGTTTTCTTTGCTGATTGATTGTACAATGTACAGGTACATCTGAAAATATAACTTCCAGGTTCTGCAAATCCATCTGACACAAGCGCTACCTGGTGACATTCTCGTCTTTCTGACTGGTCAAGAGGAGATTGAGACAGTGAAGGAGGCGCTGGAAGAACGAACCCGCCATTTGGGCACCAAAATCAAACAATTGATCGTGCTGCCGATCTACGCCAATCTGCCATCGGATATGCAGTCCAAGATTTTCGAACCCACGCCGGCCAATGCCAGAAAGGTGATTGTTATTTCAGTATGAATGTTGAATTTGGGTATCCAACTTTGCTATTGTGGCATTGGCATGACAACCAAATTAATTAATTTAACAGAAGGTAGAGCTCGAGGTCTAAGGTATAGAAGTCGTACCAGAACCTCGGAAGAATTGCGTAAAAAAATGCCTATTTTGACGAAAATTTACGCTTTTTAAGTGACATCATATCATAACTGGCTTGTTCGAGAACTGAATAACTCAAAAAATTCTTCAGTATTGTTTCGACCTTTCCATCCACATGAACTGTTTCAGGTTGTGCTCGCCACGAATATTGCCGAAACATCAGTCACCATCGACGGCATCTGCTACGTTATTGATCCCGGATTCAATAAAATTGACAGCTTTGATGCGCGCAATGGCATCCAACATTTGCATGTGGTGCCGATTTCAAAGGTGGGCTTGACTCAGCCTTTCACTTTATCAAGAAATTTTTTGTTTTTGATTCATGATGAATGTTTAATCAAATTAAATTTTACTGTAACCTAGATTAGTTATACTTGAATTTACAGCAAGCGAATCTGTATGTATTTAAGGGAGTGATTGAGTGACTGACTGACTGACTGTCTGACTGACTGATTGACAGACTGATGAAAAACTAAAAGGTAATGAAACGTTGGTTTGTTCAGGCTTCAGCCAATCAGCGAGCGGGTCGAGCCGGCCGCACGGGACCGGGCAAATGTTTTCGGCTCTACACAGCCTGGGCCTACAAGCATGAACTGGAAGACCAGACGATTCCCGAGGTTCATCAATTTCATTTTATTTTTTATGAATTATGCGAGTGTATAGGAATTTCCACTGATATAATCCCATTGCATACGTTTTTAAAGAATGGCGGCCCTTTAAATTCAGGCTATTAATCAGTTGAGAGTGCCATACGAATGTGCCTGGACTGGATTGAGGTTTTTTTCAAAAAATGTATCTATTTTTGTGTGTTTTTAGATTCAACGCACCAACCTGGGCAATGTGGTGCTCATGCTCAAGTCGCTCGGCATCAACGATCTCATCCATTTCGATTTTCTAGATCCACCGCCACACGAAACTCTGGTTGGTTGTCGTTTTATAGACTGGCTGGCTATCGTTTATCGTTTCATTCATTTATCTAATTCAATCGTTGTCGAATAACCGTGTACTTCGACGTAAAATACTGTTATAACTACAGTCAGTGTACTATCTTAAGAATTTTCATTCGCATTATGTTTTTGAGTAAATATGTGTTACTTTATTCTCAGGTATTGGCTTTGGAGCAACTGTACGCGCTGGGTGCCCTCAACCACAAGGGCGAGCTCACCAAGCTGGGCCGACGTATGGCCGAGTTCCCGGTTGACCCGTGCATGTCCAAGATGATATTAGCCAGTGAAACGTTGGTTTTACTGTTTGAGAGATCTTTGAATTGTAATTCACCTAGCACCACTAGCGGACGAGGGATGAACCAAAAAGTGAAATTCCAGTTTGGCAGTTTTATAGAACTTGTTCCTCAAGAAGGTGTAAGTTGAATAAATTCAAATCTGCTGATTCCTTTCCTCTTCCTTGACAAAGTTCTTCTTTTTTGGAGCTGTGACTCGTCCCACTGGCGGACGAGGGAAGAACGGAAAAGTGGAATTCCCCCCTCTTTGGCAGTTCCGAAAAGTATAAATTGTTCCTTAAGGTGTAGGTGAAATGGCTTCAAAACTGCAAATTCCCCCCTCTTTGACGAAATTCCCCTCCCTTTGCGAAATTAACTCGTCCGCCAGTGGACTCGTCCGCCAGTGCCCAGCATGGATGTAGTTTCGAGGGTTGCAAACTATCGACTTGAAGCTAAAAGTCGAAGCTTATTCGATTGAAAATATTCTAGTTTCTTGCATTTCTACTAACAAATTGACTGTTTCTGCAGGTACAAATGCTCCGAAGAGATCGTCTCAATGGCGGCCATGTTGAGCGTGAATGGTGCCATTTTTTACCGACCTCGGGACAAGATTCTGCACGCCGACACGGCTCGGCAGAACTTCTGGGTGCCGGGTGGAGATCATATGACATTGCTGAATGTGTATAATGAATGGAAGGACAGCGACTACTCCACACAGTGGTTGGTCATTGGATACACTAGCGGACGAGAAGGAGTGGGAAAAGTGGAATTCCCCCCTCTTTGGCGTTTTCAAAAAGTAGAATTTGTTCCCTAAGGAGTAGGTAAAATGACCTGAAAACTGGCGATTCCCCCTTTTTGAGGAAATTCCCCTCCCTTTGGTGGATAAGCTCGTCCGCCAGTGATCGGATTGCATAGTAATGGAGAACGAGATCGAATCTCACTGAAGCTAAACAATTATTAGGTGTAGTGTAGTGCACTGAATTGATTTTTTGACAAAATCAACACGTTTTACGTCAAGAAGTCAACAGTGCATGTTTGTGGTCAGATTTATTTTCTCATCGCATTTATATCAGTCTGAATAATTAGCTTGGAAAAGTACCTCGTTTTAATAGTTTCCGGTCCAATGTGTTTTTTTGTTCCCGGAATTGAATTAATTATAAGGGATAGCGTTGTTTCATTATATTAGGGATTTGTGATTTGGTGTCAACTTTGCTATGGTGGCATGACAACTGAATAACTTGGAAATTTGAGTTTGTGATAACTTTTAAATCCGTCGAAACACACTGGTTCCACAATGCTATCCTACCAGGGGTGGGCCGGGTTTTTTGGCGTTTTGCAGGGGGTGGGGGGGGGGGGTATCCGACATAAAATCCCATTTTACCCGACCTGTCCGAAAAGTGGGGGGGGGGGGCTAAAGTCGGGTAGGGGGGTAGAAAAAAAATTTCACATAAAACGCTTGTTTTTTTCTTCTATTATAAGGTAAAAACATCACATATACCGGTTTTTTTCAGGTTTTAACTAAGAAAATTAACCCAGAAAACGTGTTTCTTCGAAAAAAAATTCTTACAGCCAGAAAATTTTGAAAAATGAGCCTCAAAATCGAGGTTTTGAAGCCGATTTTCTCAAAAATTTCGAGTAGGGGGGGGAGGGGGTAGGCGACCTAAATTTTTGTCTACCCGCCGACCCTGAAAAGTGGGGAGGGTAAACCCCCCCTACCCCCTGCGGCCCACCTCTGTATCCTACCAACAAGTTTGAAATGCTTGATTTTCATTCTCTCTTTATTTTCTTGATTTTCATTCTCTCTTTATTTCAGGTGCAACGAGAACTTCATCCAGCATCGATCGATGAAGCGTGCGCGTGACGTGCGCGATCAGCTGGAGGGTCTGATGGAACGCGTCGAGATCGAGATGAAGTCCGATCTGACCAACACGATCGCCATCCGAAAGTGCATCACTGCCGGGTATGTTTACTACTTGGACAAGAATTTATGTTGTTGTAACTGAGAATTTATTTATTTGAACCAATTACCGTATACACATTTGAAATTAGGTTCACTGTTCGTTTGCTACTACTGGCCACTACACCATGAAAACCCTGTTCTGATATGGTTTTAGTGGGCCTCAATGGTTTCAGTGGAAAAAGGAGTCCCATGAAGGATACGATAAAAACGTTCGTGAATGAAACTTGATTCTTCAATTTTGCAGTTTCTTTTACAACACGGCACGACTGGACAAGGGTGGTCAGTACCGAACGGTGAAACATCAGCAGACCGTCCTTATTCACCCCAATTCATCGTTGTTTGAGGAGCTGCCAAAATGGCTGGTGTATTACGAATTGGTGTTCACAACAAAGGAGTATATGAGAGAGGTGAGTTTGGTGTTCTGCATTCGCTGTACATTAGTAGAGGATGTGAGTCCGTGACTGCGGCATTGGTTGTCGTTCGGTGGGTGTTGATTCGGGACATAATAATAGTCAATTTCTTATGTGTATGATCACATAAAAATTAGTGTTTTGAATAAATTCAGTCTGACCAACGTTTGTAAACCATGTTAAAATAGTCTTAAGTTAATGATGATGAAAAACCTCAGGTAATCGAAATCGAGAACAGCTGGTTGTTGGAAGTGGCGCCGCACTACTACAAGTCGAAGGAACTCGATGACGGGTCGTCCAAGAAGATGCCCAAACAAGTGGGCAAGTCCCGCGACCAGGTCACTAGAAAATACGACTGATTGAATAGATATGTGATGGATTATTACATATTTTGGCGCGAAGTAAGAACTGGATGGAAGTGAATATTTGTAGCATAAACAACCGAGTTTATTGGAGATATAGATAGATTTGTTCATAGTAGTATAGCCCTAATCCATATCCAGTGTTTCCTTTTACTCAAAAAGTATTTTGCGCATTCGTTGATTGGTTATCGTTATATTTTCAGTTTTATGTGATCTTGTCTAATTACTGGGATACGGATATATTTTACTGTTATTGCTCCATATGTGTATATTATTATATTATACCTGTTGTGCTTATTGTTAATTATTGTTTTCTCATGCAGATGCCTTTGAATATTGAAATACGGTATATAATTTAAAAATAAATAAACATGCTATGACCTTCTAGATAGACGGTTTTTATTTCAATTGGTTCACGCCGTACCATCATCGGTGAAATATTTTCATAGTTAATTTAGTTTTTTTCCTTATTATTTGTTATTACTGGCGGTATGGATGAGTCTGTTTCAGTTGCCAAAATGGGTAAGCAAAAGCCGGTAAAAGTCTCCAAGGTGAACAACACCAAAGTTATCAACAAAAAGCTGGGTCGACTGGCTAAACGTGGCAAACTCAAGGGCGAGGCCAAAGCCAAGCTATTCAAAATACGCGAGGTCAAGGCGGCCGATGGGCTGAAGAAACGCGCCAAGGTTTGCCGTTTTGAAACACCTTGCATCGTAAAGACGTTGATATTAAGCTATTGTTTAGATCCCAATAATATACATTGCTTGAATAATTGTAGACTGTACTCTGGTAATGACAATCCAGTGATCATTCCTTGTTTTATATCATGACTTGAATGCATGGATGTGTAGATGAGAAGTGGATTTCGATCATCCCTTATCCAAAAGATTTTCAACTAATGGGGTCAAGGAGAGTTGAAACCTTTGAAACAGATCAGTTTCCTGGTGTCTTTTTTCACCTTTCCCCGCTCTAAGCGCACTTCCCCGCCGTATGTTTGTACATTTGTGAAGATAAATCATCTTGCATCAGAAAGGCACAGATTCTGATTAATATATCCATAAAGTTACTTCTCTATAAACTATAATAATAGTATTGTGTTACTTTACGCAGATCGCGGACGACTGGGCGGACCAGCGTCGACACAAGGATGAGCAGGAGGAGTTGATGATCAAGCTGGCTGGCACGCCACTCAACATGGATGTGTTGGAACAGACCAAGCGTACGTTTGCGGGCGATACGTCCGATGTTCGGGTCAAACATCTGCTGCCCATAAAGACGGCCACCGGCGAAGTCGTGCCGCAGAGCATGCAGGTCAGTCATCTGTGTTTTATTGTCGGACTCGGTACGGAATTAATGTACTGTGTACCAAATGTTCAATGCGAAATTCGTTTTTCAATTATATCGATCGAGCTATACTGAATGTGCACGAATTCAAAACAATTTGCCAGCAAGTAAAAGTATGGTTCTTTCTTGGATTGTTCATCATTTTTTCGCCACCGGACCGAAACAGAACTTTGGGCTAGTGATACGGGCAATATTTTAAGTGTGTAACATTCGGGTTACGGTAATTGATGCCGGATGGCTACCCCTACCGTAACCGAATGTTATATACTGCCCGTATCGCTGGTGCAGTCAAACTTCGAAATGTTCAAACACGCATGTTTTTTCGTCCTGTTCTTTGTATTGGATTGGTTGTTGTAATTGGAACCGATCTTCTGTTATTTTTGATAACCAAGGAATCATTAATGAAAACGAACGATCTTAAATGCAGGTTGAAGAACCGATATCAGAAGAAGAAGCTCAGACGAGTGATAGCGGGAGTGAAGGGAGTCAGGAAGATGGGGAAGGTCCGATCAAGAAGAAGAAGAAGAAGGGTGGAGTGGAAGTGAATGAAGAATTGACGTCGGTACCGGCTTGCAAACGATACATTGCCGGCGTGTGTCAGCAGATCATTGCCAATCCGGAGCATTCGGTTAGAGATTGTTATTTCCACGAACGGATGAGGTAGGAACGGCGAAGTAAAATTCCACCGTTATTTGATTTCTCGAATTTGAATCTAATATGAATTTGGATCGCAGATGGCAAAGCTTCGGACGCTGCTTCACGTGATTGAAGGCGTTGTCCTGCCCGTGGCTACGGTTCGACACCCGGCTGCTCTATTGGCCATGGCCTCCGCTGCAGAGGTTAACCTATTATTATTGCTGGTCCAGAGAAACTTGGTACTTAAAAATGTGAAACCTTGCTGTATTAAAGCTCATGTGGAATATATCTAGTTCCCTTTTAAATCATCTAATGTTTTCACGCGCACCGGCCCACTTCACTTGTATTCTATCCTTGTAAATCGGATGACCGTTATTTCACTATTGTGAGTGTGACTTGGTATCCTACTTTGCTATTGCTATGGCATAACAACTGAATAAATTTGATTTTGATTATCCTGACAAGTGCAGTATGTGCACAATAAAAATGCAATAAAAACCAATTGTATAAAATTATTTTTATTTATCTTATTATCTCAGGTGTTCATCGATATCATACCCGGCTACCGTATTCGACCGCAGTCTGAAATGGACGAAGATGAAACGAGCACGCAGATGAAGAAGGAAACGCGGGCACTGCTGGAGTATGAGGAGGCGTTGTTGAGACATTACAAACATTACCTGGAGTTGTGCGAAGCTGTGGTCAAACAAAGTTGGTTATTATTGTTGTTGTTGTTGTTGTATTTTTTGTTGTTGTGTTGTGTTTGTTGTTGTTGTTGTTGTTGTTGTTGTTGTTGTTGTTGTTGTTGTTGCTGTGTGTTACTGGATCAGATCCAGGGATATCGTTAGTCAGAAAGTTTTTGGCATGCAGTTTGAATTCCATTTTCTTGAGACGTGCGTTCAAACTGTCGATAACGATGCCTTTTTCATATTCAGTGTATTGTTTTGTGAGTAAAAAATCCAAAATGAACAAAATATTACAAGAAATACTGATCAAACTCAATGATCGTATATAATTCTTCCTTTTTTTCAGCTGCCAAACAGTCGCACGTGCACTCGGATCGGATGCAGCAGCTGGCCGCTGGCTGTCTGGCCCAGTTGATGGTCAAGCTGGCACACTTCAACTACTCGGCCAACATCATCAAGGTTGTCGTCAGGGAGGCCGCACTCAACAAACAGGAGCAGGTTGGTGATGGGATGATGCAATGGTGCGTGTATCTGTCCGGTGAACTGGAGGTCGTTGGTTCGAAACTTTTCAGAATTTGGAATTTCTCAAAAAAAATTCGTTTTAGAATTCTTCTGCTGGAATAGGTGTACCACTTATTACATAATTACATTATTATTCCCACATTATCACCTATTGAAATTCATGTCAATAAATTTTTTCCGAATGAAGCTGGTACCTTGAATTAGTTTTAAAAATTTTCCATTGGTGATTTGTTTATTTTTTGTTCGTCTGAATTTTATTCGTTTAGATTGAATCTAGTGAATTAATCGAAATTAAAAAGTTTTGTTTCGTTCGTTATCTAGATATCATTGCTATCCATGGTACGTTTTTGAATTGTCTACTATGTTAGAATACTTGCAGGTTTGAGCCCCGGGTTGAGACACAGCGCATTCAAGAACGTTGTTGATGATCAGTGATTGTCATTGTAAATCGGATGACCGTTATTTCACTATTGTGACTTGGTATCCTACTTTGCTATTATGGCATAACAACTGAATAAATTTGAAATTTTTTGAATTTGAATACTTGCAGGTACGAGATCGTTGTTTGGCGGGTGTCCGCGATCTGTTTGCCAACGATGCCACGGTTGGCCAGGCTACACTGGAGGCGGTCAGGTGCATCAATCGGGTGGCCACCACGCACGTCACCCAGATCAAACCCGAGTTGTTGGAGACGTTGCTCGTGCTCAAGATTAAGGTTGGCCATTTCTGATTGCCACTTCTTTATTCCTGAAGCCAACAGGGCGCACTAATACCATATCAGAACGGTGAAAATGGTGATGCTTATCAAGTAAAAAATATAAAAATTTCAAGTTTTTTTTGAAAGCGCTCAAAATCCCATGATGCATTTGAAAAAATTGTCAAGCAAGTGTACTAAAAATACCGTCCAAATGACACTCTGACCCATGAGTGTCGCTTGGGCGACAAGTCTTTAACCGCCTTTTCTAATAAAAAAAGTTACGATCCATTTGTGGTAACCATGAGTTTACCGTTCTCAGCGTGTTCACCATACCAGGGTATACTGTTACGTCGTTATTAGAAAAAGTTTTGGAAATCCATTCTAATTATTCCAGGAAGTCGAGCGAAGGTCGGATCGCGAGCGCAAACTGGAAGAAAAACGTGCGCAGAAACAGCAGCTGATGCAGATGAATAAGAAGGCCAAGAAATACCACAAACAGCTGAACAAACTCGAGAATGAATTGCGCGAAACTGATGCGCAGAACTCGAAGGCGGCCAGATTGAAAGTGGTTGGTGACACCAGCGGACGAGAAGGGGTGGGAAAAGTGGAATTCCCCTTTCTTTGGGATTTCGAAAAGACATAATTTGTTCCTCAAGGTGTAGGTAAAACAGCCTAATTTCTGCCAGTTACCCCCTCTTTGGGAAGATTCCCCTCCCCTTGGGGAATTTACTCGTCCGCCAGTGGTTGGTGAAATCAATATATACATTCACTTAAGTTCAATATTTAAAAATAAAAATTAACTATAACCTTTTTATTACTATAATTTTTCATATAACAATAAATTGTTTTTGTAATATATAATAAATCTGAGAGCAGCGCGTACAAGGATCTATCCTACCACGTCAGGTATCGTACTTATAACCTCCGAATTTCGATTTACGGCGCTCTCGCCGGAAAGACTTGACCAACTTCTCAATAGCATTGAATTTTCACCTCAGAACAAAAACCCTGTTAGCTCAGGAAAATCAAATCGACGATCATGTTTCACATCTTTCATCAAGTCAAGTCAAGTTTATTCAGCGTATAGATACTGACAAGAGGGCACAAAAATGACTTAGAAACAACTTAGTCGTGGCGTGATGTGGATGATACAATAAAATAAAGTAAAATAAGATATAAACTTCTATAACGTTTTATAAACTTTATTTAGAACACGATCACGGTCAAGCAGATGTTTCACATTTACTTTCGCATCCTGAAACGACTGCCCAAGTCGCGGCTGTTGCGCCCGGCGCTCGATGGGCTCAGCAGATTCGCCCATCTCATCAACGTCGACTTCTATGATGACTTGGTGGCCACTCTTTATGACATCATTCAGACCCAGGTCGGTGGCGTAGTATCTTTGTTCAATGGTTGTCTTTCGATCGTTTTCAAGTGGCCTTATGCAATCATCCTTCCTTATTCTACATATCGTTCACTGCAAATTTTCATATCAGGGAGTATTGCTGGCGAAATGCGTGCATCATGTAAAAAAATTATAAAAAATCGTATGCGCTGTTCATAATGTATCATGTAGTTTCTCGTTGCCAGTATGGTTTCTGAATTCAAAATCTGGAAGAAATCACTTACTCAATCTTGCATGTTCAGAATCTGCACAGCCTGGACTGTCTATACGCCGTCTACACCGTGTTCCAACTTCTGTCCGGCGAGGGTTCCTCGATCAACATCGATCCATCTCGATTCTATCGTGCCATCTACAAGCTGCTGCCCGCTATACTCCTCGAAACAGATAAAGGTTGCTGAGAATGCATTTTTTCACTTTATAAATTACTATATAATTCGCATGCAAACTTCAGATTTTCAAAATCGTCAGCTGTCGGTCTGCTATCGTGCGCTCGACATCATGCTCGTACAACGGCGCAAATCCGTTCGTTCCCATCTAATTAATAGCATTTTTGAGAAGATTTTTTCTAATAAAATAAATTCGGGTCGTCAAAGTGTGTTTTTATACATCGATAGGTTTTTTTCTGTAATTTTTCACTCAATCTGAAAAAGACAGTTTATAACTCGTTGAACCTTTTTGTATTATACTTTTCTCAATAATTTCTTCCAAATCATTGAATTTACTATATTTATGTTACCATTTATACCTACTGTTTTATAATAATTGGATGTTGCAGTTGAACCTGGAGCGTACGATGGCGTTCATCAAACGTCTGTGTCTGTTGTGCCCGCTATTCGACGACGTGCCGCAAGTACGGGCCGCACTCACTGCCATTCACAGCTACTGTCTGGTTAGTCCAGTCCGGGGGGGGGGGGGGTAGACTGTGGACGTATCGGACTGTGGACGTATGGTGTTGTAGACGTACGTGCACAGTCCGTACGTGCACAATACCATACGTGCACATTCCGACCTCTGCACGTCCACAAGCACGCACGGCCACAGTCTACCCCCCCCCCCCCCGGACTGTGGACGTGCACGCACGACTGGGAAAGTGGTCAATGCTAAAACTATGAAAGAATAGGGGTCGTTGCGGCTATTCAATGCTCTGCGCTGATTGGTTGACTAGAACTACTTCGTTTTAGGCTTGCTTCCACTAAAGACCGTAATTTTTTTTTATGTAATATTTTTAATTGCCATTGCCGTACCATAAACATTACAGACGCATTCCCGTTTGGCATCGGCCGTGGCGATCGATGACGCTGAAGAGGGCGGTTATGGTAGGTCGTTTGCGGCCGCCCTTAACGATCCCGATTACGCCAATGCCTTCGCGGCCACCTTTGATGAATTGACCATATTCAAGGTGTGACTTTTGAATATTTGTTATCTATACCTTTATCAACCAATCAACATCGCTTGTCTGATAAAGAAAAAATCACGCTGGTTACTCCCACTCGGTTAGGCGACTGTATACGAATGCGCGCCACTTTTCGGAGAGCCTAGTAAGACTTTTAGATCTAGATGGCATGCACATTACCAAGTTTCTGTTATAAAAGTGGACACAAAATTTCTCACATAAAAGTCAGACACACGCTGGGAAATCATCGATAAAAGAAGGCGCATTCAAAAATGTTTGTCCCTCCTAATCATTGGATAATGTTATATAAATGCGTGCAGACACACCCGGACGCGATCGTACGTCTGCTGGCCACCAACATCACCGGCGGCTGTCAGGTGCACGGATCGCAGCGACTGCGACCGGACATCGCACAAACGTTCGTTTCACATTTAATTCTTATTCGTTCGTGCGAGTACAATAACAGACTAAAATTACAACAAAACTGGTTGAGAGCAAGCCTTCCATTTACCTGGCATACGATGCCTTTGTCATGTGTACTTATGCTTTGGTATGTCACTATGTCCTAGGCCTAGTGAAATGAATTAGTCTGATTCATTCAGTTGTTCTGCATTTACACAAACGTGGTCTTTGTATTTTCAAAATGTTTACACAATGGCCTCCAGTCCAAACTACTACTCTTTTGGGAAAACAAAAATGCCCTTGCGACTGGTGAAACACTGAGGGAACATCATTGAAAGTTACCTGATTTCACGTCTTTCATCTGTTCCCATTTCAATAAACGAGTATTTTTATTCAGAAAACCCTGGCAGTTTATACCCAGCGATCGCGACGCACGTAAGGACGTCGCTATGATACCGACACCCAACAAATTCCTGGACTTTCGCAAGAAGGTCCTCCACAAATACCACAAGGTCAGTTGAGCGCAATTTTTTTTTATTTTGGACGTCGTAACAGAACTGCAAATGAATGATAAAACCACTGTAGTCGTAGATTAAATTAGAATTTTCGTTGATGTATGATGACCGATCCAGATCATTCAGATGAAAGGTGTGGAAACATTTTTTTAAATCGATCAACACAAATATCAACATCGGAGCGAGCAAAATATCAGAGTTGCCGCCGCATACAGAATAGACACAGAATACACCAACACACAGAGACAGAAAAATGCTATGCCAAAATGTGAATTCCTTGAGATAGTGATATTCACGTTTGAATTGCACACATGTAACTATTCAGAACGGAAGCAGCACGGGTAATCTAGCATATCAGATCGTTAGTATAACGAGCAATTCTATTCTCAATCTCACTCAAATAATGTTCAATGTCTTGCAAATATGTAGTTTTGAAGTAAAATTATGAATCCAGTTTACAAAAAATGACACAACATAATTATTTTGGTGCTTGGTGATGTGACCTTATGACGACCAAATTACAGAAAATCTCTGCGAAACAGCAGCAAAAACGTGCCGAGGACATGTTTATTGAGGGCGAGACGGACTTCGATCGGGAGGCCAGCTACGTTTGTGCCGTTGTACAATCCGATTATAAAAGTTTTTGGGACGCGGATGAAGTGAAATGATAGTTTTGATTGACTTGTAACCTCTTCACTATTGAATTGATTGGTATATTTTTGATACATTGAAGAAAAATCGGAATTTGTTAACCATGAAATTGTTATTTTCCTGTCACATTTATCATTATCGAAAGATGGCCGTTGTTATTTGTTCGGCGATATATATTCACATTTTATGTTATTATAGTACTGTTACTGTTAATAACCTTTATAAAATAAATAGCATATAGCAAGTAGTAGATGACATGGCAATAAATATATATATATTAATATTATTATAAAACATGAAAGCTAGGTTGCTGCACACGGGATATACTTTCTAAAGAATGAAACAGTATCAAGGAATGAACAACCCATTGAACAAACCAAACAGTAGTGAACACATGCCTAGACAATAAGGAGATATTTTGATGGCTCTTTAATACAAGTCATTCGCTAATCAAATTACGGATAAACTCAGAAAATAAATACATTCATGATTCAATAATCATATTTTCGTCTTTTAATATGACTTGCATTGCTTTCAGAGGATCAAAAATCTTTTATATTGCAATATTTTCCCACCATATAATCAAAGTTGCGGGTATATTTGTTGTCTAGGGTCCTGTTCCTGAATGTCTTTGAGCTGAGCCGCCATTTCTTTCATCTCTTCGTTAAGCTGATCGAGCTGACTGAGAGCACCCTGAATGAGGAATAATCATCAAAAAGAAAGTTGATCAAGAGTTCACGCTGCTTTTCAACTGTAATTGTATATATTCAAAGTACAGTACCTACCTACCGTACTCTTCTACATGACTAAGACAAGGTACGGTAGCACAAACCTGCACTCGTTGCACGAGGGCTTTCCGTTTCGCCCTGTACCTGTCCACATCTTCGTCGGTACTGCCCTCCCTCTTCAGCTGGATGCCGTCCAGGTACTCGAGTCCACGCATGCACTGCTCGTTAACCTCAATGCGTCGTTTGGTGGCTTTGCGCAGAACTTCGGCCTGTTGCGCCGCCGAGAGGTAGCCCTGAAAAGGAATGGTTAATAGTGATACTTATTGGTTGTTACTTGTTAGTAGCAGTAGGTAATGAATGGATAGATAAAAAGCTATTATATTTTTACATGGACTTCTCCATCACTGACACTGAAGATAAGCCACCAAGGCAAATTAGTACCATATCGGAATGGGGTTATTGTAGTGGATAATTAATGGAAGTTGAATAAACTGACGGGCAATTGTAGAAACTTGGCGCAGGCAGTCCTAGCCACAATACTAGAGAGGCGACTTGATTGATGTTAGTAACGGATACTATTAACATCTTCATTCAGTTGCCTTCATGACTCGACTTCTACTCGAAATTTGGTGCGCATTGAAAAATACAAAATCAAAAGTATGCCATTTGGCCACACCTGTCTGATACTGTTCAGGTCGAGTCGCAAACTGCCGGTCTGATGTTCGATGCCCTGCAGCGTGTTCGTATCGAAGGTGGCCAGCGTTTGCTCGGTTTCATCCAGTTGGGCTTTCGGTTGCTGAAAACGAGTCGTGCTCCTCACAAAATTACATATTTTTCAATCTGAATTTCGAACACATTTACCTTTCTAGATAAGTTTACATTTTTTCTTGCAAGAATGTTATCAACCGAGAAATAAACTACGATACATGACTGTGCAAAACAAAATCAGTCCGCGAAACTCGCAGAAAACCGGTGAACCTGTTCTGCAACACCAAAATTGTCGACAACACCAAAATCGACAACACCAAAAAAATGTCCCGATTATATAAAACTTAGTCAACGAACGACGGTAAGTCAACGAACAGTCAGTCGACGGTAAGAGTTAGTGAGTGAGTGAGTGAATGAATGAGTGAGTGAGCGGATGAGTGTGCGGATGAGTGTGCGGATATGAGTGTGCGGATGAGTGAGTAAATGAGTTAGTTGATCTTTCTTCGACTTAACAATGGTGTGTGATGAACAACCAGGAAGTTATTTTTCCAGAAGAATTTTTCAATCGGAATATGCAGTCTTTCTCTGGGAATTCAGTCTCTGTAGCGTAATGCAAGGCACCTGATTTTTTGTTGAGGGTTCGAATCTCTCCAGAGAGCCCAGATAAGATAGCATATTATTTTAATGTTTACGATAAAGCAAGTATCTTTTGGTTCATCACACCAGTCGGTCAGTCAATTAGTCTATCAGTTTCAGTCAGTCATTCTGTCAGTCAGTCAGTCAGTCAGTCAGGCATTCAGTCAGTCATATGCGGCTGCAGCCTAAGCCTGATCCTAAAGTTGTGAACGGACGCGAGTTTACTAACTGCACTATTCTGAGAATCCAAAATTGCCAAGCCTGTAATTTGCGATTCAAAAAAACGGTAATCGCGACCCGTCGACCGGTCGACCCGTCGACCGAGATCGGTCGACCGGCCATTTGGAGGTTTTTAGGCTGCCTACATAGCTGGATAGGTTTAGAAGGCTAGGCATGAGCATCAAAATTAGGTTTCTGTGTAGGCTTAGGCTTAAGCTTAGGTTTTTGCGATAGGCTCGAGCGCTACGCGCCCGAGCCCATACAAAAACCTAAGCCTAAGCCTAAGCCTACACAGAAACCTAATTTTGATGCTCACACCTGCCAAACTGTTAGTATAGTGCTCCAGAATAACTTTTGTAAACTTAAGTCGGTGCTAGGAACTAAGCCGAAGCCGTACAAACAATATCAAAATTCTGGGTCGACGGGTCGTCGGGTCGCGATAGCCGCAAAAAAACATGTTTTGGAGAATCGAAGTTTTCAAATTGTATTTATTTTCGATCCTTTACTCAATTTTTCAAACGGATCCCACCTCCGCGCTCCGCGCGGTGATAACGCGCTTGTCCTCGCTATCGCTCGGACAAGCCAGCCTCACGATAGGTTATCGGGGTTAACGATCAGTAAAACTTGTAAAAAGGGAATAGTAAAATTTCAAAAAAAACTCGTCTGCGGTCAGTATTTTACCAAAATTGTATAAAAGGTTTCGAACCCAGAACCTCTCGCATGCGAGGTCAACACCCTAACACTAACCACCAGGCCATACTTGCTTTGTTAATTGTTATATATGTGATAAACGCTGGTGTCATCATATGACGGTAGAAGCACGCGTTGGTTGCATTCACGTGTTGAATTTTGGATTCTCAGAATAGTACAGTTAGAAATCTTGCTGAACTGACTCTTTCGCACTGTTTGAAGTCTAATTTTAATGATTCGCGGTTAGTCTTCTGAAGCAGATATCGATATATTGCGCAAATGCAGTATTACTTTCTTAGCCGGCCTAAACTCACTCACTCACTCACTCATTCACACATACATTCACTTACTCACTCACTCACTCACTCACCTGCTCACTCCCTCACTTACTCATCTGCTCACTCCCTCACTCACTCATCTACTCACTCCTCACTCACTCATGTCAACATGGTCACTCATCCGCACACTCATCCGCACACTCATTCGCACACTCATTCGCTCACTCATCCGCTCACTCAGAGGTGGGCCGCAGGGGGGGGGGGGGGGGGGGTAGGGGGGTTTACCCCCCTCCCCACTTTTCAGGGTCGGCGGGTAGCCTACCCCTCCCCCCTAGACAAAAATTTAGGTCGCCTACCCCCTCCCCCCCCCCTACTCGAAATTTTTGAGAAAATCGGCCTCAAAACCTCGATTTTGAGGCTCATTTTTCAAAATTTTCTGGCTGTAAGAATTTTTTTTCGAAGAAACACGTTTTCTGGGTTAATTTTCTTGATTAAAACCTGAAAAAACCGGTATATGTGATGTTTATACCATATAATAGAAGATTTTTTAGCAAAAACAAGCGTTTTATGCAAAAAAAAAATTTTCTACCCCCCCCCCCCCTACCCGACCTTACCCCCCCCCCCACTTTTCGGACAGGTCGGGTAAAATGGGATTTTCTGTCGGCTACCCCCCCCCCCCCACCCCCTGCAAAGTGCCAAAAAACCCGGCCCACCCCTGCGCTCACTCATCTGCTCACTCACTCATGGTCACTCATCCGCACACTCATCCGCACACTCATCCGCTCACTCATCCGCTCACTCATTTGCTCACTCACTCACAAACTCACTTACTCACTCACTCACTTCTGTCGATTACTTTTTCGTCACACGATTTACGAGTTTTAAGGACATTTTTCAAAATTTTGGTGTTGTCGATTTTGGTGTTGTCGACAATTTTGGTGTTGCAGAACAGGTTCACCGCAGAAAACAACAAAACTTTATTGAAGAATAGTTATTGCTAACCGCCTGTCCAGCCAACACCATGATTTTGTCGCCGTCTTTCACCTTGAGCTGTTCGAGGGTGAGCTCATCGCCGGTCAGAGATTTGCCTTAAACTTTTCATTGATTCTGTTAAGTTGTATACCGAACCAAACCCAAATAGTGAAATAACGGTCACTCAAGTTACATACGAGGATAATCACATGGAGATGGAAGAAACTAAAACAACTGATAACGTAAACTTTAACACAGAGCACGGCGCGATTACCACTTATAATAATGGTTAACTTCTCTAATAAATGCTTAGTATTTAGTAAAATAGTCCCCCCGGTATGACCTTTATGTAAGAGTTTCATGCAGTCGCGCGGCACCTTGAACTGTTGTTCGACGTACTGCTTGAGGACACCCAACGTCCACACCAACGTAACGGCGGACGCGTTCGGTTGGGTCTCGTCGCTGGCCACCGGCTGAGACGTGTCCACCTCTATCTTTCTGGAGCCTAGAATGCTCATCGATTACCAATTTTGCTTATTAAAATTTATTCTCAAAACGATTTTACAATATCAATAACGATCAACCAATGTATAAATTTAAAAGCAATTGCCGCAAGTGCTCACACTAGAAGAAATTTTACAGCTAGCCAGCCGTCACGAAGACAAAATTCAGCGGTACCACGAAGATGCGAATCAGACATGGACCGGATTGCTATTCAATGATCTGATAAGTACCAGCAGATTACACAAGAAACAAAATTAACCAAGATTCTTGTATTGTATAGAACAACTTTATAACTTGTTTTTTTTGCCAACCTTGAACGACGAGGAACTTCATTTTCCGGCTCTGCTGACGGCGTACCTTCCCCAGGGTGATAAATAGTTTTTCAAACAACACAATCGAACCAATACAACGATTCAGAATTAATTAATTTTTAATTGGGAGATTAATCAACCGTCTATCGCCTCTTCTATTCATCATGATGAATAGAAAGAATAAAATGATGAAAAAGAATATGTTTAGAAAAAAGCGACAAATTCAAATTCATCACATGAGAATTTTTGCATAAGGGTTACAAAACATGGACAAACCCAATAGAAGAAATTTGATGAATTTAAGGTTCTTGGATACTAGTTTAATTCTTACCGTAGTTACAACATAAAATACCGTAACAAGAAATGCAGGTTACGGTAATTTGCAGATTCAATTTAAAGTTAATTTTGGAATTGAATAATGAGTAATTGTCAGATATCAAGAGACACTCGGGGGTTTCGAAGGTGCTGATTTCGAATTTCATATAAATTTTTGAATCAAACATTTCGTTGGTGCTTTAACTGACCCCTTAACGAAAAGTGTCTAAATAATTGATCCAAGGTAATGTAACATGCTAGAAGTAAATATAATTGCATTTTATGAACAAAATGAACTTAATTGGCTCATTATGTAACTCCGTCTCGAGCTGATATTTGTCAGTAGAAGAATATAGGGATTGTGGAGTTGAATAAATTGAGCTATTTACTTTTAATTTGATCCGTGAATGACAGTCATTTATTAATTATAATCATTCCATATACAAAGACTCGGCAATACAAGAGTGTCTGGGATGATGACAATAAATACCTCAGCAAGTTTTGAGATGAAACAAAACGATTGACTCTGACATGACTTCACGGACCAAATCATAGGATAAATAGTTTGTCAATAAATAGCAGACTCAGAATTCGTGCAACCCAACGACAGCTAATAACCATTTGATTGTTTGTACGGCTTAGGCTTAGTTCCGAACATAGACTGTACGTTAGTGAAGGAGATAGCCTAGTTTAGCCTCTCCGTGAATCCAAAATGAAGAAGTCAAATTTGGGATTTTGACAAAAAGTGGGTGCAGTTTCCAAATATGCGACCCGAATGCACTGTTGATTTGTGAATCTCATAAAAAATTCACAACGGAAAATTGAGACAAATACCGTTTATCTGAAGAATTTACCGTAATCTTTTTTTATACCTAGATTAATTTTTCGAATTTGATTACGGTGGAGAACTTATGCAATAAAGTGTTATCCGCATGTCGAAATTGGAAACTAACGACCCTGAACAACTGTGAAAACTCCGGGACTATTCATTTGTAAACCAAAAGTTTTTTGGGACATTTTAATCCGATTGTAATGATCAAATTTGAGATCGGAAACTTTCGGAATAAACAGTAAGTTCAGTTTATTTTGAGAGCAGGAATTGATCAACTATTTACTCGGAAATTCAGAGAGTCAATCATTCAGTATGTCAGTCACTCTAAAAGTCGGCCAATCAGCCAGCAAGTTAGTGAGTCAGTCAGTTGATCAATCAGTCTTTCAGTCAAATCAGTCATGTCAATCGTTTATCAGTCAGTCAATCGCCCCGTTCACGTATGTATGCGAGATCTTTATCACTAAGTTGCGGCTTAAAGTTGATGTAGTGTAAAAGTATAGGGCATGCATAAGCCGGCGTCCTCAAATTAAAACCCAGAACTACCAAAATCCGGTAAACGCCAATTTTATAATTAGAAGCGTCGGCTTTAAAGTTGAGCGGCGGCTTAGCTAGAGTTCATTTTGTCAAAAAAGTTAGATTGCAAATCGCACCAAAGACCCGTTCTCTAAATGTTAGTTAGCTTCATTCTGAAGGCGCATCTACACTTCGAAAAAGGGGTTTTATTGAATTTCAGTATTTAAGGGTTTAAGTTAAAGCCTCAGCTCTGGTTTAAAAATTGGTTTAAATGACAGTCAGCTACATACATTAAGCTATTCAATCAGACAATTAGTCCGTTAATCAATCGGTGAATCAATCATATGTCAGCCTGTCAAACATCCAGACAATCAGACAGTCACAAAGTCGGTTATTCACTCCTAATATCAGACAGTAATTCAGTCAACGTAACAGTCATAAACTCAAACAATCCGCGTTATCTGAGTAGAAGGGCAATTCATCAGGAAATCAACCAACTGAGGCCAAACAGTCACAGAATACATTCCCATTGTAACAGAGTACCGTTTGAAATAAGCTGGCAGTTGCATAAATTTTTCTGGTTATTAATCTAGTGATAATTTTCTACTGTTTATCAGCAAGAATCCCTGAACCGAACTTTTTTTCACTGAGTGTCTGTAAACTTTTTCTGTGTATGAAATTGCAAAATTTATAATTTTTTGCAGAATCTGTAGTATTTTTCCCCTGGGCGTAGTGAGTGGAGTGGTCACCTTTTAATTGAATTAATTCCAAGACAATATTTGATATAGTCCCCAATGAATTACTGTTCCAGCAAATTTTGTCGATGCACTATACGTCTTCAATGCAATTCTTCAATTTTCTCGAGCTATAGGGGACGGATTTAGGTGAGGTCAGCGTAAAAGTTGAAGAATGAGCTTTTCTCTTTCATTTGAGCTTCGAATTTTTGAAATTGGCTCATTTGAACTCCAAATAATCAAGAAACTAGAATTTTAGAGCTAATCGACACGATATTCGTTGACTTTGCTAGTTTCTACATTATTTCGAGCTAAACTGAACCAATTCCAAAATTTCTATTTTTCAATGAAGAGGGAAAAGGTACTCTTCAATTTGGTATCAAATTTTTTTGAATACGTCCAGTTTAGGTCGGTATAATCTAAAAAACTAATACTGCATCGACAGATTTGCGCTGGAACAGTAATTCATTGGCGACTATACAATTGATGGTGTAACAATTTGACTTTGACTGTTGAAAGTCGACGAAAGTTCAGTCGACAATGGTAGTTTTTAGTTTCTGATGATTCACACAGTCAAATAGATAAGGAAACATCTAGCCGGTTGTTCATATGTTATACTCTGTTTTATAATTCAATTTTCTAAGCAAACTTCTTCACAACGAGCACGTTTTTGGCGCGCGTTGAATTTCCTTCGTTCACCACACTGCGTACTGAGTAGCAAAATTTTCCCTGTATGGGCGATACTTTCTGCAGTTTTTTACCTTAAAATATTTCTGTTAAATTTTAGCGAAATGAACCCATGGGCAAGCTTCGAAGGTGTTCGATAGAATATGTTAGTTTTTTACCCATCCCGTGTAACCATTAAAGTTGTCCGTTATGTAAACAGAATACATGCCATAGATTTCATTGAAAAGTAACATTGCAAAACAATCAAATAAAATGTAAATATTTTTCCAGCATATATCTGTAGACAGACACTACTGATTCTAAGTGTCTGGAGTCGAAAAATCCATAAGAATTCAGAGAAGCCTGGAAATACTGTATGTGAAATAAATAGTAAGGTCAATGGATGGTGCAGCTTAGACATAGCCATGTGTGACATAGCCATCTGGACACTTCGTTTTGACAAATTAGAAACAAACAATAGTTGACTGTAATAGAACACCAAATCAGTTCGCATATATAACTACGACATGTATGTATCAAATAATAATTTACCCAGTACCAATTCAAACTTAGTTGCAAATAATACGATGGAAACAGAAAATTCGGTCACATTAGATTTCCTATTTTTTGCCGGTCTTCTTCGAGCTGCTGATGCCTCCACCCAGTTTAGCTGGTCCGCTGAATGTATTCATACGTCGACTAAACCCACGTTGTAAGCCTGCACTTGCTGCTCCCGTCCTACTACTGCTCATGCCGGTAGCTGACTGAAAGTGGGTGAGTGAGGAGTGAATGCGTGTGTGAGTGAGTGAGTGAGTGAGTGAGTGAGTGAGTAACCCGAGATGCTCCACCCAATCTACCCATGTCACTCATTTGCCTATTTTTGTTGTATTGGCGCAGCAACAACGGCACCATCACGGCTGTTGCCACAGGGCCTAAACACACGTATAATTGACTTGCAAGCTCACTCACTCACTCACTCATGCAGCTCACTCACTCACCCACTCACTCCCTCACTCACTCACTCACTCACTCACTCACTCACTCACTCACTCACTCACTCACTCACTCACTCACTCACTCATGGAACGGCCCGGATCGCTATGTCGATCGTTCATCGGAATCGTAGTCTCCGTTTTCTGACGTTCCGTTGTAAAGGGAATTATCGACGGTGTTCTTTTGAACTCGGCACCATTGGTACCGTAATTGAAAACAGAATCATCATCGAATGCCGAAGTCGATGTTGGCCGCGGTGCTTCCATGTGCAGACCGAGTGGTGATGGCGGGTGTTCTGGTGACTGAATGGTAAAGGTTATTCTGACATTCAATTACGAGACATTCTAACGTTGAAAAATAAGCTGTATCAAAAACTAAGGAAGACGCACCCGACCTTGTAAGGATGACAGCCGTCTGTTCGACTGAACCCAACCAAACAGCTCTATGAAATAACTTGATATCGTCATGTTCAGTTGCTGTTATCCTTGTTGAAAACTTTACGTGACAACCATTCACTCGATTCTCATGGAGCTTTTTATAGTCGATGATTTTTTTCCCAGTCTTGTTATATATCGTTTACTATAGTTGAGTTTTGTTCATCACCTCCCATTATATATTCTGTAGGTGATGTTTCTAAGTCATATAAAACCGAAAGCCTAGTATGCACTAACATATTGAAAGAAGAAGATTTGAAGAAAGAAGCACTAACGTCCTGAAGATTAAAAATAATAATGTTGACGAACATGAGAGAAGTAAAATTATGAACTTAACATCCTCTACATCGATTTTTTTTATATTACGAGTGAGTAAGCTTGGGAAAAGCAAGCAAATGTTATTAGAGCAAGCATGGTGGATTTTTTTGCAAAAAAATATCCTCTCAGACCACATAGTTTATTGAAGCGTTTTATTTTGCAAAATAATCACATGCGAAGCCGGGCATAATATAAACAAATAAGCCACTTGGAATAATGTTTTTATGAGCATTAATATTAAAGCTAGAAACCGATTTGGTATTAGAATACATTCATGATCACATCTACAACCTGCTATTTTTGTATACATATGTAGTCTGTCTATCCGAGCCGTCTGTTGATGTGCAAGCAGAAATATACTTGTCGGCCGTGAAAACCCTGACAAGCTATATTGTGAAATAATTGATTGATTAATCCTTGGAACCTCAGTTAGAAGAATGATAGATTGAGTCAACGTTGAACAGGTGTAATCAAGTTTTCCAGGCACAGTTTTTGTATGAGTCGCAGAGAAATTAGGCCCATCAGTGCTGGAAAGAAGAAGAGGCGTTTATTCGCAAAGAGATTGGATGACATACCTTGTATAGTAGTCACAACCACACCTGTCCCAGCTGTGGGTTTTTAGCCACAGTCCGGGGGGTAGACTGTGGACGTGAGTGCTGTTAGTCACAGTCCGATTCCTCTTTAACCACAGTACCGTTTAGCCACAGTACCATTTAAGCACAGTCCGATTCCTCTTTAGCTACAGTACCGTTTAGCCACAGTAAAATTTTTAAGCACAGTCCGTTTTTTTGCCACAGTCTACCCCCCCCCCCCGGACTGTGGCTAAAAACCCGCAGCTGGGACAGGTGTGGTAGTCACAACTGATTAGGAGACTGAATTGTGATACGCAACACTTTGTTCGTCTATCCATGCTTGTTTTGTGTCAGAAGTTTTCTACCAATTCACAGTCTTAGTTCGAAACCCTACGCATAATATGGAACAGTATCCAAGACATAGACAACAACAAAAACGATCTCATTGAATTGGTTTGTGCATTTCAATGTTAACTTATTACCAAGAGAAAAATGCCGGATTTCAAAATTCAGTTTCCTAATCACTTGAGCATGGTTTAGCTAAAGCCCGTATGTTGTTTCTATGAACAAAAATCGTGCACAAAACTTCTGATAATGAAACATCAGACAATCAGTTTTAGCACGCTTATCAATCATCATCACCCCATGCTCTGGTGTTAAACTATGGTGTCAACCGAGTTGAGTTGAGGCTACTGATGTTTCATTATCAGATGTTTGGGCAGTACGTTTGCTTGCAGAAATAACATATGGGCTTTAGTAGTTAAAATCTTCTCACATTATCATTCCGTGGTGCTCGGGCGTAGGGTGGTGGAATCGGTGGATAATTGACCTTGTAACCCGCATCCCCGTTCTGCTGCTGATCCTCTGGGTTTTCGTCAACTGCTGCCAGCTCGTCCAATAACTGAAAAAAAACATTTTTACTGTGATTCCTTTATTTCCGAAGTGGAATTGATTTTTCACCATAATAGAATACGTATATGGGATACGGACACCGTACAAACGCGCAGATTTTTCAATCAATAAAGAATGAATCATAGAAGAAGTGTAACTTGTAAAATAGAATTTCTAACACACAAAAAAATTATGAGAGAATTTTTTATGGGGTTCAAATGTTAAATATGGGACTAAGTGACATGCACTATGTATGTAGCTATTGTATTCGGGTCATGCATGGAATTCATTACCTTTAGGTTTAGTCGCTCTGGTCTTTTATACAAGCCATTCTGAAATCATTATGTAATTCGCTGCCCGATTTTATTTATTCAACAATATTCACAAACTTCCATGAAAAATACATATAAATCGTGTATTTTACTAATGGATGTTTTGATTATTCACAACGGCCTGTGTGGGGTTGTGAATTTTTTCACTGTGTAAAACTACTTTCTCTGTAAAACTCTAAGATGGTTATAGTAATGTTAGTTCAGCTACGTTGTTAATAAAGTCTAGCGAAAGACCATTGAACGGAAAAACATAACTTTTTACTGGGACTTCTTCATAGCTGAAGCCAACAAGGCACACTAATACCATTTCAGAACGGTCTAACAACGAACCTCTACAAATTCATTGCCTCTCTCCTCTGCATCATTTCTATGGTTGTGACGGGACACAAATACGGATGGCTTCTCTTTGTGAGATTTCTTTGACGACTTATCCGGATAGATTTTCACTTTGTGACTGCCATTTTGCATGAGTGATGGTACGGATCTGCATTTAATTCATGTACATAATGAACACTCCCTCACTAATTCACTCACTCACTCACTCACTCACTCACTCACTCACTCACTCACTCACTCACTCACTCACTCACTCACTCACTCACTCACTCACTCACTCACTCACTCACTCACTCACTCACTCACTCACTCACTCACTCACTCACTCACTCACTCACTCACTCACACTCACTCACTCACTCACTCACTCACTCACTCACTCACTCACTCATCTGGTCATTTACTCACTCACTTACTCTTACTCACTCACTCACTTGTATTTCTTCCACAGCTCAAGCAGTACCTCCGATAGGATAATATTGCCACCGTGTCCTTTGAGAAGAACCAAAAGGAACACAACGTCCGGTCCGAGAAAGTTGTCCACAAATCGATCAATCTGAAAAGTTAACGTGAAAAAACTTTGATTTATGTTGAAATTCATAGCTTGGCGAGGGTTTTTTCTTATCAGGAACTATTTTTTATGAACCCGATATCACATGTTACGATGAGTATAAGACACACCATTTGTAAAAAAAAACTTGTTCAAATGTCATGTGAGACAACAACTTTTTTTGAATATCTAAACGCGTGCCAGAAACAGATTTTGAATTCAAGTTACGTTCCATAATACTTTTCTGAACAGCAAGAAACCCAGAAATAGGCTGTATATCATATCAAATTCGATCGTATGAATAAACGATCATATTTCATGTGTCAAGTTTTTTTTCAAGTCGAGTATGTACATAGATAACCTGCGCTCTGTTCAGAGTTGTATCGGGCAAGTGCCGTGAAGCGACCAGGTGTTTCTGGACAAAAGCCCGTTGACAACACGGACACTGAAATTCACTCACTCACTAACTCACTCACTCACTCACTCACTCACTCTCTCACTCACTCACTCACTCACTCACTCACTCACTCACTCACTCACTCACTCACTCACTCACTCACTCACTCACTCACTCACTTACTCACTCACTCACTCACTCACTCACTCACTCACCATAAACGCACACCAATAGCAGATGCTTCCAGCGAAGACAAAAATGAGCACGGCAAACCAGAACCAGAGAAGCATGAATATCTTCTCATTAAACATGTTAATCAACAATACGCATTGAACTGTGTATCGGTGCAGATTACCCATGACTTTCACCTGAAATGCATACCATTCTTCTTAACTTATTCAAAGTTTCTTGCTATCAAAATTTTCTATTTGATTATCTCAACTGTTTTTATAATCCTATTACAATGAACTGTCATGGGGGAACGGATCTATAGTCGGTCTACAACGTTGTAAAGTGTAATTAATTTTCGAAAACTTGAACGCACACAAAAATCATTTGGCACGTCAGAATCTTTTTTGAGGAACAAGAAACTCTCGATGGGCTATACAGATTCAAACTTCAACTAAAGAATAAAGGTATGTATAACCTCAAAATCGCACATGGTGACTCGTGGGAAGATACCGGTCTGCTCCCAGTTGATGTTGTTGACCAGGTCCTGAGAATATTTGTTGGCATATTACTGATACTGAGTGACTGACCGACTGACTGATTGATTAAATGACTGACTAACTGACTGACTGACTGACTGGCTGACTGACTGACTGACTGACTGACGAACTGACTGACTGACTGACTGACTGACTGATAGACAGTTCGATACCAGAATAGCTGAAAGAATTCAGCTTCCTGACTGACTGACTGACTGACTGACTGACTGACTGACTGAGTGAGTGACTGACTGACTGACTGACTGACTGACTGACTGACTGACTGACTGACTGACTGACTGACTGACTGACTGACTGACTGACTGACTGACTGACCGACTGACTGACAACTGACTGCTGATTGACTGACTGACCTATCTGATACATTTTACCTCTCTGTTTCTCTAACCCCTAATATTATTCGTTGGTCTTTTATTTTCTCACTCATTCACTCACCCACCCACTCACTCACTCACTCACTCACTCACTCACTCACTCACTCACTCACTCACTCACTCACTCACTCACTCACTCACTCACTCACTCACTCACTCACCTCGTACATCTTGTATCCAAAGAACGGATTATTGATGTCAAGAAATCGCATCATGGCCCAAAATTGCAGTAAAATCACAATGAAATAAAAGCATTTGGACAGAATGTACGCCACCAGAATACTGTACCGATTGAAGTTGCGTCGCAGTGCCGATGATATCGTGTCCAGTCGCACATCGCTGCAGTCAAACAAAGATGACGTTCTCAATCGATTAGGATATTAAATTTGAATGCACTCTTTCTTTCTTAGTATAATGTTCAAACTATTTCGCGTGGAATGATTTTCTGATGAAATCTAAATCTGACCGCGGTTTGTACAGGTGCTCCGCTATTTGAGATATGGTCGTGTTATGAGCCGATCCATCCGTCAGAGATCGACAGGCGCGAGCCGACTTCATGACAGATTTCGGATCGTGACCTGTTGAAAAGAGAGGCTCACTGACTCATACACTGACTCACTCATTCATTCACTCACTAACTAACTACTAACTAACCAACCAACCAACTTATTGACTTACTTACTCACTCACTCATTCACTCACTCACTCACTCACTCACTCACTCACTCACTCACTCACTCACTCACTCACTCACTCACTCACTCACTCACTCACTCACTCACTCACTCACTCACTCACTCACTCACTCACTCACTCACTCACTCACTCACTCACTCACTCACTCACTCACTCACTCACTCACTCACTCACTCACTCAATCACTCACTCACTCACTCAATTACCTGAGCAGCCATTGACGAACGCCCAAAATCTTGGCGGCAGAAAACAGAAGAAACATTGGAGCAATAGAAGGAACGGCACCCACTGATAGTAGCTGATCTTGGCGTCCTCTCTAGTCTGAAACACCGACAGTAATCAGTGAGTTTGTTACGTCGTCAGTCTATCTGCCTGTTTGGCTTCCATAATGCTTACTAATCTGCTAGCATCTCAACCTGTTTACCATAAGTCTATCAGTGGCCAAGTCGATTTCATAGATAATAATGTTGTTCAGTGTCAACAATTTCAAAGAAATACATGACGAAATCAGCAGAAATATCATAGGTCAATGACCTGAGGCAGCCAAGGCAACTTTGACTTTATTGGGTAATACCAAGTGTTTTCAATCCAGCAGTAATTCTCCGTGTACTGTTCCATGGCACCCGTGAAGTGAGCTGGCACCCAGCATTGCAGTGGAGAACCTGCAGGAAGTGAGTGAGTGAGTGAGTGAGTGAGTGAGTGAGTGAGTGAGTGAGTGAGTGAGTGAGTGAGTGAGTGAGTGAGTGAGTGAGTGAGTGAGTGAGTGAGTGAGTGAGTGAGTGAGTGAGTGAGTGAGTGAGTGAGTGAGTGAGTGAGTGAGTGAGTGAGTAAGTGAGTGAGTGAGTGAGTGAGTGAGTTAGTGAGTTATAGAGTGACCAACCGACATACTGTTTCGCCGACACAAGTAAAACGGATAATGACAAGATCACCACGGAATAAAAACTGACCAGACGATTAACTGAATCTTCATCTGATCTCTGGTGAATGAAGGACAGAATACGTGGTACCTGTTTGGAGAACTTGATTCAGTTGGCATAGGGTTTCTTGCTTTCAAAAAATATTTTTATCTTACTAAATTTACAGTGAGTTATAATGTTCATATAATTCAACAATATTTGGATTCAAATCGCGCTCTAAAAACTTTCTGAGTGACAATAACCCTTGGCTACATGTTTCTAACTGACTCAACCTGCTCCAACATGTTGAGCTCAACGTAGACGTTAGGATGAGTCCGATATAGATGGGGATCGTACTGTTATAGGTCAATGGCAAAGTGGTTCAGGTCATGCTGCTGAACTTTCAATTCCTGATCGAAGAAACGAGTAATGAAACCACAAATACACGAAAACGTACTATAATGTGTTTATGTTAAGCAGAATCATAAATATGTATACATAAGCTTACATCATGCAACTGCACATACATATTTTCACACAAATACGAAAAAATATCTCCATCTACGCATGTGAAACTGTTACAACGGACATCCACGCTCATGGAACACAGTGTGAATAGCAAAAGCGGTTCGTAAGATGATGAGAATAGAATGTTCCAAATCATGGTGTATACATACAGGGTGGGCCAATAAAAACCACACAACTTTGGAGGGTAATTACTCAGTGATTATTAATCGGATTGAACTGTGGTTTGCATCATTATAACTGGTATATCTTTGACTTTCATTCATATAATTAATATGGATAAATTTCAATTTTTCGAAAAGATATCAAATTTTTACCAAAAAGTTGTTGTTTTTCTGCTGATAACTTATAAAATTTCATTTTTTACGATAATAAATTTACACAAAGAGGACAGAAATAACACATAAATTTGAGAAACAATGTTTTAGACAAGTTTCAGCCACATAGAAAGCATAATAAACTTGATGACATACTCAATATGAACGTTCTGTGCTCAACGCTCAACAGTCTTTTTTCTATCATGAATGGTAATTTTCATGTTAAAAACAGTTTGAGTTGGTACAAATATTGTTTTAAACAGATTACTTAGCTAGGTTTTAACTGTATAACGCTAAAGAAAGCAAAACAGTTTGTCTGAGCCGTATAAACCATTCAAAAATATCAATTGTAACCCGTATGTATGAAAACTCCCGCCAGGTTGGAAAAATGGTGTGTTTAAAAAGTTTTTGCTTAACTTTCGATTGCATTGATATTTTTGGACTAAATTAGAGTTACAAACTTTCAAATATATACTGATTAAAATTAGGCTTACCGTTAATAAATCCGATTCGTATTCACAAAGTTATTAACCTTCAAAGTTGTGTGGTTTTTTTTGGCCCACCCTGTATGTATTTCTACTATTGAAATATCATTCAATGTTTCCTTAATGATAAGTGATACAGAATGAAGAGTAATGGTATTGGATTTTCCTGTTAGCAGTTGAGCAGTCTCCCCGGTTATGACAACAAATACACAGGCTTTTTCGTAAACATCGCTTTTTGGCTGGCTAAGCTACATACATAAATTATTGTATTCCATGATAAAAATACACAGTTTTTTCTGATCAACACCTTTTAAAGGCCATTAAAATAGTGAAAAGTACGGGGGAGGGCGACCAACTTATCGGACGGGCTTATCAGTCATTTCGATGTAGATTGTTGAATGTGTCATACATTTGCAGCTAATACCTCTCGATAATGTTATATCATGTGCACTTTTGGTGTGTGCTGGACGGACGTCTTGAAAACACCGCTCACAGTCTTTAGGTCACAGTCTTCTAATACCGCTCACAGTCTTTTAATACCGCTCACAGTCTTTGGGGGAATTACAACTCACAATCTTCGAGAAACATTATTGTTTTGCAGTGATATAGCCTATACAAGGTTATCCAGCCTAATCAGGAAGTACATACACTTTTCAAAAGTTAGATTTTGGCGTATTACCAAGTATTGGAAGATATTTGTTTGATTCCTGGACATATGATTCATCGCAAATACAGTAACGGGTTAACAGAAATAATTGTTGATGACAAGAAAACTTGACCAGGCTATAGAAGTTCAGTTGTGAAAAATTATGGTGTGCAAAGCGAAATTGAACGGTGACTTTCAATCACTATTTCAGAATCAGATTGAGATTCATGTGTATCTATGTATGTACATAGCTCCTCCAAGGTTTCTTGTTACACAGAAACTTTATGGCGCGCTGTTTGAATTCAAATCTGCTGTTGCCGCGCGTTAAATGAGAAATGAGAATACACAACTTTTTTCCATGACATTTGGGCAACATACGATCATTGCGCCAATGTCATTGCAACTGCGTAACGGGTCGAAAATAGTTTTGATAACAAGAAACCCTGGATAGTCTAACCGTGAACGCAACACCCGATGTTTGCCTGATATTCTACAAACGTTGAATCATTCACGTTGGTGCTGCTTTCACACGCGACCAGAAGACATCATCGATAATAACCAACAATATTTGATCAAGTGCCCATGTTGGTATTCCGCTGATATGGATGAAAAACATGTTTATTTGAACATGTTTTAGCCGTTCCGGATGGAACTGAAAGTCTTAAAAGGTTCGTCAGAATACGGTATAGGTTCTTTGGTTCAGGTGTTTTCTTTACTAGAGAAATTTGATGTTAACAAGATTTTGGCGCGCGTTCAACTTTGAGATTTACATTGTTGGCAAAATATTGTAATACTTTATGATACACCAATTACTCACCACTCGTTACCGGTTGAAACATAACCTCAGAATATTTTTTTTCATACAGTTTCAGCCGTTTCAGTCAACGACTATTCAACTTGAGAGAATCAGAAGTTTTACATGCATATACGAAAATACAACATAGATAAGCCCTTATTAGATATAGCTTACTAACTGATTTTAACATTTGTATATGTATTTATGTGGTAAGTATTATACCGCGCTCACTAAACCATTTAACCAGGCTTTTCCCAACAATATTCTGTAGTATTATAAAAAAATCTTGAAACGGACGACCCAGAAATTGACGTAGTACAAGCAAGCATCTTGATAGCCATTACACTACTAAGCATTATGGTAAACTCACCAACAATAAATACCAAACCAGACGGATTAAATGTGTGATCGCGGTCCCCGAAGCTACGGACAGGAATACTTCGGGCGAAGAAGATCTCGTTTTCAGCCCAACAATTGATTCCAACACCTTGCTGCTGCTGCTGTTGTTGTTGATGTTGTTGTTGTTGTTGTTGTTGCTGTTGTTGTTGTTGTTGTTGTTGTTGTTGTTGTTGTTGTTGTTGTTGTTGTTGTTGTTGTTGTTGTTGTTGTTGTTGTTGTTGGTTGTTGTTGTTGTTGTTGTTGTTGTTGTTGTTGTTGTTGTTGTTGTTGTTGTTGTTGTTGTTGTTGTTGTTGTTGTTGTTGTTGTTGTTGTTGTTGTTGTTGTTGTTGTTGTTGTTGTTGTTGTTGTTGTTGTTGTTGTTGTTGTTTTTGTTAAACGATTGCTGGATTTGAACGAAAATCGAACTCTGGTGTCTCAAAGAGTTTGCATGTTTGCCTTTGCAGGTAAACGCAAAAGGGTGATTATTATTATTTGTACTAGCGTGTTTTGGAGTAAACAAGCTTTGCGCGATCCAAATTTGTATTTGCACATCATCCATGACACTTGAAAAACTGACATCGATTAGATGTAACTGTAAACTACAAACCATTTCGAACCATTTGTAATACACATTTCAGCCTTTTCTGCCTTGAAACATCACCTAACCATGTTATATGATAGAAGTGTGATCAAGTTAACCCCTAACTCATGCCCCCAATCAGTCAATCGTTGTAAAAAGTACCCGCAAAATTTTTTGCACCAAGTACGACCCATATCTAATAATACATTGAAAGCGGTGTCTGCCACACATTTTTAGGTGTCTGCCACACATTTTTACATTTTTACATTTTTCTCGCGGCATACATTTAATATTATGACTTGAATTTTATATCAAGATTTCGATTTATAAAAATTCTGTTGTAATTACTATCAAGTCGACCATGATGAACCATATAAGCTTACTATGATCTCCATACTTGAAGTATAATTCCACGAACTTGAAAATGTGTCACCGCGAGCTGGGTCACAGTTAACGAGCTGGGTCACAGTTAAACGACAATTAAATCTGTTTATACTCACCGCCGTTGAAAAATTGTTCACGTTTCACGCTCACTATTAGTTCAAAAACCGGCAACATTTTATCAGATGGTTTTAACCCATCGAAACTTGAGGAAGCCCTTTGTAAGATGCCATCCTCGGTTTATTTTTGAACAGTTACACAATCGCCTCGAGTTGTTTTTGAGAACGAACGAAATAGAATGGTTGATTTGTGCGAACTCGTGCGTAGCATCGAGTCTTTCGTAACTTGTACTTTTTGCCCAAAAGGGACAAGAGCTCAGCCAGTATTTGGTATTTTTTGAAAATTCTCGGACGCTGGTTAAACGGGTTCGGACGCTGATTAATTGGGTTCGGACACTTGTTAAATAAACAGGTTCGGACGCTTGTTAAACATTCTCGGACGCTGGTTAAACGGGTTCGGACGCTGATTAAACGGGTTCGGACGGTGGTTAAACAAGTTCGGACGCTGGTTAAACGGGTTCGGACGCTGGTTAAACGGGTTCGGTACATTGAAATCGTACGCCTGAAACATTTTTACATTTTTGAATTGTGAAAAATCGTCGTTAAAAAATTGTTCACGTTTCACGCTCACAATTAGTTCGAAAACCGGCAACATTTATCAGATGGTTTTAACCCATCAAAACTTGAGGATGCCGTCCTCGGTTTATTTTTGGACAGTTACACAATCGCCTCGAGTTGTTTTTGAGAACGAACGAATTAGAACGGTTGATTTGTGCGAACTCGTCCTACGGGACCACCCGTGGAATAACACACATTTTCCCAGATGTATGAACTCGCTGCATACATTTAATGTTTCGCCTCGAGTTGTTTTTGAGAACGAACGAATTAGAACGGTTGATTTGTGCGAACTCGTCCTACGGGACCACCCGTGGAATAACACGCTTTTTTCCCAGATGTATGAACTCGCTGCATACATTTAATGTTATGACTTAAATTTTTTATCAAGATTACTATCAAGTTGACCATGATGAACAACATAAGCTTACTATGATCTCCATACTTGAAGTATATTTCCGCGAACGTGAAAATGCGTGACCGCGCGCTGGGTCACAGTTAAACGAACGACAATTAAATCTGTATGTACGCACCGCTGCTGAAAAACTGTTCACGTTTCACGCTCACTATTAGTTCAAAAACCGGCAACATTTTATTAGATGGTTTTAACCCATCGAAACTTGAGGAAACCCATTTGTCATCCACGGTTTATTTTTGGACAGTTACGCAATCGCCCCGAATTGTTTTTGAGAACGAACGAATTAGAACGGCTGATTTGTGCGAACTCGTCCTAGGGGACCACCCGTGGAAAAACGCACTTTTTTCCCAGATGTATGAACTCGCTGCATACATTTAATATTATGACTTTGAAGTGAAGTCGAAGATGGGTTTGACCGCTGGTTAAAAGGGTTCGGACACTGGTTAAACGGGTCCGGACGCATATTTTGAAACTGCACCCACTTTTTGTTAAAATCCCAAATTCGACTTTTTCATTTTGGATTTTAGAAGAGGCTAAGTTAGGCTATCTTATTCACTAACGTAAAGGCTGTGTTCGGAACTAAGCCTAAGCCGTACAAACAATCAAAGGGTTATTAGCTGTCGTTGGGTCACACGAATTCTGACAAAAAGTGGGTGCAGTTTCCAAATATGCGGTCCGGACGCTGGTTAAACAGGTTCGGAAGCTGGTTACACAGTTTCGGATGCTGGTTAAACGGGTTCGGACGCTGATTAAACGGGTTCGGACGCTGGTTAAACAAGTTCGGACGCTGGTTAAACGGGTTCGGACGCTGGTTAAACAGGTTCGGACGCTGGTTAAACAGGTTCGGATGCTGGTTTAACGGGTTCGGACGCTGGTTAAACAGGTTCGGACGCTGGTTAAGCAGGTTCGGACGCTGGTTAAACGGGTTCGGACGCTGGTTAAACAGGTTCGGACGCTGGTTAAACGGGTTCGGACGCTGGTTAGACAGGTTCGGACGCTGGTTAAACGGGTTCGGACGCTGGTTAAACAGGTTCGGACGCTGGTTAAACAGGTTCGGACGCTGGTTAAACAGGTTCGGACGCTGGTTAACAGGTTCGGACGCTGGTTAAACGGGTTCGGACGCTGGTTAAACAGGTTCGGACGCTGGTTAAAAAGGTTCGGACGCTGGTTAAACAGGTTCGGACGCTGGTTAAACGGGTTCGGACGCTGGTTAAACAGGTTCGGACGCTGGTTAAACAGGTTCGGACGCTGGTTAAACGGGTTCGGACGCATACCAATGATTGCCATTCCGGATGCTTTCCTTCCTTGGGTTCTATCCAAACACATGTTATCATATCACATATTGTACGTGTTTTCTTTTACTCTTCATATTCCAAACACATGTTATATTATCACATATTGTACGTGTTTTCTTTTACTCTTCATATATGTTCAGATAATAACTACACATTATTATTTTTTATCCTGATATGCTATTAAATGTTTTAAAGTTACTTGAAGACACTTCAAAATCTTGCATAATAACGACACTGTTTGAAAATGTTCGGAAAAAAATATTTCGCTTAATTTCACAGATAATTTCATTTCATTTTCACATAATTGTTTATTATATACTACCATATTGCTTCGTTATTGTGATTATTTATATATATATAACTATATTTACTTTTATATAGTACATCTTATGAATGTTACAGCTTCTAAAAATATATGTACTGTTAGTAACATAAAAAATGGGGATGATTTAAAAAAATGAAAAAATAACCTATTAAACAAAAATAACAACAACAACAACAACAACAACAACAACAACAACGAAATAACAACAACAGCAGCAGCATCACAAATAATAATAATACCAACAGACACTTTTTCAATAAAGCTTAAGAAACAAAGAATACCAGAATTGGATATCTTGATGTTGACGTTATATTGTCCCTTTCTTCAAAAAGGGACACCATATCAAAATAACAAAATGATGTCCCTTTAATCAAAAACAAAAAAAACAAAATTTATTAAAATGCTTTGGATTTTCTTGAGCTCTCAATTGCTTACGGGCCCAACTACATGCATCCTCTTTCCCGGGTCTTTCGATTAAAATCTTAAACTCCTGCCCTACTCTTGTTCGACTCCGTCTCAACTGTTCCACGGGTGGTCCCCTAGTACAGTACATAATATGTAACAGTTAGCTGCCCTACAACCCTTCTTTGTTCTATCTACTGAAAGCAACAACTCAATGCTTCGGAAGTTCACCGACAATCAAGTGTACAACCAGCGATTACAGCGATTTGCATTGCCTAAATACAGACATACACCGGTACCCCTGTGATTCCATGGCAGAAACCGGTACAAACTCGGAAGTACCCCACACTATGAAGGAAGTGCCTGACTCTTATCGCACAGACTGAAAACCAATCATCGACAAAGGAGGGGAATTTCTCCCAAAACAGAAAATCGGCAATTTTCAGGCCATTTTTCATACTATGTGAACGGAACGATTGCATCTTTTTGCACCCTTACCTTGAAGAGGGTGGAGTTCAATGTATCAGTCTCCTTCTGATACTCTGTCCTATCGTAACTGCCTGTCGTGAATTGTTTCCGCTGTAACACTTTCTACATTTCTGATGAAAGAGCAGCAGAATGAAGTGTCCTTACTCACTCACCCATTCACTCACTCACTAACTCACTCACTCACTCACTCACTCACTAACTCACTCACTCACTCACTCACTCACTCACTCACTCACTCACTCACTCACTCACTCACTCACTCACTCACTCACTCACTCACTCACTCACTCACTCACTCACTCACTCACTCACTCACTCACTCACTCACTCACTCACTCACTCACTCACTCACTCACTCACTCACTCACTCACTCACTCATTCACTCACTCACTCACTCACTCACTCACTCACTAACTCACTAACTCACTCACTTATACACACGTACAAGTACACACGACGCCGATGTAAAACATAAATGAGGCATGGCTGTGTGGAGCTGCCAGTCAATCAATCAAAAATTATGGGTTCAGACGCTTTTACCGAACTCAATACATTATACACATGACTTGCTAATTGCAGGTGATTACGTATTTTCTCGGCCATAGCGACATGAAATTGAACTTTTCCCGGTTTGAATCTATAAAATGAACTCCATAACCGTTGTCCATGGTTTATGTTGGTTTTCATGCCCGACTGTGACAGACGAAATAGCTTTGGTTGTAGCCGAGCCTTAACTCTCATTATGACCTATCAGATCGCTCATTGCAAATTACTAAAAAGACTACCAAGAATGATGTGGTTAATAATAGCGAACAGTCATATTTATTGAGGAATGGAATTAAAATAGTTTTTTATAGGTTAAGTAAAACAAATAATAAACAGACCTGAATGAAAGAGTAGAATAATTTTGACTTTACGCAAGGTGATTTGTACTTTGATGCACTGGCAACAGCGGATTATCATGGGAAAAAGTATTTTTCATCGAAAATTTGTACGTGTGCCAACATCAGATTCGATATCAAACTACGCGCTGAAAGAGACCTGAATATACTTTGAAATAACCAGAAACTCTCGATAGACTATATCCAGCAGTAAACACCTCCTCGTCATGACTTATCACCGTAATTATTGTAATGCGTTTCCATAGTAAAACACACCAAGTACGACCACCATGTCGGCCGCACTTTGGTGGGTGTCTCAAATACAAGTCTGATCGGAAATGGACACTTCACCGATTATTATATTTCTATGGCACTCTAGTCGGAGACTGAAATGCGCATTTATAAGCATGAGTGACGGAATATTGCCATATTTATGAGCGTGTTTGCTTGTTTTAGGCATGATTTACGCACTCCTGATAGAGATATTATCTTTGTACAACAAAATTGGCATTCTCTAACTACTTAACCTGAAGTTCAGTTACTGCAGTCATGATGGCCATCTAGCGGGATTCTGCCAGTCGAATTTCCGCACATCCAATCCAGTGAGTGAGTGAGTGAGTGAGTGAGTGAGTGAGTGAGTGAGTGAGTGAGTGAGTGAGTGAGTGAGTGAGTGAGTGAGTGAGTGAGTGAGTGAGTGAGTGAGTGAGTGAGTGAGTGAGTGAGTGAGTGAGTGAGTGAGTGAGTGAGTGAGTGAGTGAGTGAGTGAGTGAGTGAGTGAGTGAGTGAGTGAGTGAGTGAGTGAGTGAGTGAGTGAGTGAGTGAGTGAGTGAGTGAGTGAGTGAGTGAATGAATGAGTGAGTGAGTGAGTGAGTGAGTGAGTGAGTGAGTGAGTGAATGAGTGAGTGAGTGAGTGAGAGAGTGAGTGAGTGAGTGAATGAGCTTGTACCAAGTAGGAGTCAATCGGCCAACAATGCTGAAACTGGACCCGGCCGTCCTCAAAATGTCTGCCAGTCAGCTGGCAAAGCAAAACAAGCGAAAGAACACGGTCACGGCCAAACGGGTGCTTTTCTGGAAGGGAAAACGAAAGAAAGGATGGGCTCTGATCAAGGCTTTACTGCCTCAAATCGTTGATTACGGACGGCGGGAAGGATTGCTGCAGGTAAAGCTGTTGTTGTTGTTGTTGTTGTTGTTGTTGTTGTTGTTGTTGTTGTTGTTGTTGTTGTTGTTGTTGTTGTTGTTGTTGTTGTTGTTGTTGTTGTTGTTGTTGTTGTTGTTGTTGTTGTTGTTGTTGTTGTTGTTGTTGTTGTTGTTGTTGTTGTTGTTGTTGTTGTTGTTGTTGTTGTTGTTGTTGATGATGATGATGGTGTACTTCAGGCGCCTGAGCTGAGTGAAAGCAACAACTTCCACGTCCGACTAATGGAACTGGCACAACAGCAGCAGCGAGCGGGTAGATCTGAAGACGATGACCCTATTAAGGTATAATATAATATGATGGTTTTTTATTGTATTATTATTATTTTTTTATATGTTACAATAAATAAGTATACTGTCTTTCAAAAGTTACAGGCTGCTGTTTCAGGGATCTGACGATGGCCTGATTCGCAAGGCCATCCCGTACATGCCGGTGAAAGTGGCAGTGTTCTGCTTCGTGCTCAATATGCTCTGTCCCGGATTGGGTTGGGATTGGGATTCTTTTAACTTTAAATTAAACTGATTATGAAATAACCGTTTTCCTCTGAAGACACACAAATGGTTGTATAGCTTTGAGCTTCTTTTTAAGAGCTTTCTTTTAAAAAAACAAAAAGTGGATTTCTGAAAAAAAACATCTCATATTAAGCTTTTTCAAAATAACAAATTTATATTTCTGAAACAGTTACCCGAATTGCAGGCACTGTGGCCATAGCATTTTTCATACTGGCCTGCGTCGGTGAAGTACGACTCCATATGAAGGTTGGGTAAATGTCTGCATAAAATGTGTGAATCAGTATTTAGATTTCATTCTTGTATAACTTATTCAGGGTTGGGAAGGCTGAATCAATAACAAGAAATCAAGTTATAGGAAGGCTGTAATAGGAAGGCTGTTATAGGAGGGCTGTTATAGGAAGGCTGTTATTGGAAGGCTGTTATATGAAGGCTGTTAAGGAAGGCTGTTATAGGAAGGCTGTTATAGGAAGACTGTTATAGGAAGACTGTTATAGGAAGACTGTTATAGGAAGGCAAGCGAATGATGGCGGCTGTCGTCAACGTGCTCGTCGGATGCGCCCAATTTCTCACGGTAACATTTTTCCTCGTCGGCTGGTTCTGGAGCATCGCCTGGGGCGGACTGTTTGTTGTTTACGCATGTTCGTTGCAGTTTCGATACGTTCCATGTTCATTACGTTGCAAGTTCGCTAAGTTGCATGTTCGTTACGTTCCATGTTCATTACGTTGCAAGTTCGCTAAGTTGCATGTTCGTTACGTTCCATGTTCGTAACGTTGCATGTTCGTTAAGTTGCATGCTCGTTACGTTGCATGTTCGTAACGTTGCATGTTCGTTAAGTTGCATGCTCGTTACGTTGCATGTTCGTTAGTTCAATGTTCGTCACGTCGCATCGTTCCGTTGCATGTTCGTTCGTCACTTTGCATGTTCGTTCCGTTGCATGTTCGTTCGTCACGTTGCATGTTCGTTAAGTTGCATGCTCGTTACGTTCAATGTTCGTAACGTCGCATCGTTCCGTTGCATGTTCGTTCGTCACGTTACATGTTTGTTCCGTTGCATATTCGTAAAAAAAATTGCAGTGCACTACAAACGCATGCAGAAGCAGCGACGCGCCGAGGTTTTGGCGATCGCGGCTGTCGAAACGTTTACAAAGAACTCGTTGCTGCATCGCAGTAAAATGAAGGACATTATCAAACAACAGATGACACCAAGTTCCAGTCATGCAACAGGTGCTTCGATGATGGAAGGATGATGTAGATAACTTTTATATGTGAAATTATGTTTCAAACATAAAAAATTTACAAACATGTGTAGTTTGGTGCGATGAAATGAATACAATAACACCATTTTAATATATACAGTATAATGAAAAGTCGAATCTTTTATATAGGTGGGCCATGAAATGGTTCTGAAATTCAGCCTCCGTTGATTGCTTATTGTAGAGATTGGAGTCCAAGGTGAAATAAAATGAGTGGATTTGATTTTTTTTGCTTTTCCGAAAACAAAATCAATTTGTGACAATGATAACAACACAGAAATATCACCTTGCACGAAGAACAATTAACCCATGGTGTGATTACATTGAAACTCCTATACCTCTAGTTATGTTTTTATTGTTGCTTATTTGACACTATTTGCTGTTGGTGTTGGCAGCCAATACTAAGACGGGATAATTTTTAATGCTTGTACATTTGTAGAAAATCAAATAAATTATTTTGAAATCCCCTTCGCGACTTTGAAAATAAATTTGTGTGCCGTCCGACATGTTTATAAAAAAACTTTCAGTTGTCTTAGTATAAACCATCATCACCTATGTATAAACAGTTTGATCGTTTCGTCAGAAACTTCTCCCCCGGTTGCCCATATGTGTTTGAAGCCGAGTACAATCCCATGAAAGCCGAATTCAATCTCATGTAAGCCGAGTTCAATGCCATGGTAGCCAAGCTGATATGGCCGCATCATACACAAGATTTACCAGCGTTTGTTCCCCCAGCGCGGGTGCTGTGGCATTTATTTATTTTAAATCAATATGGAATCATAATTAATGACGGTAATACTCCAACGCGACTATGAAATAACAAGCAAGCTCGGGTGCATCACATAATTTACCAGCCTTATAGCCTGTCCGTGGTTTCTTGTTACCCACAACTTTTTTCAGCGTGAAACTTTTTCAATAGCGCAAAATTTCCCAACAGAGGTGGCCACGGGTTCGCAGAAAGTTTTTAGTAACAAGTTACCCCGATTCGACTATACATTCATTATTTATGGCATATGAATTTCAAAATGGTCTGTAATTGATTGTTATCTGAATCGAATACAGGAAAAATTGTGAAACGGTGTGCCATGTGAGCAACAATGAAAATGCAAAATATGTATAGTAAAAATTTTAGTGCAATATAACATTCTTAGTTTGTTAGGATTAAGTGACTGATAATGAACCAGTATCCGGAAGCATATTCAGTCATCATCATCTAATTAATTCACAATATTACACTACACTGCGATGTAATCTTTGAATAAAAATGATAGTGCGTGGCACTTGGGACATAATATGGTGGTCTGAATGATATTCTGTGAATTATAAATTTATGGATTATATTTTCTAGAAAAATATATGATTTTTACATATTTGAAACAAAAGTTTCACAATTGAGCGTCAGGAGTTCGACTGGGCGAGGGCGAATGCGAACTGTGATCAGACGAACTCGTTACTTGCGCAGGGTGCGGCTGTTTGGTGGGCGGCATCTGAAACATTAGGGTTGCATTTGAAACATTAGGTTTGCGCGTAAAACATTAGCATGAGTTTGAAACACTAGGTTTGCATGTGAAACATTAGGTTGGCATACGAAACATCGGTTTTCCTCTGAAACTCTAGAATTATGTCCGAAACATTAGACTTGCATTTTAAACATTAGGATCGCGTCTGAAACAATTAGGTTTGCGTCTGAAACCATAAACTGTATCTGAGAGATTAGACTTTTTTTTCAAAACATTAGGTTGGCATTTGAAACATCAGGTTTGCTGCTGATTGAAACATAACATTTTGGTTCAAAAACATTAGGGTTGTATTTGGAACATCAGATTTCTTAGCATATTAACGTCAACAGATGTTTCACCTGATCACTGGACTTGTCGGCATCAGATGACGTGGGATCGGCAACTCTTTTAGTGGCGGATCACGTTGATCTGGCTTTGGAGGTGTTGGTGCCGGTGGCGGATTGCACGACCGGGTAACGCTGGCCACGACTTCGCGTTTGTATCTGTTTGAGTCCGTGAGTGAGTGAGTGAGTGAGTGAGTGAGTGAGTGAGTGAGTGAGTGAGTGAGTGAATGAGTGAGTGAGTGAGTGAGTGAGTGAGTGACTGAGTGAGTGAGTGAGTGAGTGAGTGAGTGAGTGAGTGATTGAGTGAGTGAGTGAGTGAGTGAGTGAGTGAGTGAGTGAGTGAGTGAGTGAGTGAGTGAGTGAGTGAGTGAGTGAGTGAGTGAGTGAGTGAGTGAGTGAGTGAGTGAGTGAGTGAGTGAGTGAGTGAGTGAGTGAGTGAGTGAGTGAGTGAGTGAGTGAGTGAGTGAGTGAGTGAGTGAGTGAGTGAGCGAACTCGGTCTCTGGAGTCGGAGTCACTCAGTGCCTGCAATCGCTGCTGAGCCCGTTCCTGTTTTGCCTTCTCTTCGGCGGATCGACGTTCAGCCGCCTGTTGTTGGGCGATTTGTTGCTGGCCTGCAAGTAAGTTAGTGAGTGAGTGAGTGAGTGAGTGAGTGAGTGAGTGAGTGAGTGAGTGAGTGAGTGAGTGAGTGAGTGAGTGAGTGAGTGAGTGAGTGAGTGAGTGAGTGAGTGAGTGAGTGAGTGAGTGAGTGAGTGAGTGAGTGAGTGAGTGAGTGAGTGAGTGAGTGAGTGAGTGAGTGAGTGAGTGAGTGAGTGAGTGAGTGAGTGAGTGAGTGAGTGAGTGAGTGAGTGAGTGAGTGAGTGAGTGAGTGAGTGAGTGAGTGAGTGAGTGAGTGAGTGAGTGAGTGAGTGAGTGAGTGAGTGAGTGAGTGAGTGAGTGAGTGAGTGAGTGAGTGAGTGAGTGAGTGAGTGAGTGAGTGAGTGAGTGAGTGAGTGAGTGGTGAATGAGTTAGTGAGTGAGTTAGTGAGTGAGTGAGTGAAAGAGTGAGTGAGTGAGTGAGTGAGTGAGTGAGTGAGTGAGTGAGTGGTGAATGAGTTAGTGAGTGTGTTAGTCAGTGAGTGAGCGACCCACGTTTCAGTTCGGTCCATGTGATCAGACCGAGGGCGCGGAAGAACTCGTTTTCATGGACTGGTGTACTGCATGAAACATCATGTTCCACTCCATTTTGCTTCGGTTGACTGCCCTGATCAGGGACTGGTGCCGACGACGTACATGCATCCGGTAGTGAGTCGGGTAGAGCAGGCATTTCTGTATTTAGGCACTCAAGTATGAGAGAAGGTAAGTGAATGTCTGAACAGATTCGAGAGTGTTGATAAACCATTCCGACATTCTATTGGTTATGCTACATAGATTCCAGTTATCAGATCGCGAAACATCACCTTTTTCATGAATGAATAAGATTATGCTGTCTGATCTACATATGTTATATCATGCAGCTGATGAGTTGAGTTTAGATGCTTGGCCAGTCATCACCTCCTATCATAAACTTTATGAGGTCATGTTACTTGGTTCGGATGAGCTGGAAACTGGCATGTATGTAAACCACTTGTATTTGATTTTTATGATGAAAGTTGCACTCGAAAATTTCATACAACCAACCCCAAGTAATCAGTATAACTGGCAAAGCAAAACATGGTGTTCTATCATAAAGCCTGTACTGTATGTACAGGGTGTCCCATTTAAAAATGAACAATTTAAAGTGTTCATTTTTAAATGGGACACCCTGTATGTTGTTTCTACAAACAAGAATATTGCCCAGAATGACTGATAAAGAAACGATGCGGACCTGAAGTCAACTCAGTCGATCCCACAGGCTAACGATGCGAAAATGCAGAATAAGTGTCCATTAATAAAGTGGACGTGCGATATATGTAGTCTATCTAGAGTTTCCGGTTACACAGAACAGATTTTAGTGCACATTCGTATTTCCAGGAGGAACTCTATGTTTCACCGGACCTTTGGAACACATGAGCGAAACAGGTGCATATAATATAGCTGATTTATTGTTACCGCGTGTGGCCTTCCCTTGACCTTGCGCGCATGCGAAACATTAGGTCCAATTTAATAGTTACCTTTTTCCTCTTCAATTTCGAAACTTAACCTTTTAATGTTTTCAGAATAAGTTTCACTAATGAATTTTGAAGTTTCTAAACAGGAAAATAAAATAGTTCATCGCCGCAAAGTTGTTGTAACACTGCTGCTAAAGTTCTCACTAATGTTTCACATGCGCACATGCGACAAAGCAAGGCCACACATGGTAACAATAAACTAGCTATACAAATAATATTAAATACAAGATATGAATTCGGTCCAAACTATACATACACTGTCGCTTAGCCACATTAACTATGTAGGAAAAATCATAGCGCTAACCGGTTATAATCCGAATTAAGAGTAACAGTACATGAAAACAAGTTGACGACCATCTGTATAAGGACAATCAAAAACAATGAAATTGCACGGAAACTCAGTCCAATAAGTGAAGTGTGCGAAGTCGACAGTCATTATAATGGCTGGTTAGGACATTCGATCAAGAGATTAAGTTTGAATGCCCGCCGTTTTCAACATTTCCTCTGCATTTTGTGCTACAAGATGCAGTCTTCTTTTTGGTTATCGGTGCCGTGCAAAAAAGTCAGTGCCAGTGTATGTACGGATGAGCCTTCAGTAACTACGAATAAACTTGAAAACTGGCATCATTTCATGTTCGGTATCGTAATTTGTTGCGAATGCTAAATGATGACGGATTCGGTCTGACTCATCGACACCATCCAAGTATACTGTAGTGCACGAGCTCATTTGTGTACTGGGTCATTTTTCTTGTAATTATAATTAAAATTATAATGATTATAACTCGTACGTACTTTTATAAACCTTCTGATGGTTTTGACGTGCGTTCACTAAAACAAAGGAACAAACTAATAATTAGTCGTACTTGTTGATAAACTACTATTTGTTAAGTTTTATTCAATTATCTCAGTTCTAAAAGTTTAAATTCGAGTGCAACAAACGTGTTGCGTTAGTTTCAACCACACCAACAGTATATGTGAGACATACGGATGGATGTAAATATCATAAAGTACATACATACATACAGTACATGAGTGCGTGAGCTTCGCAGAAATACTTTTAATGACAAGACACTATGACTCAGTTACAGATAATCCGCAACAACAAAATTAGTCACTTGTGCCTGTTGGAAACTGACAAATTATTGAATGCCCAGTTGAACAGTGCACCAGACTGTGCGTTGAAATGTCACCGATTTGAACATTTATTTTCCCTTTCCAGGATTTGCTGTTACTCAGGAAAAAGTTTTAGTGCGCGATTCAGAAATTTAATTTAAATTTAAATTTAATTAATTTAATTCAGAAAAGCTATTCCATTAGCAGCATGCATGTAAACTTCAGAGAAAGAATGTTTTTTTTTCACTTAACGGTAGAACAACAGACGAGTGTTGTGCCTTATTCATTGAATGTGCGGTCCATGATTTTCCAAATTTTTGCATTATCTTCTGCAGTGCTGTATATGAGCATTTACCAAAAAAATAGGTGAAAAAATTGGGCACCAAAAGTTTCTGAATAACCAGAAACTTTGGGTAGGCTATACCACTGGCGGACGAGCCAAACCTCCAAAGGGAGGGGAATTTTCCCAAAGAGGGGGGAATTGGCAGAAAATAGGCTATTTTACCTACACCTTAAGGAACAAATTGTACTATTTGGAATTGCCAAAGAGGGGGGAATTCTACTTTTCCCACCCCTTCTCGTCCGCTAGTGGGCTATACTGCCCTTCAAACCAGTTTTTTGTTAAGTGATTTTCATTAATGAAGTCAACAGGGCACACTAGAACCATGTCAGAACGGTGTTTTCAAAGTGTTTAGAAAGCTGGAATAAGCTGAAACGTCGAAGCATTCCTCACAACCCCAGAGAACGTTGCACATGAAGGCAACACAACTACACATGCAACACGGATTCTTTAAAACGGTGGTTCGCTTGTCTACCTACATGGCATACTCGTGTTCCATGAAGGTTTCCGCGGTACAATCTAGACTTCAGATAGGTATCATGGTATGGTTATACAGTAACCCATGTGATGGCAAGGCACCGTATAGAGAGTCGGCTAAGGGAGCAACACATCGGTTAGGTTGTTTGCCGATTCAAGTACATTGTAATACATCTACAAGCAGAACGAATACACACGATCACAGACACCAATTCACAACACCGAATAGCCAACAAATAGGAAATATCATAAGCACAAAACACACACACACACACGAAATATAACATGTCCGACACACACACACACACGCATATATTGATGTGAACAGACATACAAGGAGGGCCGGGCCCCCAATGCGCGGAGGGGCCGCGCAACTATAACATGGCTATGGTTGGGCTCGTGGTGACACCTATTTTGGCAACACCAAAACAAGCTCCCCGAATGAAGTTTTGAAACGGTAATCGCATCACAGTTAGTGGAATGAATGTTAACGGGCTAAGCGTATGTGATTTGAAGGAAATAGCACAACTTGATGTTGTTTCTGGGTACTGCAAGAATGCTGCCTTGCAAACTATAGAACGCGTGTTACAGGGTGTGCGTGATAAATAGGAGTGGTAATAGGCAATGCTCACACGTCTCTGAAACGTTACTATGAAACAGCCACAGATTTGTCGAGTTTTTTTGTTCTTACTATATCGTTTCAAACCAATTTACAACAATTGAGGACATGATTTAATTGGAATAGGTACTGATTTTGAATTGCATTGAATTGAATTGTTTGAACGTTGCATGAACTGGTGACGTCTTTTGTTCGGAACTTCGACACAATGACAATAAAAAGACTGGATAAGAAAATCATCTTAAGCATAACACTTGATATCGCACATTAGGACACGTCATTCATTGCATAAGCAAGAAAGTTCCCCAAACAAAAGAGAATTTCTATTCGGCAAAAAAGAGAGAGAGTATGGTACATAATTGCATTTTATAGAATGAATCAGATTTTTTTCCATGAGATAATCGGCATTTTATACATTCTTTTCGCTTCCATTAGTGGGACAAGTTTCTTTCAGAAAATAAAAAACATATCACATATTTTGCATTAAATTCGGAGTAGAGGGTAGTTCACACTTTCTTCCATTTGTTTGAAACACTAGCGGACGAGAAGGGGTGGGAAAAGTGGAATTCCCCCCTCTTTGGCGTTTTCATAAAGTAGAATTTGTTCCCTAAGGTGTAGGTAAACCGGCCTGAAAACTGCCGATTCCCCCCTCTTTGACAAAACTCCCCTCCCTTTGGAGTATTAGCTCGTCCGCCAGAGCTTTCTTCCATTTGTTTGAAATATATTTACACCTCACAGAAGGATGGGGTTCATGGTTTACATAACAGGGTCTCCGAGATACATGGCTGGCTTTTATATATCATTGATTGCAAGTCAACAATAGATAAGTGTTAAAAGTAGTTAAAGAGAACGCAAATATTCTTATAATACGTATGTGGCCCAAATACGGTTTAGTCTAAAAATAAGATTCAACTAAAAATTAACTATATTATTGCGGTTCAACTATATTATGTATAACTTTGATTTACTGAATCATCATTCATACTTAGTATACTGTGGAATAAAAATGACTTACTAATAATTCACGAACACGGAAAAATACAGTTGTGGGTCAATTAAGGACACACAATTAAATGGCACCCTGTACTGGCAGAGTGAACGGGTCGGGGGCAGCCGAGTGCGCGAACGAGCGAGCAGTACTGACTGACTGGCTGGCTGTTGATGTGATACTGGGTGTACAGACTGCTTATATACTCGACTGTGTTGTGTGTGTACACCTGATACATACGTACCACACCATCATACCGTAATCAACAATCAGTGAGTCAGTGAGTCAGTGAGTGAGTCAGTGAGTCAGTGAGTCAGTGAGTCAGTGAGTGAGTGAGTGAGTGAGTGAGTGAGTGAGTGAGTGAGTGAGTGAGTGAGTGAAGGAGTGAGTGAGTGAGTGAGTAAGTGTGTGAGTGAGGTACTCACTGAATATAGGAGAATCAACTGGGTACGTTCAAAAGGGAACGATGTGTGATTATTCAGTCCATTTCGATATGTGTCTTCGCTTGTGCCACAGCTTACGGATATGTCATAGTAAATGTGTGAAGGAGTGAGTGAGTGAGTGAATAGATGAATGAATAAGTGAGTGAGATAGTGAGTAAGTGAGTGAGTGCAGAAACAGGTGCGCAGTCTAAACTACATATATAACCATTCAGTCACTTCAGTCCTAGTAAAGTCTGGTCAGAGTTTCTCGTTACTCCGAATTTTTCACCGTAATCCTTTTGGCGCGCATTTGAATTTCGGCGCGCATTCAAATTTAACCAAAAGTTTAAGCTTTTCACACTGCATGTGTGCAACATATTATTGAACATGATCAACTCATTAATTGTTTAGTATAAGGTTTTCAGAAAAATAATTAGTAACAAGATACCCTGACCAAGCTTTACATAGCTGGGCTTGCACAAAGTCATACAAATACAAAAAAATACATGAAAATCCGGTTGCCTACTGGAAATCTGGTTTAGCAAACTTTTACGAACTGCAAAACTAATACCGCGATCAAGATTCCAGACTCCCAGAATCCGATTTCAGAATATTGGTGCAACACTTTCTTACGTTTCTTAATTTTTGGCATTGAAAAACCAGTTTTCAGAACGACTTGTGCGACTTTCCGACTTTGGGAGACTGAATTTTTTTATTTATTTTTTTATTTATTTTGATGGCCTTTAGCGTTCTGGATCTTCAAGACTTTTGAGCAAACACAGACAGACAACATATGCATCGGAACAAAAAGAAAATGGAATTCTGCAACAATATTCCACATTCCAATTCCATCTTCTAAGCCATTCAGAATTCGAAAGCAGTCTCTATTACTGCATACAGTACAATATACAGTAAACGAAAAATATATGCGTCGAAAATCCGGATTTCCGCGCAACGGTAAAATATCATGTGACAAGATTACATATGTGAAACTGATGACATTCAGTCATTTTTACTCTATTAGATGATATAGTATATGTCTACATATAATATAATAATATTTTATTACGAATATATGAAGGCTTCTTCATTCCACAAATGCAAATCCAGCGAAGTCATAAAAGCAAAACAGAGAACAACAAAATGATATAACTGACATGATCACAGATGAATCAGACTGAATATAGATATTTTACAAAATGTTGTACCTAATAAACATCGAAGCGAATATAGATATTATACAATATTTTCATCATTATAAACTGAATATAGATATCATACAAGATGTTAATATATCTACTTACATATACAGAGTGAAAAAATGTTTTTCGTCCAATAAACATCGTAATGAAAATGAACATAGATATTACACAAATACTTTGTTCTATACAAACATCAGGGTGTAGGTGACTTAATGAGTTAATGATTTTTAAAATATTTTTTAAGTGTAAACAGCTTATGGACAACTGTGACAAAAATTTGTCATATACGATGTAATAGTCTTGACTTTGAATAATATTTACGGATATTTTTTTGTTAACTATCCACACAATGACCTCGCTTTGTCACAATTATTCACCAATGATATGTATACATCGTATAATTTATCTTTCAGCGAAAAGGAGAACAAAATTCGTTCCTTCAGACACATCGGAGGAAACTCTCAACTAAAAAAATTTGTGTTTTGTGATTTCCTTGTAGGAAAGAATGATTAATTAAAAAGTACAAAACGTACCTTTTCTTCATATTTATTATTTCGTATTTAATTTTTATTATCGTTATTTTTTACCTTTTTTATTCTGTTAAACTCTGACTTCCATTGGTTGTAGTAATCGAACGAGTTGAAGCAGTGCCCCAATTATTGGTCCCCAAAAAAATCAGTTCACAAATTACAGTCCCCAAATTATAGGTCCCCGATTCTCCGGTCTTCTCCTATTAGACACCCGTCGTAGTTACTACCTGAAACCAGTGACTGACTGTCTCTCTGTCTGACTGACTGACTGACTGAATGACTGACTGACTCACTGACTCACTGACTCACTGACTCACGGTCTCACTGACTCACTGACTCGTTGACTCACTGACTCGTTGACTCAATGACTGACTTACTGAATGACTGACTGACTGACTGACTGACTGACTGACTGACTGACTGACTGACTGACTGACTGACTGACTGACTGACTGACTGACTGACTGGACTGACTGACTCACTGACTGACTCACTGACTGAATGACTGACTGACTGACTGACTCACTGTCTCACTGACTCACTGACTCGTTGACTCACTGACTCGTTGACTCATTGACTGACTTACTGAATGACTGACTGACTGACTGACTGACTGACTGACTGACTGACTGACTGACTGACTGACTGACTGACTGACTGAATGACTGACTGACTGAATGACTGACTGACTGACTGACTCACTGACTCACTGTCTCACTGAATCACTGACTCGTTGACTCACTGACTCGTTGACTCATTGACTGACTTACTGAATGACTGACTGACTGACTGACTGACTGACTGACCGACTGACTGACTGACTGACTGACTGACTGACTGACTGACTGACTGACTGACTGACTGACTGACTGACTGACTGACTGACTGAATGACTGACTGACACTGTGTTTGACTGACTGACTTCAATTGTAGGTAATCGAACGAGTAGAAGCACTTGACGACGAATTGTGCGGTTCATTGATAGGTAAATTAGGCAGTTGCTACCTGAAATTGGATACTGACTGACTACATAATTGACTGACTGACTAACTGACTGACTGATTGACTAACATATGTATTGACTGACTGCCTGACTGACTGACTGACTGACTGAATGACTGACTGAATGACTGACTGACTGACTGACTGACTGACTGACTGACTGACTGACTGACTGACTGACTGACTGACTGACTGACTGACTGACTGATGGACTGACTGACAGACTGACTGACTGACTCACCGTGTGTCATCTGCCAGAGTATATTACATAAAACAAATATGAACGTGTCATCGGTGATCGGTTTACTATGACATATCCGTAAGCTGTTGCACAAGCGAGCAGACATATCGTGATGGACTGAATGGTCACACTTCTTTCCCTTTCGGACGTACCCAGTTGATTCGCCTATATTCAGTGTATTTAATTCACTGACTCACCCACTCACTCACTCACTCACTCACTCACTCACTCACTCACTCACTCACAAACTCACTCACTCACAAACTCACTCACTCACCTCACTCACTCACTCACTCACTCACTCACTCATTCACCCACCGAGCCAGTCGACAACTTGGAGAGCCGGCGCAGTTCCACAACCACCATTACATAAAGGATGGTTAGTACGATTCCAAACGTGCAGTTTACAGCCGTGTTTACATACGACGATCGCTGCATATACATATGCGGGTAAATCGACTGACTGACTGACTGACTGACCGACTGACCGACGGACTGACCTTCAGATTGTGATCGGGTGCTTCGATGGGATCAAAGACCATAATGCCGATTCGACTGTTGTAAGCGGTGGTGAACATGGGCGTGCACAACAGACCAGCGAAGCATACGAAGTAGACGACACTTCCGGCACACCAGTACCATGCCTTGTGGCCACCGAAGTAAGTGGCTGCTAGCGTCTGAAGTCAGACAGTCAATCAGTCAGTCAGTCAGTCAGTTAGTCAGTCAGTCAGTCAGTCAGTTAGTCAGTCAGTCAGTCAGTCAGTCAGTCAATCAGTAAATCAGGCAGTAAATGAACCTTTGAGTACATGCCCATGACACGACTGATAGCCAACACTATGCACATAAAGGCATACATGCCCCATAACGCTGAAAAATATCAGGTTGCATAAGCCTAAACCTAAGCCTGAGCCAACACGAATCACGATGTTCATGAAGGCTTACTTGACCCATAAGCCTGAAAAGTATCAGATTATAGGCTTAGGCCTAAGTCTAAGCATAAGCGTACACGAGCTTTGGAAGTAGAATAGATGAGCATTTTCAAACATATTTATATTTTGTTCAATTTTTTTTGTTTCCAAAAATAACCAACCATTAGCGATGGCCCCGACCAGCTTGGCAATGATGAAGACGTTGGGATCACACAGAGGTGTACCCACCGCCGACATTATCGCAGCTATAATTATTTATAATCATAATTATTCGTAACTTAAATCGTTTATAACTTTAATCATTTATATTTATACTTATTCTTAACTATCATAATTTATAACTATAATGGTTTATAAGTTTCCCATTCGATTATCGCTTGGAAAATTTCTGGCGAGAAAATTCAAAATGTTTTTGGCGCACGCTCATATGAATATACGTTGTTCAGAGTATATTTGTTATCTGAATTCTTTCGAAGTGTGCGCTTTTTCATCAAATAATCTATCTATATTTAATAAAAAAAATCCAGAAATTCCAGATAGTAAAAAAGTCAGAAAATCTCAGGAACAAACGTATGAATGCGGAGAAGGTGAGCGCGGAGAGGTCAACGATGCCCATGAAGCCCATGAGTTTGTAGCAGGACTCGTCGATGAGGGGCTGCCGCAACAGCACCATCAAACAGGGCACGTAGAACGGCAGGTATAGGGCGCCATGTACTGAGTACGCTGAAAGTATACCATCAATTATAACATGAAGTATACCATCAAGTATAACATGAAGTATACCATGAAATATACCATGAAGTATACCGATAAGTATGCCATGAAGTGTACCATGAATTATACCATGAAGTATACCATGAAGTATACCATGAAGTATAACATGAAGTATAACGTGAAGTATACAATGAATCATACCATGAAGTATACCATTAATTATGCCATGAAGTATAGTCGAATTTTTTGATTACGCCTTTTTTGGGAACTTTTTTGTGTAAAACCTTTCCCTCACCAAAAAATTAGCGGTCGAAAGCAGCAATTTGGGTTGATGAAAAGGGTTTACACACAAAAAAGTTCCTAGACATAGTCATAATCATCTTTTTTAGAAAATTTTCTGTGTGTGAAACCTCTTCATCAACCCAAATTGCTGCTTTCAACTGCCAATTTCTGGGTGAGGGAAAGGTTTTACACAAAAAGAGTTCCCAAAAAAGGCGTAATCAAAAAATTCGACTATATGCCATTAAGTATACCATGAAGTATACCATCATGTAAACCATTCTCAGTTGATTAGGTTGACAAAAATTCAACGAACTTTCATATTTATCATTATGTTAAATTCAACTTTATGCCATGAAGTGTACCATGAAGTATACCATGAAGTATACCATGAAGTATAACATGAAGTATACAATGAAATATACCATGAATGATATATGTATCTATGTACTAACCAATAGCCACATAGTTGTTTCGCCAGTACGTCGCATTACAATCCATGGACGCTTTAGTATTCGGGAAGTTATTTCAAAATGAATGAAATCTGCATTCAAAACGAGGGCATTATGAGTCTGGATCTGTGAAAACAGTTTATTCAGAGTTTTGGGCCACTTCTAGGGATGAAATTAGGCCGACTGTAAAGAAATTGCAATTTTCTTCGTCGCATGGGAGTTTTCTAGAACACGGTAATACATTGCGATTCGGGCTAGTGAGATCCACAGCTCATGAAACATCTGATACAGTTTCATGCAATGTTTGGTGTTCTCAACTGATTAGAAGATTAAATTCAAATACGCGCCATTGCATCATTAATTTATTTAACGACTCTTCTGATTCTGAGATTCAAAACCTTTTTTTCAGAAATGCAGTGAAATGTGTCATCACTGTGGTCATCAAAAATGTCAGTGCATTAATGAAAAAGTTCTTACCGTGGTCCGAAAATAGTTTGGTGTTTACAAGGAAAACCTTATTTCATCTGGTATGTACATATGTACAGTATGTATACGATTCAGCTATAAATAGGCTGGCCGTGCGCTTAAAATAGAAATTTCCATACTATGCGAGAGTGGCGGCCAATTATGGCGCGTAATGCCAGATGGTTCCGGTATAAGTACTTTGCCGTGATACTGACACTCGATTGTTGTTTACGATCTTCGTGTCGTGGATGCAAAATTCCAAAACCCAAAAAATTTTCTAGAATTTTTACTACACGCCAAAATTTTTATAAATTCCAAATGAAGTTTTACTGTCCGTTAACTCCCGATTACCTATCGTAAGGCTGGCTTGTCCGAGCGGGAGCGAGGACAAGCGCGTTAGGCCCGCGCAGCGGTGTTTTTTCAGTGGTTACCCATCTTAGTATGCGAACAAAAAATTTCGTGTATGGGAAAAATTCTAGGAAAATTTTTGGGTTTTGGAAATATGCGTCGTGGATATAGAATAGCTTTATCAATTGGTTAGAAGACTGAATTTGGGAAACAGACCTAATTCTTTTCGGTTCACCAATGTGCAACCGACCTCCAAAACGCAAAGTTCTATTTCCACCGTCCCAGTTGTTTCGGTAATAATCCGAGCACTGATTTCTACAATGACATAGTCCATTCACCGTTTTGCTTATTGTCACTCAAAAAATCACTCAACCATTTTCAAATCGGCTTTGCGCGCGTCGGAGTTTACGCTGCACTGCAATTTAGACTCTGAAACAAAATATGAAGTACCACAACCGAATGCTACAGTACGTGACGCTCAGGGGCGTGGCCAACCAATTAGCGACGGGTATGAAGTGGCCGAAATTGTGGCGAGCTAACCGCTTGTCTGGGTCACATCTCTTTGTATTGTACTGTAATTATCAATAGCTGGTCAACATGATGATCATTTTTCTATTTATAAATGGTTCACCGTGATGATGTGCTGCGATGACTGTGTACTCAAAATCAAATTTATTCAGTTGTTATGCCATAATAGCAAAGTAGGATACCAAGTCACAATAGTGAAATAACGGTCATCCGATTTACAATGACAATCACTGATCATCAACAACGTTCTTGAAAGCGCTGTGTCTCAACCCGGGGCTCGAGCCAGAAACGTCGGCGAGCGAAGCCGACGCCTTAACCACTTGACGAGGGAAGCCACAAATTCTATTATACTGTACGGCTATGTACAATAGCCTATCCACGGTTTTTTGTTACTCTTTTGCTAAGTCTTTGGCGCGCAGTTTGAAATTCAAATCTGCTTTTGGCCAGCTCTAAAAAATGAGAAAAAATCCTTTTGTCCACATGATCTTTTGACAACATTGGAACGGTGCTCAACTCATTGCAAGGACTCATAGAAATAATTTTTAGTGACAAGAAACCTTGATCAAGCTATAATGATCTGTGAATGGAGTATTTAAATGTACGTTTCATTCATGCATTTATCATTGCACCGTACTATGGGCCTCCACTTATCCTCCAAGTACGCATCAAAGTTGATGCTGAATTCATACGCAGGCAATTTTGAATTCCTAGCATTTCCCATTCTAGATCGAACGAAATTGAACAAAATGCCGCAGGCCGATGTAGGAACTATGGATCCGACTACAGAGTATACCGAACCTTTTTATTCACTAATAATACGCAAATGTAAAAAACCTAAATATTTGAAAAGAAAAATTGGCATGAAAGAATAAAAATATTTTTTACGATTTTCAATGTGCACCGAATAACAGATTTTCAAGTCAAACTCCACGGGAAATAACTTTTTCGAGCGACAAGAAATCCTGTTAAAATATAAATGCTTATGTCGCTTCCCTCGTCAAGTGGTTAAGGGGCCGGCTTCGCTCACCGACGTTTCTGGTTCGAGCCCCGGGTTGAGACACAGCGCATTCAAGAACGTTGTTGATGATCAGTGATTGTCATTGTAAATCGGATGACCGTTATTTCACTATTGTGACTTGGTATCCTACTTTGCTATTATGGCATTACAACTGAATAAATTTGAATTTTGAATTTGCTATGAATAAGAATAAGAGACGCATCGCTCATTAATGTTTGTATAAACAAAACATCAACGAAAAATCTGCTACTCATGCATGCCGAATGAGAAAATCGGCTTCATTGACAGATTGCGTTGTACATTCTAATATAGCCTATCCAGGGTATCTTGTTACGCAGAGAGGTTTTGGTTTGATTTCAAATAAACTTTTGACGAAGTTTACAGGATTTTCTTCCACGTAACGATCGATAACCAGATACCTTGACCCACTGGCGGACGAGATAATCCTCCAAAGGGAGGGGAATTTCTTCAAAGAGGGGGGAATTAACTGTTTTTGGCCATTTTACCTACACCTTATGGAACAAATTCTACTTTTTGGAACTGCCAAAGAGGGGGGAATTTCACTTTTTGGTTCTTCCCTCGTCCGCTAGTGCCTTGACCAAGCTGTCCGTATTCAGGGGTTGGGTGACTCGAGTTAGAGATGCGTGATGATATTACAGCTTTTGAGCAGTTGATGTTTGGCTGATTGATGTTGTAATTTGCTGACATTAAATGTGGAGATATGTATTTCGTTTGCATATGGATGACCCATCTCCCTTGGGATCAGCTCAATGAACTCTTGACGCTTAACAGTCAAGGAATTTATTGTAGTTATCAATCATTTTTTCTATGGGGCCAGTAGCGAATTCATGCAACATTGAGCGCGCAACATGTTGTCGTTTCGTCATGACATGTCCAGATATCATGCGACAAGTGTTTCAAATGTCATATGGAAAATACAGGGTGGGCCAAAAAAAAGCACACAGCTTTGATGATTAATAACTTTGTGAGTACGACTCGGATTAATTAACGGTGTGCGTCATTTCAATCAGTAAATTTTTGAAATTGTGTAACCCTAATTATATAAAAAAATTTCGATGCAATCAGAAGTTACGCAAAGATTTCTAAAAATACCATTTTTCAACCGGGTGGAAGTTTTCATACATATGGGTTACAATAGATATTTGATGATGTTTTCTACGGCTCAAACGAATTGTTTTGGTTTATTTAACGTTATTCAGTTAAACCCTAGCTAATGAATCTGTTCAAATAATATTTTCACTAACTCAGAATAAAAAAATACTGATTTTAAAATGGAAATTACCATTCATGATTGAATACGGGCTGTTGAGCGTTGAGCAGAGAACGTCCATATTATTGAGCATGTCATCAACACTAATATGCTTTCTATGGGTGTAAAACTTCTCAAAAACATTGTTTCTTAAATTTATGTGTAATTTCTGTTCTCTTTGTGTAAATTTATTGTTGTAAAAAATAAAGTTTTCTCAAGGGTTCTCAGCAGCACAACAGCAACTTTTCGGTAAAAGTTTGATATCTTCTCAAAAAAATTAAATTTATCTATAATAATTATACTAATGAAAGTCAAAGATATACCAGTTAAAATGATGCAAACCGCAGTTCAATCCGATTCTTAGTCACTGAGTTATTAGCCTCCAAAGTTGTGTGGTTTTTATTGGCCCACCCTGTATATATTTTTCGAATCTTTGAACGCGTGCAAAGAGCAGATTTGAATTCAAACAGCAAACTTCCTGAATAACATGAATCCCCTACATTCATTCCTTAGTATTTATTCGTCATTAAAAGCACATCGTATTCCACCTTTCTACGTGATGTCCTCGATTACAGTAACGAAGTAAACACGTTTACAAATCAAGTCTCAAATTTCTACGTTAGCTTTTGAGTATAGTGAACTTGACTAAGTAACTGACTGACTGGCTGTCTGACTGACTGACTGACTGACTGACTGACTGACTGACTGACTGACTGACTGACTGACTGACTGACTGACTGACTGACTGACTGATCGACTGACTGACTGACTGACTGACTGACTGCGTAACTTGACCAACGGACTTTCAAAAGCGAATTTATATAAAGATTTCTCCCATCCAAGGATTTTTGGAACATGGAATCCAAGACCTAAGTACTGAAGTTTCTTTAAAGAATAGATAGCAAGTACAACACATCACGGACAACACAACTGCGATAGAATGTATACTGACCACCAAAGATGAGAACAAAGCAATAGAAATACAGTATGTTGTGTAGATTATGGTGTGATTTGGTACTACAATTAACAGCGTTGATTATTGGTGCGTAAACATGCTATTCTACATTAGTTGTCTGTTGCATAGTAACATCCGAATAACAAATGTGATGATGTCAATATACCGATAAGTGACAGTCATCAAATGTCGGTCTTTGTTCATTTGACCAGTCGATGTAAACACACATCTTATATATTAAAACTCCAATGTCCGTATGTATGTATGTATGTATGTATGTCCGCAAGCGGTTCCATATAAATATCAGAAGTGAAACGCAAATAAACTCTTTTTGTCATTTTCATGCAGAAACAAAAAAAGTATAATCATCACCCTCTCTCATAAAAGTTGAGTTGATATTGACATCAACACCCTCAAAGGAAGTTCCCTAAATTCACTGAACTGGAAATATCATTGACCTTAACTGAAGTTACCGTAATTGTTGTGCCACGGGTTTCAATGTTTCTATTTTAATGTGGGAATACAAAAGCTTTTTCCATGATTAACCGAAACATCAACACCTTTCGTCAAGAATTTATTCCTAGCTAAACTGTAAAACGTAATCAGTCTTTTTCAAATAAAATACTTTTGTTAAAATCAAAAGCCAATAATTTTGTGTTTAGGTGGTCGGGTCAAGTTTTTTCATCTAATGTTCACTACAAATTATCGGATCGGGTCATGAGATAATAGAAGTACCATTTTTTACGAGATGGGGCTTTAATATAAAATTTCATGGATCGAAAAAAAATTAATAATAGCCAAACTCCACGGGTTGTAATTTCAACTATTTTCCACGGGTTCTTTTAACTAATGTTACCCCGTAATTATACTGAGTGGGTATAAAGTTAAAATTTAAAAAGTCGGGTTCAACGGGTTGATATTGTGCGTTATAGATTACTCCATATCGTGTAATCAGGGAAATATATAAAAGAAGTTGTATTGAGTTGAAAACGTTACGGGTGGCTCTAACTTTTTGACGGGTTTTTGTTACAGTATTCTGTCAATAAACTAAACTCTAGACTAAAGTTTGAACGATCAACGGGTCGGGTTAACACAACCGAACACTTATAATGGTATACAAAAATATACTGCATCCTCGGGTTTAGTGCAGGAAATGGTTATTATTTAACTTGATCGTCCGTTGCCCTGCAACGGGTTTACCCTAGTTACTCTTAAAATTGCTTTATTTTTAAAGGTAGACGATGATTCATACAACACAGCACGTACATAACTGCGATGGATGAAGTATACTGTATACTTTGATTGTGGGGTAACTTTTAAAAGTGTATAAAAGTGTCACATTAGTTGTCAGTTTCAAAGCACCATCGAATATCAGATGAGATGATGTATCTCAGTAAGTGACAGCCATTCCATGTTCTCCTTTGTCCATTTGAACAGTCAATGTAAACCCAGATTAATCTCTAAAGATTGTTTGTCTTCAACCTCTGAATTGTATTGTGATGTTGTTCGTATCCCAGTCAGTGACAGTCATTATAGTTTATCTTTGTTCGTTTGAACAGTCGATGTTAGAATACTCTTTTCAAAAGATTGTTCAATTTTAGCGGTAGATGATGTTTAGCGAACGATCTTTTCAATAAGGCTAGTGAACTGATGACAGATCGATGATAAAGACATTAATCAAGTCTGCATTTTTATATAATAAAACATATTTAATATTGAAAGTATCCATATCAAAAGACTATAATAACATCATAAACTGAATACGGATATCTTACCGATCACCGGCCGATGAGCTAATCTTCCAAAGAGAAAGAGTTTTTTCTAAAAGGGAAGAATCGGCAGCTTTCAGGTTATCTAACCCAGACCTTCCGTGACGTTATGAGAAACAATACTGCATGGGACATAATGTTCTTCATGAACGGAGGTGGGGTCATAATATTTGTATAGCTTGGTCAAAGTATCATGTTATCAGAAACTATTCCTTCAAAACTGTTACTACAAAAAAAGAACAAAGCACACTGTTATCCAAATGTCATTTTGAAAAGATTTTATTTGTCCCAACCTTAAAAGCGTATGAAACATTGATTTGAATTCAAACTGCGCGCCAAAAACTGTTTTGAGTAACAAGAAGGTCTGGATAGACCATAGCATGTCCAATTGGCATTGTGTCACGCACATTCCGGCTTTAACATGTTGCCATAAGTTTGACGATGCTTATTACTCTAGAAACTGAATAATGAAAAACATCATCAAGATGTATCGTTGTTAAAAAAATTACAGTTTCGTTGCCGATCCGGCGGACGGCTCCAGCAGTTCAGACAGATACAGGAATGTTCGGTAAATGTTGCCCATGCTCAACGTAAAACAAAGTTTTCCTTGAAACTAATTTGATTATGGCGTCAAATGAATTGTGTTAAGGCTGCTTGTGTTCCATTAGTTGTCCATAAGGCTGCTGTTAGTTCTTTGGGCCAGATTTGTGTTCGAAAGTAAAAACTAGAAAACAAGTCACCGTTTTCTTAACCATGAATCAACTTGCTTTTCAGACGCATCTATTCAGTCATAGCTGTTAGATGAGAGAGGCATATTCACTATGAAATGCTTTGGTAAACTTTATGTTGGAAGAGAAAGTTTGGTCACTGTTTAGCAAACCCTCTATGGGAAAAGGTTTTACTGAACATACATAACTCGCCACATGGAATTCCCCTTCCAACTTTTACTCAACTCTGGTCGTCAGATGTTTCATAGAATGTCAATCAGTGTGAATACGGTAAGGTATTTCCTAATTTTGTCATATCATAGAGATAAATACCGCCAACGCGTTTGGAAAATCAAATAATGGTTGCATATACATACATGTACATACTGTATAGTCGAATTTTTTGATTACGCCTTTTTTGGGAACTTTTTTTGTGTAAAACCTTTCCCTCACCCTGAAATTGGCGGTCGAAAGTAACAATTTGGGTTGATGAAAAGGTTTTATACACAAAAAATTCCTAAACAGGGTCATAATCATCTTCTTTAGGAAATTTTCTGTGTGTGAAACCTTTTCATCAACCCAAATTGCTGCTTTTAACTGCCAATTTCTGGGTGAAGGAATGGGTTTACACAAAAAAAGTTCCCAAAAAAGGCGTAAGCAAAAAATTCGACTAAATGAACGTGCAATGGCACTCAAATCAGTTTTAGTTTTGTACGAACTTTTTTTTTAAACAGTTTTTGAAATTTTTTTTGAAAAACTTGCAGTTAAAATTTTTTTTGAAAAACTTTTTGAATTTCTATCCAATAATGTATCCCTAAGATGTATAACTTCTGAAAGACCAGTGGAAAAAACATTTCACATACACACGTTTTGATTGTGTATAATTTTAACGACTTAATTTTTTTTAACGGGCTTCACTTTTATTCGGTCATCAACAACTTTCACGGCTTCTTGGCAGCTGCGGCCTTTTTCTGAAAGTAGTTTAATACAGTAAAGTTATAATGTTGAGCACTGCACCAGTATTATACTGTATATAATAAGTATGTATATGTTGATATTAATAATATTTAAAGTTTTTCTAGACCGTCTGTTGATGATTATCTATACATAGAAGCACGCATTCTTAGCCAAAGGTAATCGTAGATAACTGTGTCAAAATGAAGGTCGATAACCTGCTACAATAACCAACCATATCTGACTTGGGTTCCGACTTGGAATCCTCTTCATCTGAGTCCAGATCAACGGGTATCTGAAAAATCATAATAGTACAAGAAGTTTCTTGAAAAATTCGTTCAGTAAATTGCGGCCAACGATACTTATCTACATCATATTGTAGACGACTGCAATATCATACACATACGATGATAACTTTGTTTTGTGATGCATCATCTACATACATATGTACATGTAGCTATAATGATTCAATGTGCGACATTCATGATTCAAAATAAGTCAATTTTCTTATTCTTAACTGATTTTGTGCAAACACAATAACACTAATATATTATGTACCACCGTCGATTCGTCCAACATGCATTACTGATAACATAAAATGATACCATCCGAGAATCTTACTGAATACTGAGATAGCGGGCTTTCAAGTGCAATGTCCTTTTCAAATATGAATATGATTATTTATTTTATTTAATATAATATGATTTATTATAAATGCTTTAACGTTTTTCTTTGGTGCTTTGGTGGCAACATTCGCCGGTCTCTCCGAGTCGGTGTCCGAGTCTTCATCTTGAGTCTGTCGACTCGATTTTCCTTGCGTGGACGCCATCGATCGTGATCGTTTGGCTGCATTATTACATATGATAGCTAACTCGCTCACTCACTCACTCACTCACTCACTCACTCACTCACTCACTCACTCACTCACTCACTCACTCACTCACTCACTCACTCACTCGCTCACTCACTCACTCACTCACTCACTCACTCACTCACTCACTCACTCACTCACTCACTCACTCACTCACTAACTCACTCACTCACTTACTCACTCACTCAGCTCAGCTCAGCTCAGCTCAGCTCAGCTCAGCTCAGCTCAGCTCAGCTCAGCTCAGCTCAGCTCAGCTCAGCTCAGCTCAGATCAGATTAGCTCAGCTCAGCTCAGATCAGATCAGATTAACTCAGATCAATTCAGATCCAATCAGCTCAGATAAGCTCAGCTCAGCTCAGTTTAGCTCACTCACTCACTCACTCACTTTTGCTGGGGGCCTTGGGTTTGCCGAGCATTTCGTGCGGTTTCATGGGGTTGACGTTGCGCAGACGATTGTCTCGCTCCGGGTCGTATCCGTACTCGGATAGGAAGAAACGTTTCTCACGGCCCGGGATGTTGAACTCGATAATCTCCTGTCAAATAAAATATTTCTTATTTTCAGTTTTTTTATTATTAACCCTTTGATGGTCCACATGTTTATTGTGTTACAAACATTTGAAACAGTTACACGATGTTCACACTGCGCGTATCATATGTGAAGGGCATTATGCGATCGAGTGAATATTACATGAGTATATGTATTGTGCAATACATTTATGTGATTACGGTTAGGTTACCTTTATATCATTACCATTAAGCGATCACCATTACGACCAACCGACAAACAAAACGAAATTTTGCTATATTGTATTTATAAAACTGATATTTTTTGAAACTCACATCTTCATTAATCTTTATGTGACTTTGACTCTCTCGCGCGGCATCCGCTTTTTCCGGGGACATCATGATCGGGTTGAGCTCGTGCTTGATTGGGACGGGGACGTCCTGCATGGGGTTTCACTCTTTTTAGTGAGCAAGTTAACAAGTGAGTGAGTGATGAATGAGTGAGTCAATTGAGTTTGAACAAGCCATTCGGGTTTTTGCTCCGACACGTACTCAAAAGATATAACTCGTTAGTCTGGCTCCTTTGTAGTCTAGAGAGAGATTGAGGAAAAGGAAAATCCCATCATTTTGCTCGGAGCTTTTCGAAAACTATCTTAGCCTACCCATGGGTTCTTGTTACTCAGAGAAGCTTTTGGCGCAAGTCTCACTTTTACAAATACAATTTTACAAGTTTCTTGGTATAAAAAAATAAAAAAATAGTGAAATTGGTACTAGACAATTTCTTAATTTTTTCCTTTTTTACTCTTCTAATCATTGAAGAATGTAAGGCCACCAACCAATACATCCTCATCAGTTACTAGATTGGGCACCTTTGTCACCACCTTAGCCTTCTCCAGTGTACCACCGGTCACGGGCTTGCGCTGCATCTCCAGATCCAGAATCTGGACAGATGAGTGAGTGAGTGAGTGAGTGAGTGAGTGAGTGAGTGAGGGAGTAAGTGAGTGAGTGAGTGAGTGAGTGAGTGAGTGAGTGAGTGAGGGAGTGAGTATGTGAATGAGTTTGACAAAAAAAAACAATTCAACCGAGAATTTTGCCCGGCGCTCTACGCGCTCCTGTCGGCTTCTCCGCTTCTCCTTGCGTAGACGCCAGTGAGCGTAGAGGAAAGCGGCGAGCACGAGCAGGCAGTACAGGATGAGGAGCAGTATAGCGTACGGGAGCACGCGTGAACGAAAATGCTCACGTGCTCCTCTGAAACATCATGTGTTTTGTTATTTCGGAAATTTCTAAAGCGTTCACGGAAATCTCTGACAGATGACTGACATGACAATCAGATTGAGTTTAGTTTACGAGACTCAATGTAATATTGCCATTACAAGACTATTGGGTAAGCACAATAAGGGTCATGTAAATCTTTGAAACATTATTATCACAAAAAAGCTTATCTTAATCGAACCATATTAAGGGAACGGCCTAGCGGCCGTCCCTTGATGTCAGCCGAAGACATGATATAACCGTTTTTTATTCGTTGAACACGAATATTACAATACGAAAAACTGTTTTCAATAGAATAATTTCATACTTGTTACATAATGTAAGTATGTCACTAAACCGACTTTCTCAATTTCTCCGTTTTCTCGTGGTCAGTGAGCGGTGCCTTTGTGGTTTTTCCCACAACCGGTAGAGGGATGGTTGTTACTGTCGTTGTTGTGGATGATGTTGTGCTTTTAGTTGTAGTTGTGGTGGTAGTTGTAGTTGATGTTGTTGTTGTTGTTGTTGTTGTTGTGGTTGTTTCTGTGGTTATTTCTGGTTCTGCTTCTGTGGTAATGCTCAGTTCTTCAGACGTCGGCTCAGCTGGCATCGACTCAGTCATCGTCTGTTCTGTCCCCGTTTCCTCCGTCACGTCTGTGGGCCTTGACTCAGTTACATCGGTTGCCCCTGTTGGTTCAGTTACCATTGGTTCTGTTCCCGTTTCTTCGGTGACCCCTGTCGGTTCAGTTATCGATGAATCTGTTCCCGGTTCTTCAGTTACCTCTGTTAGTTCAGTTATCGTTGGTTCTGTTGCCGTGTCTTCGGTTTGCCCTGTTGGCTCCGTTCCGGTATCGGTTACTTCTGTGGCTTCGGTTACCTCGGTTTCTTCTGTTGCTTCGGTTACTTCTGTTGCTTCGGTTACCTCTGTTGCTTCGGTTTCTTCTGTTGCTTCGGTTACTTCGGTTACTTCTGTTGCTTCGGTTACCTCAGTTACTTCGGTCACCTCTGTTGGCTCTGACGATTGCTCGGTTGCCGACGGCTCTTCTGTCGCTGCTGTTTCAGTGACTGCGGTTTCAGATTCCGACGAAGTCTCTGGCATTTCGGTGGAGGTTTCGGCCAGATCTGTTGATGGTTCTGCCGGAGGTTCGGTGGAAGACTCGGTGATCATGGCTTCTTCGGTTGTGTCACTACCGGTTGTATCCTGATCAGTGACAGCTGTCTCGGTCGTTGCGTCCGGAGCACCTGCGTCTCTCTTTACAATATTCAGTATAACCTCATTTTCGTTTGATGATATTACCAACTCATTGTCATAGTGGGACTTTACCACCTCATTTTCTTTGGATGACGTTACTGCCTCCTTTTTATGGTATAAATCAAAACTCTGTAACTGTTGATTGTAATCGGTTTTATTGTGAAGTCCATTTGGGTTTGGTATATTTGTAAGTTCATGTTCGTTCCAACCTCCATCTACTGTTATGTTCGGCTGTGCCAGGTTATGTACTTCAATGTCAGCCTCAACTCGGCTGAGTATGATTAGGAGAGAGGTGATGATGACCACGAGTTGAGTGATAGCATACATGGTGGAGTGGGTGATGCGGGGTGTTGATGAACGTTTGAAGGGTGGTCAGTGGAGAGCAAAGTGAGCCAATGTGACTCGGAAGAGTAATTTGATAACCGAAGTTTTTTTTTAAATCGTTAATTCAATTTACTGGGAATTATTTATGCTGGCTTGTTTAAATAAAACCACAGCCAAATGCTTCCTTAATTAATATTTCATTCCGTAAAATAATCAATATCATACTGTTTTCGCGTGTATTGTATGATAGCACTATTATAAGACATGCTATGCTGCTTTAACGAATAAGTTGAAAACATGCAAACAATAGAAACAATAGCACTATTATAAGACATGCTGCTTTAGCAATAAGTTGAAAACATGTAAAAAATAGAAAATGAATGTTAGGACGTAGTAATGTTGTAACACAAAAGAGTGAATGGACTAGTATCAACGACTTGAAGCGAGTCGATTGGTTGCAATTGATCATCACATACATAGATATTATATATATCACTTCACGGTAAAACTTCTTCACGCGATTACGTAAAGAGTACATCGTACTTTCATATGCTGCGAATTTAGGCTACGACTTATGTAACTTGAAATGACGAAAAGTACGAAACTTGGGCATACGCAGCCCTTACTGGTCATTGAGGGCTGCTGCTTATGACAAAGTGCATTTTGAAACTGCATATCAAACTGCGACCGACAAGAAAGGTTCATTTAATAAAAACTGTTTGAAAACAGTAAATCGCCAGCACGTGAAAGGCAAAATGAACTTAACACTATCGCTTAAAAACCGATTAATATTCAATATACAAAATTTATGAAGATCTGAGAGTTAATTCAAAAGCTTATTCTAAAAAAATCATCGAACTATATACAAAATCGAACAAGTGTTAACATACTTACTACAGGTTTGGGAGTACTCTGTAACCTCTCTGATTTGATGGGGCTGTAGATGTCACCACTTTAATGGATTAATTGAGATGAAAACACTATATATGTACTGTGGAAATGACAGAAGCGACATGAAAGAAGTGTGGATAAAGCATGTATAACGGCTTTGAACGTAAAAACCATGTTATGAAGTTCTCGTGTTATTGTTAGACACTGAAACTTTATTTTATCACCCCGAATTCAAAAGATTTCGGACGTACGGTGATGAAAAACTATTTGTGCAAGTGTCAGCACATAAGGATGCGTGTTAATTATGTAAATTGAATAAAAAATATAGCATTTTCAAAAGATTAGTGATACACTGAATGCACGTCATTTTTTCTCCGTGATTTTGTACTGATCATTCAAGATGTGACTTATGGGCCCATAAATGGACGTGGGTCACACCAGTCTCAACTCTCAACTCGATTACGTAGTTTATCTATGCATGCATGGAAACGTTTTACAAAAAATGGCGCAAATTCAAAATCTAATTAAAGGTCTCAGATTAGGGTGCCGGGCGTATTGGATTTGACCGACGGTCGATTCGCCGGCCATCGACAGCACGGACACGTCTGTTGCATGTCGCATAGTAACCAAGCAAAGATGCCTGAAAAAAGTGAGTGTGTGAGTGAGTGAGTGGGTGAGTGAGGCAGAATTACAAAAGCTACCCCTTTTCTCTTTTGTATATTTTTTCCTCTCTAAGTCAATTCAGACTTAGGCATCGGCTTTTTACATGTCTATGTATCAGGCTTAGGCTTAGAAATAACTTTCTGCTATGTATTTATTTTTGGCCAAAAAGACGGGTCGAAATACTTCTAAATCTAGATGAAGAAAGGGTAGGGTAGGGAAATTACCTAGCAGAATCTCCATACCCTACCCTTTTTCTCATTTTGCTGTTCAACTACAATCCATTCGATTAAGGCACCGGCTTCGGCTTAGTTCCGAGCTTGGAATTTAGGCTTAGGCTTAGGAATGAACTTTGGCTCCGTATTAGGCTTAAGCTTAGGCATATGACCAATTTGGAAAAGTTTGAACATGAAAAAAGGGTAGCTTATGGAAATCTGCGTGAGTGAGTCAGTCCGTCAGTCATTCCGTCAATCACCCAGTCAGTGAGAAAGGAAGTCAGCAGTGCGTCAGTCAGTCGGTCTGTCAGATAGGCAGTCAGTCAGTCAGGTAGTCAGTCAGTAAGTGAGTGAATAAGTGAATGAGTGAGTGGGTGAGTGAGCGAGTCAGTCAATAACCCAATAAAATCAGTCAGTCAGTCAGTCAGTTAGTCAATGAGTGAGTCAGTTCGTCATTCATTCATCTATTCAGTAACGATTTCACTGAGTTATTCCGTCAGTCACGCCTTCATTAATTCAACCTTTAATTAAATAATTTATTAATTCATAATCTCAAACATGAATCCCACCATAACCAACAGTTTCTATGAAACTCATGAGCACACGGCAGCGTGATGAGTAGTTGGCCGAGTCGGAGCTTATCCAGGCATATGGCGCACTGCACGTGTTGCTGGCATTGCAACTGTTGTTGTTGTTGTTGTTGTTGTTGTTGTTGTTGTTGTTGTTGTGGTAGAGGGGCTCGGTTGAGCAATGACGGTTGTTGAGTAACACCTTCAAAGGGGATGAAAATCACGTCGAACTATGTTGAGTCAATGAGTCTGAGTAATCATACGGAAAAAGGTGGCATGGCAGTCTGAACATAGATTGATAGTACCTCACCATTAAACGAGCACTTGGAACACGGCCGATGCGCGAGCTTGCGGGTCAGCGCACGCAGTTTCAACGTTTTCACGGCCTTGCACCTGAAATGCACATTCTTTGAGCAATTCAGACCTGACTACATAATGTGTTATATCATGTCACATGCGTTTATTTTTTACATACGTATGTTTAACTTCATGTTATGTACCTGAAACAAAGCTTGGGCCGTGCCGTCGTGGCCGTGGTCATGAGTTTCCTCTGGGCATCGGCCTCAAGCGAACTCTGCACCAGATCACCGACCGTAATGTGACGGGCCGGCAGACTGAACAAATACTCGTGCTCAGCCGATGATACGATCTGCAAATATAGTTATATTTTTTACTAAGATTGAGGAGCGAGTAAGCGAGTGAGTACGTTCGTTTATTTGCCCGTTGGTTCGTTCGTTCGCCCGTTGATTCGTGAGTGAGTAAGTGAGTGAGTGAGTGAGTGAGTGAGTGAGTGAGTGAGTGAGTGAGTGAGTGAGTGAGTCAGTGAGTGAAAGTGTGAGTAGTGAGTGAGTGAGTGAGTGAGTGAGTGAGTGAGTGAGTGAGTGAGTGAGTGAGTGAGTGAGTGAGTGTACCTGGTGGGTTCGAAGTCCCAACTCGGCGAGCAACGCCTGCAGTCGCGGTGAGTATTCGGGGCTGGACGATCGCAGACTGAACGACGGTCGACCGCCGTAGAATCCGACCGAATACCGCGGGAATCGCAGCCATTCGGACCATGGTTCCGGTTCCTCCAGTGTTTGTGGCAGAAAACGACGACGCAGTGACAACACGATACTGTAACGTTTCGGATCTGATTGGAGTGAGTGAGTGAGTGAGTGAGTGAGTGAGTGAGTGAGTGAGTGAGTGAGTAAGTAAGTGAGTGAGTGAGTGAGTGAGTGAGTGAGTGAGTGAGTGAGTGAGTGAGTAAGTGGGTGGGTGAGTCAGTGAGTGAGTCAGTGAGTGAGCGAGTGAACATAATGAACGAACGCATTGAAGCTGGTAAACGAGATGAGCGTGATCGACTGCTGCTGGTAGAGGCAGTGGACGAGCTCGCAGATGGCTCGGACCAGATTCAGCGCAAACAGACGCGACCAGATGAAACGCCAGGCGACCAGTGCGACATCGTGTACGAGTGGACGGTGAGACAGCGACAGGATGCACATCCACATCAACAGGTGATAGCAGTTGTACTTGAACGTGCACCACATAAAGTGCGCAAAAATCTGTAATGTTTTGTCGCCTGTCTAGTCTAGTGCGTAGGGCGCCGGCCTCGAAAACCGGCGGTCCTAAGTTCGAAACCTGACTTGAGACACAGACCCTGACGCGTTGCTCTGGGGTTTCTGCCATTGCCCGTCAGTTTATTCAACTCTCTGGCCACTACGAAAACACCATTCTGATATGGTATTAGTGTGCCTTATGGCTTCAGTTAATAGAGAAATCCAAGTAAAGTAAAAATGTAAGGACGTGAGTGAGTGAGTGAGTGAGTGAGTAAATGAGTGAGTGAGTGCGTAAATGAGTGATTGAGTTAACTTTATTAATATTTACACTCATTTACTGTAACATGATTATCCAAATGAAAGGAATCAGTAACCAAACCTGAAACGGACTGCCTTTGGTATCAAATATGGTGAGTATTGCGAGCAGGTTGGTCAGGGCCAACGAGAACGTGAAGACGTCGCTGAGATCGGGTGCCGCTGCGTGCAGGTACGCGCTCAGGTGCGACAGGTTTAACTGCAAGTCATGTATAATCAATACAGTTGGAAAAAAATAAATTTTTTGGCAATTCATGGCGACTTACCAATTGGTTAACGTTTCTTTGGTGTTCAGGTGCATACTCTCCCACGGCCTGCCCACTATGCACCAGCATGTATCGACCGGTAGCCACGCCGCTCTGTGCAGAGTCGGCGCCGCGATTGCCCGAGTGTGTAGAACGAGTGCCTGAAACAACTCCCAAATTAGATAAGACAACTCTTAGTCAATTTCGAAACCTAATGCCAGTGAGAGAGTGAGTGAGTGAGTGAGTGAGTGAATGAATGAGTGAGTGAGTGAGTAAGTGAGTGAGTGAGTGAGTGAGTGAGTGAGTGAGTGAGTGAGTGAGTGAGTAAGTAGGTGAGTGAGTGAGTGAGTGAGTGAGTGAGTGAGTGAGTGAGTGAGTGAGTGAGTGAGTAAGTAGGTGAGTGAGTAAGTGATTGAGTGAGTGAGTGAGTGAGTGAGTGAGTTAGTGGGTGCGTGAGTGAGTGAGTAAGTGAGTGACTGAGTGACTGAGTGGTCAGGTCATCTAACCTGTACGTTTCGTGGTGGAGCCATGCGCCTGAGCCACTCGATCGATGCCGTCTTCATTGACTGCCGGCTCGATCATCTGAAAAGTACAGTACACCGGTTTAAAGTTTTTAATTAAATTATATAATATATAATTATATATAAATTAATTAAAATTATAGTAAAACTGTGAACAAGTGTGACACTGAAGCAACTATGACCCTTCAATAGAAACGCGATTGGCCAACCCACCTCACTCCTAACAAACTGCATGGCATTGAACGTCTGATGATCGGTGGTGGCCACCCGAACTCGGCCACTGAATCGGACGCTGAGGGCCGATAGTAAAAATGGTGGTAACGTGAGTGACGATACGAGTAGCAGACATACATCGGTGGCACAGACTGACGTGGGCGAGTAGAGCCACTGCTGCAGGGCACCGACACCCTTGACCGTCTGCACGGCACCCGACATTCGTTCGTACATCCACTAAAAGTATACCATCCAGGTAATCGTGGGAATATCATGATAAATGAGTGAATGGTAATGGCTACGTCTAGTTATCACGTACTTACTAAAACAGGCTTTTAAAAACCATTACTGAGTCAGTCAGTCAGTCAGTCAGTTAGTGAGTCAGTCAGTCGATTCACCAGTCAGTCAGTTTCTCAGTCTGTTCAGTAGTTTAGTAATATTTTATTATCAGTCAAATTGGAAGATATTTCTGTTTCAATCCAGTAAAGTAAGTATCCCTGGATCATACTGTTGTACTGTAACGGGTACAAAAATACTTAAATCATCATAATTCAAGTTTTTCTGTGGGTGATGTCTAGTGAAATACCCAGCGTGCTGATGTAATAACTCATCATCAGTCAATTTGGAACATATTTCTGTTTGAATCCAGTAAATGGCGTACCTGAATCAGACTGTTGTACTGTAACGGTCCATGGTACGGATGCACCCGCAGTCGGCTCTTCGGCGAGTCGAACGACGCGGGCATGGCCATGGCCAAACGCGAGCTGTTCCACAGTCGTTGCTCGCATAATCTGCAATGTATACATAAATGGTAGCTATCATAAATGGTTATAAGTAAAAACAAAATTGGTTTACAACCGTTAAATGACACTGAATAAAACACTCCTGAACAATAAAGTGGTGTTCACTGCACGTTGAATACTTTTTGAGAGCCCGATATTATGATCACATGATCACGTCAACATTACTCAACCATTCTCAGTCCCGTACCAACCACGTCAACACTCATAAAAATCACAAATCTTCTAGAATCACTCATCAAGCATTTAATCACTGAATTGATTCATTCATTCATTGAACACAATCAATCATACCAAACTTAACGAGCATTCAGTCCGTCACACAAAATTAACAAGTTTTACTTTTGCTTATATTTATTAAATTAGCATAAAAATACCCAACGAGCTTCAAATGTCTTTATTATGTACAGAAGGATACTCCAAAAATTATGCATGGATTAAAACTGTATAGAGATTGTGAATTTGCATATGAACCCGATGATAGGTACAAAAAAATGAACACTATGGTATAACTATCAATAAATACAAGATATCACTGAATCTTGGTTCCTTCGGTTTATCTGGATCGGCCATCATCACTGATCACTGTACCTGTAGCACTCTCAAATATTCATGATTAAAAGACTAAATATGACACAATTTTTGGACTTTCAGTCAATTTTATGCCGTTTCCGAGAAGTCACACGCGACACGGATTCGTAGAAAATCGCCGAAGAAAACGGCGCGCATTCAAATTCGCGTCTCCCAAATGATTGAGAATAATTGAATAAAACCATAATTATAGCTTGGTCAGGGTTTCTTGTTACTAATTATTTTCCTGAAAACCTTATACTGAACAAATAATAAGTTATGCAAGTTTAATACTATTTTATACAAATGTACTGTGAACAGCTAAAAATTTTGAATAAATTTGAACGCGCGCCGAAATTTGAATGCGCGCCAAAAGGATTACTGTAAAAATTTCGGAGTAACGAGAAACTGTGACCAGACTGTTCGTCATAAAAATACATTATATTTAATCAATAGATATAAAAAATAATCACATGGTAATAATAAGTACTGACAATCACAACAATGCGAAATGAGCACACGACAGGGCACAAGCAAACGTGCGACAATTAGTTGTAATGAAAAACATCCTAAATTAATTGCAATAAATAATAATCAAACAGAGCATTTTCAATTGATCAGGAAACAAAACTTGAAAGTCAACTACGTTCAACCTCTGTAACACTTCTCCATGCATGCAGAGCACACATAAGTACTGTAGTCTGTATGCAATACCACTCTCATCGAAAAATGGCGCGATTTCAAACGTAGTCTCTCATTCAATTGAGACCGTTAACTGTTATACATCATGAAATAACCGTGTTCAGTGATCAGAATTAGACGTAAAACTAGAGTAAATTGCTGCCAATTTCATGTCGTAATATTACAAGTGCACGCAGTAACAGCAAACGAAGTAACTGGAATTCAAGCGCCGAGTTGCTGGCGGGAAGCCCATCTCGCAGAAGAAGCGAATTGCATAATCGCATAGTGAATCTGAATCTTATTCGAGCACAGAAAAGAGAAGTACTCCGGGAATTAAGCATCATTATATTAAGTGCAGGGAAATGTGAACAAATGTCGACCATGAAACATTACACAAACGCGCACGTGCAACCAAAAAACATGATGGTTCAGGAACAATAGCGCTTAATCAACACACAAAGAAACGAGTTAGTTCGAGCAGAAAAACGGTAGCGCTTAATCAATCAACAGTGGCAGTGCGCTCGAACTTGACGGGACACTCGGGTGCGGCGCTTGAGTTGGTCAGGGTGCGCTCAACGAGTGGCACAAAGGCCAGGTCGGCTTCCATCGAGGGCACCACGCACGGCGCACTGTTGCGGCGCACCAATTCTATTGACTTCTCGCGTACGATCAACGCATCGGGCATGGTCACCGTTTTCGAGTTTTGCCGATGAAACGCTATAAAATTATCTAAACTCACTCACTCACTCACTCACTCACTCACTCACTCACTCACTCACTCACTCACTCACTCACTCACTCACTCACCCACTCACTCACTCACTCACTTACTCACCCACATCTGCCAACCTGAATTCCCAGCGGCCGCCCATCGTTTGTGACTCCTTACTACATTATCCCTGTACTTCTTTACACTTTTGCGGGCGTATCGGCTGGCCCGATCAGCTGTTTGCCTGATCTCTTCTTGCAGGATGAAATAGCACATGCCAAACAGCACAATGCCGAAGATGATGAACGCACAGTTGATCATGATCACGGCCGGATTGCCCGGGAACACGTCGCCGAAACCTTCAATCATGATATCTTTACTCGGAGTTTTTCATTACTGAAAAAAATCAAGGTACCAGACTTAATTTGAGTGCGCGCTATTTTTTTCAAGATTATTCCCCATCTCTATGTGTGATTTTGCTGAAACATGGAAGATTAAGTTTGACTAAAATCTGAAAAACGATACGCATCTTTCACCCGTGACGCTTATAAACGCCCACTGAGACATTATCAGATGTGGCGGCCAGATGTTGCCAAAACTGACGCGGCATTGGCAGAAACACAAACACGCACTCGACTAAATAGGCCACATACGCATAGCTGGTAAAATATGTAAAACGTCGAGGTCTCGGTATCTGCATGATTTAGACGCCGAACTGCAGTTAACGGCTGAAAAACTCCTTTCTAAACCCAAAATCCTAATTCTAATCTAGAACCCGGGACTAACCGACCAACGCCACGCTGCTGAACAGGAAGTAGAAGGAGGTGAATAAGTCCCAGTCTTCCATGGGACATATGATGGCACTTACGACCAGCATGTACACCACGAACACGAAACACGCAGCCGCGAACACCCGACGTTGCTCGCTCAGCACCATCGGCACCGCCTGACGATTGCCCGATCGACCGCCCGATCGGAGTGGTTGAACTATAATGTTCTCAATTCATTGGGACATTGACAGATCCAATTTGAAAACGCACCATTTTCTCGGTGATTTTTTTTTGAAAATTTTCTTCACGCTTTTCAAGATAATGGTTGAATTACTATAATTTTTTTCATATATTTTTATAATTTAGTCAGCGTTTTTGCCGCAACAACGAAGTAACGAACGATGAACAGCGGTGGGTTGTTGTCGCATACTGTCGTCGACGTCGTTATCGTTGTCGTCACTCGTTAACATCCACGATATCTTGGACGTAAGTCGGATCTCCTCGTCCGTACACGTGGGCGAGCCATCCGGTGTGCCGATCGCCGAGTCACCGTTGTCCGTCGTGCCGTAGACATTCAATTTGATGCTGGACGGCTGGAAATGAGGTCCGGAGTTTTCGCTGAGATTTACTGTCCTACATACATTTAAGTTGGGTTGGGTGCACTATAAATTGTCCAACCTGTAAATGTGCGACATTGTCTGTACCGTATTTACTGGATGTATTCGTCTTGGTGTTCTTCTTCGATTCATCATCCACTCGTTTGCGGGCGAACAAACAGCACGAGCTGGCCAACCATTCCCTTTAACAAATAACACTGTGGTGAAAACAGGATATAAGTGTTTAATACTGATATCCTATGATGTACCAGTCAGAAAGCCCATGATAAAAGCAACTCTTTACTTCTGTGAGTCTAATCCCATCAAATGTCGGTCATCTTTTTGTCAGCAATCGGTTCACTAAGCTTCCTGTGTTGTCAACTCATCGAGAGCTCGCATCTGGATGCGCTTTATTATTCCAGTTATTTTTAACGTTATTCCGGGTTTATTTTCAAGATTATTACCAAGATCCAAAAAATCGCGACTCCACCAAATAAATCCGCTATATAAACCGAAGATTTTCGGCACGAACCTGATTTTCAGATACCTCCAGAATCGTCGGGCTGGCGGTATGGACCGCAGGAAGCACATACTTAACAGAAGACTCATGTCCGATACGAAGGCGAAGAACAGTGGGATACCGACCAGCGTGTAGATCACAGTCGCATATCGACATCCATCCGTTTCACACGCTATATTACCGTAGCCTGGCAACAAATATCAAAAACTGACCCATGCGAGTAAAAAATCGTGATTATATTTTTTTCCCGTAGGAATCTTATGATTGAATAGGAGATAAATTGTTCGCATTTCATGATTTCATTGAAATTCTCCACGCCTGCAGTGGGATCACACCTGTCCCAGCTGTGGGTTTTTAGCCACAGTCCGGGGGGTAGACTGTGGCTAAAAAACGGACTGTGCTTAAATTGTACTGTTGCTAAACGGTACTGTGGCTAAAGAGGAATCGGACTGTGCCTAAATGGTACTGTGGCTAAACGGTACTGTGGTTGAAGAGGAATCGGACTGTGCCTAAAAGCACTCACGTCCACAGTCTACCCCCGGACTGTGGCTAAAAACCCACAGCTGGGACAGGTGTGAGTGGGATACAGTTATCACTCCTATTATATGTATGCATACACAAGTCCCACCCAGGCGTAGTCCTAAAATCACCGAGTACACTTTAGTGTACACACTCAAGTTCAACCTGCAAACCAATTGAACATGAGAAACACTGTGTAAACATTAATTTCAAAATTAACTATTGTATTTAAAATAATTTGAAAACCAACCAATCGTGGTGAAAACGGAAAATGCATAAATCAGCGAGTTGACCAGGTCCGAGTTAGACAAGGTGGGTATCGTATTGTACTTGTGCCAGTTATGATAACAATCGCCCAACTGTTGCAGCGCATCACGCAACACCACCTCAAATTCGGCTGCATTCATCGGTGTAGCACTTTTATTACTATTAATCATTAAATGTGTATTACTGTATTTGTGTATTAACTCCTGCTGTACATCACGGCACCTGGCATTATACTTGGCCAATTGTCGATCATCATGTTCACCATCCAGATACTGGAACATACATCCACCGAGCATCGTATAAGCCATCAACGATACCACATAGAGAACATGGATCAATCTGGTACGAATTAAGGTCTTGTGGGTCTTCGAGATCGACCTGGACATGTGGTGGATGAGTTCCTTGGCGTTGTGGGTCGACGATGAAAGATGGTCCAGCGAACCCAACGATCGTGACGAACCGGCATGTAACGTGTTGATGGAGGGACATTCGGCTGAAGCGATACCCGGGGAACAGTACCACTCGTCGGTGGTCAGGTCCTCGTGGGAACATCCGGCTGGTGTGCCGTCTTCTGGACTTAGGGTCATTGTCGGTACGGTAGGACTATAACAGAATATACTTCTATAAGAGAATATACTTCTATAAGAGAATATACTTCTATAAGAGAATATACTACTATAAGAGAATATACTTCTATAAGAGAATATACTTCTATAAGAGAATATACTTCTATAAGAGAATATACTTCTTGAGAAAAAATTAAACTTTGAACAATGACTTGTGACAAATAATGCCACTGGCCAATTAGGTTGCCCCTTCTGATAAACACCTGAACTTAACGAGTAAATATGAACTTTATGGAAGCTCCATTACTAGAAAAACACTTGCAGAATACAGTTATCCAACACGAAATCGACATGCCGCGAGCTTTGGTAACCGTTATCAAAATGTCAGACTTCTTTGAATGAAATGAGTTTGATCCCACCAGGAGTTTGGCATAAATAGTTTTTTTCTTCTGTAGGTGACGTGGGTGATGGAATATGGTGTTTATGTAGGATATGGTGTTTATGTAGGATATGGTGTTTATGTAGGATATGGTGTTTATGTAAGATATGGTGTTTATGTAGGATATGGTGTTTATGTAGGATATGGTGTTTATGTAGGATATGGTGTTTATGTAGGATATGGTGTTTATGTAGGATATGGTGTTTATGTAGGATATGGTGTTTATGTAGGATATGGTGTTTATGTAAGATACGGTCACTGGCGGACGAGCCAATACATTAAATATAGGGGAATTTCCCTCAGGAAATAGCAGTTTTCAGGCCATTTTACTCGCAGCATAGAGATTTTTTTATTTGGAACTGCTAAAGAGGGAGAAATTCCATTTTTTCATGCCACCCTCGTCTTTCAATGGTGATGGTAAGTGTATGGTAGGATGTCATGTCAAGTAAGTGCATGTCAATCTGCTTCTATTGACATAACATCTAATACATGGTAACGAACACCCGATGTCAGCCGAGGGAATCTGACAGAAACCATTAGACAGTCACGGCAGGTTCAGACGGTTTCTAGAGAATCACGTGGTCGTGGATAAACATGTCACATGTCACGGAACGGAAATTAAATTATGTGAACATAACAGAAAAATTAAGTTATATGAACATGAAAATTGTGTCATGTGACTCTTCAATTCTGACAAACAGTTTCATTTTCAACATCCGCATGATGAAGTCACCGACAGCTATGTTTTACAGCTGCAGGACAGTGACGGCATGTTCAGACGGTTCGAGTGGGTAACGTGGTCGTGGATGAAACATGTTACATGTCACGTGTCACAAAAATTGGATTATGTCACAAATGTAATTTTCTGTATTCATCTGGATGAAAACATGACTTATCACAACATACGAAGGCTTGATTGAGGCTACCAAACACATGTACGATTCGACGATAGCATGTTAGTGAATTTGTGCAATGTATGTATTCTATGTTTTATCACTGCTGAACACAAACACACCAAAACATACTAATTGTATAATTGGAGGACCGATGGGCAGCCAAATACACATGTAACATATTCTAGAACAACCAGGCAGTCAGACAGACGCCTCTGAACAAAATGGAACTGATCACTAGGCCTCGAAATCGGTTATAGGAAAAAACTAAATTCGAATGACGTGACAACCAAAAAATCGCACTGAATATGACTTTTCACAATCATCGAATCTGGTTTTAAGAAATTGGCATTGATAATACAGTACATGAGAATCTGGTTTTGGCCACTCCAGAGCTTGATTCGGATAAAAATAATTGCTTATAATCAATTAAGAAGCCTATAAATGTCGGGCTACAGATAATGTTGTTATGTTAGCAACAACAGAGTAATTGTAGTATCAATCATTGGTATCAGAAGGTGTGATGTGATCCATTCATCCATACTATAGCTATGTATATCATTCAAGATAGATCTACTGATAAAAATATATAGTCAATGTTTTTTTCAGAGAACGATTATTATACTGGCTACCAGATAAAGTGGACAGAATGATCAGTTCAATGAGACCTGAATGTCGGGCTATAGATCATGTCGTTAACACTAATAAAATAGTTGTAGTATTATAACACAAAATAGACCCCTATCAATCAGTGGTATCCGAAGATGTGTTCGTCATCTACAGGGTGGTCCAAAAAAATGACAACACTTTGAAGCTGAGTAACTCTCGGTTTTTGACCCACACGCATTTTTGCAAACATTAATGCGTGGTGGCCGCTGTGATTGTCCGATCCCCTTGATTTTATATATTTTTTTAAGTTAGTTTGTTGATGATAATACCTGAAACTTTCAATCAAATCCGATCTCTGTGCCAAGAGTTATTCAGTTTCAAAGTATTGTCATTTTTTTGGACCACCCTGTATATTATGGCTATAGCATTCAACGCATCGATATTTCTACTGATCAAAATATACGACAATACAATGGAAGGTCTGAGAGTAAACCTAGACCACACCGTTAACAATAATATAATAGTTGTGATATTATATTACATAAATACATAGATAACTATCAATCAGACGTAAATATCAGGTTCCGAACTCAGATGACCAATAGTTTTCGAGGATGGTGTCTTTTATGTAGCTACTAGACAATAACTCCGAATAACATAGCATTTCATCAAAAGTTGCCAGAAATATAGAGTACACCAGACGGAATTGGACTTCTTCATCTTCATACTTCATTAACTGAAGCCATAAGGCACACTAATACCATATCAGAATGGTGTTTTCGTAGTGGCCAGAGAGTTGCATAAACTGACGGGCAATGGCAGAAACCCCAGAGCAACGCGATCAGGATCTGTGTCTCAAGTCAGGTTTCGAACTTAGGACCGCCGGTTTTCTAGGCCGGCGCCCTACGCACTAGACTAGACAGGCTACAAATTCGGTTCCAAATCAGCTACATAAATATTTAATCAGCTAGATAAAGGACGTGTAACTCGGCCAATAATGACCAGTTTTGAGCCACATATGCCATTATATAGCATTCACAATTGATTAAGAGATTAAAGTTGAAAAGTATCATGCATTTTTTACCTTAATTAAGACATTTTCATGAATGCACAAACATAAAATGATTCAGGTACGGTAACAAGTCCTAGTCTGTCTACCAAAAATCACGCATGGGAAAAATCTCATGAACAACTAACAAAAAACGGCACGCATTCTAATCGAGTCTTCTAATTTATTGTGAACGCAGTGTATATCTGCGTAGTATAATGGTCATTTGGCCAGTAATATATTCATGTGTCCATATGACCAAAATAACTAGTGTAATGCAACTAATATATCCAAATCCAGCTATCTACCATTGTATACAATTTAATCTCAATTGATTAGGAAAGTTAATTCGAGTTTTGTAAGACATTTCTCATGTGAAAAATGTCAAACATCGTTATGTTTCTGTGTTATGTGCATACTTAATTATTAATTTTTATTAATAATTCACAAAAACAACTTACAAAGTCGAACATCGATAACCAATGAAAGCAAACGACAGAAGGTTATTGTTAGGCAAACCATACAACAAATTACTTGAATTAGTATGCTAAGATATATTAATGATGAAGAAGTGTATTACGTACATACATTAACATAATGATAACAATCATTTAGGAACATGATGATAATAATTAACATATTGTATAACAACTGACGTACATAGTTATTATAAGAAGACATACTGTATCGATGATTCCAGTCTCTGCTAGAGCAGGCTTCAGATGATGTGGACAGCCTATTTATGGTGATTTTAAGGTTAATAGTATCGATAATCAATTCAGTTAACTACTAATTTAGTAATGAAAACCCGCATGTATAATACAAGAAGTTACCTAATAATTAACATACAGTACGAAGCTTGTTTAACAATCAATATACATAAAGTTGGTGTTCGTATATCACTTTAATGAGATAATTTCAAAATATTTGTTCATATTTGTCATAACTGTCCCGGGAAGCAAAGGTAGAAATGCATGAGTATTTTTGTGTAGAACGTGTTTCAGTAAGTAAGGATATGTACATGACTCGTGCTGGAACAATCTGAAAAAAAATTTGGCTGGAAAAAATTGTAAATTTATGTTTCGAAAACTGCACAATAAAAACTTTTTAGAATACTTTAAACTCGCCCTAATTTGAAACACATATGAATTGGTAGAAACACCTGAAACAAACATAAAAGTTAAATACACGACGATAAAATGAAGGTGGTATTCAGATAAACATACTGTAGTTTCATAATGCTGTTTATGTGTAATAACAAAATCAGATACGCTTTACAGTAATAGTAAACGAATTCTAGCCCTACCAAGAAACTGAAGAATTTCAAGTATCCTGGTAGGATTCGAACCCACGACCTTCCGTTCAGTACACGGACGTGCTAACCGCTACACCACAGGTAATAGCGGACACCTACTGCTTTTGTAGCAGATATGGGAGAATCAAAATTTCATTTCTCGGAAAACAGAAAGGAAACGGAAAACATTGAAAATGCTGAAAATCGAAACAACATGTCTTATAAATAGACGAACTCATAAAAAAGGTCTCGTAAAAAGTTTGGATTCCAACACCTTCGGAAAAGTATCTTCTCTAGACGGTAATTACTAACGGATATCGACCAGTGAGTGACCGGATACACAGTCCATTCCAGTCCGGGTCGATGGAGCACCTGGACTCAGCTCAGTGGCCACTGACAATCCAGGTACATGTCACAAAAAACAGATATGCCATCATGGACATGGCCAACATGCCAAGTGGATGTGTATGGTGTCTGCAATATGATCTCCATGCCAGGTAAAGTCTGGTCACAGTTTCTCGTTACTCCGAATTTTTTTTCGTAATCCTTTTGGCGCGCATTCAAATTTCGGCGCGCGTTCAAATTTATTCAAAAAATTCAGTTTTTCGCATTACATTTGTATAACATATTATTTACATGCCCAACTTATTAATTGTTCAGTATAAGGTTTTCAGGAAAATAATTAGTAACAAGATACCCTGACCAAGCTATATGTACTGTATGTAAAGATAACATTCATAATTGATCCGGAAACTGAATTTGAATGCGCGCCGTTTTTTTTTAAACTTTATCAGTGACCACATAAACAGTCCATCTGAATTTAAATGCGCGCCATTTTTCTCGGATATGTCAAAGACTATTGCATGTGCGATTCATTGTCTACAAAGAATGAAGGGGTTCACAGATCTCATGTCTAAGGTTCACTGACTGACTAAATGACTGACTGACTGACTGGTTGACTGACTGACTGACTGGCTGATTGACTGACGTAATGACTGACTATTTTCTGACTGACTGATCTCATTGCCATATGACTCTGTGCGATTGTGCATGTTAGATTTTTCTACCGGGCACCGAAAATTGCGTACCTTTAAATTAATTCTCCTAATCAATCAAGAATGCTATATTTATACACAGCAGGCATTCGAACATATCCATTCGGGCGTGCCAACGCCATCACCGTTCATAATTCGCTCAGAACATGACGCAGTTTATAAGTTTTAGTTAAGCAACGACTACTATTCTACAGTATTACTGAAACCAACCAGGCACTCTAAACCTTAACCAGAATCATTAGGTCATGGATTTTTGTCCAACTTTCGCTGAAATTGTCGTATGAGAGAAATGGAAACAAAATGGAAAACATTTCCAATAACAATGTTTTAGAGCGAATCGCGGGAATATTTGTACAGAATCAGAATAGGACGTTTAACTAATTGACAATTGCCTATAGAATATGTTCACCATGGCAGCTGAATCTGAAATCTTGCATCTGACCAGATAAACAGAACTAGAAAAATCACTAACGAGAACATCTTGTTATTAGTAAATTCAGGTATAAAGGCCATCATCAACAATGTCTGACGAGTATTTACAGTACTGTGATGACATTGGTTCTGATGATACCGCGAAGCGGATATACAACATGGACCCTCCGCTGGACATACCAACCACCAGAATCTTATAAACTCAGAAAGAAAAAGATTAACGAACATTCTGAAGAAAAGTCACATTTGACAGAGTTTCATGTTTTTCTAAAAAAAACTGAAATTTCAAAAAAGGGGAATTTCATATGACCCTTCCGTCCGCTGGTCCGAACCAGCTGTTTACATTGACATTCAAAACCGCAGTCGGTCGCACTTCACATGCATTCGCACACAACCGCCCATGACGTCAGTAGAAAAAAAGACTGTTGTCCACCACTTATAGATATACATATACCAAATATAGGACTACATACAAACAATTAGACATTATCATATTTACAGACATATTATAATATGATTCAGGCGTGAAAAATATTATCTAGCAATATATTCTGAAAGCGTCCTAATGTTGGAGCAGTCATTTTGGGGAAAAAAATCCATGTGACATTTTCAAAGAATACTCAAATCTGAAGTTTGGTAGACGAAATTCGTCTGAACTTCGGAAAGTCGATCTTTAAAAACTTATGATTTCTGAATTGTCACTCGAATCATCGCCACATCGGCGATCTTCGAATAACATGGATGACAAATACTTCCGAGCAGACTACGTACATGTAAATAGGCCGAATGACATCCCAAATGGAACAAAGCTCCCAATTACTTATGTATGTATGTATGTAAACCCCATGAAACCTGACTCAGTCCTAACAGTTTATATAAATACGTACTAAGTAACGTCGGATGTGAGATAAAGACTAATCTCTGAACGTCGGACACAGCGAAATCCAGGAAAAGAGTACCATCCTCTGTGTTCAGGTGCGATCAGGTCTCAATGCACCTGTTCAAGTGTATGCAAATTCAGTATCGGCAATTAACCAGGATTGGGATGAGATTTTAGGGCTGTTATCAAACTTCAACAGCTTCCCCAGTAAATAAAATTTAGGTGAACTTGATAGCAAAAATTGCCTGTTGCAAAAGTTTTACAAAAAAAACGTTAGGAATATCTTCAGATTTTTGGCAAAACCAATGGAAAAACTCCTAGGAAAACTATCTGGATATATGAGGATTCCTTCCTTTCCGCTGGCAGAATCCAGCACTTAGTGAAACATATCCGGTCGAGATCACGGCAAACTGGTAATAACCAGTGCAGAATCCATAAATCCAGTTGCACTTAGCTGAAACCAAGTCTATTGCAAAAATCAAGAAATTATGGAAGCAAAACCCAAGTTATCCGGTGGTGGGTCATACGAAAACCTGTATCGCATTTCGGATTCAAGAAATACAGTCGAACTTTTTGGCTACGACTTTTTAGGAACTTTTTTTCTGTAAAATCTTTCCCTCAACCCCAAATTGCGGCTTCCGACCGCCATATGAGTTCCATTAAAAAAGGTTGATCGGCACTTTGAAGACGTTTATATGTAGGTCAATTCGAACACGCTTTACACGATGGAGTTGATTTTTCGCCGATACCAATTTCCTATCGCACGGTCGGAAGCAGCAATTTGGGGTTTACGAAAAAGTTTTACACACAAAAAAAGTCGTAACCAAAAAAATTCGACTATATTGCTGAAATCGAGACATTTTAGCGAAATCAAGCAATATTGCCGAAATACTGACATATTGCCGAAATCAAGACATATTGCCGCCGAAATCAAGACTTTTTGCCGAAATGAAGATACGTTGCCGAAACTTTCCATTATAATATTAGAGATTGAGCACTCGGTGTGAAGAACACATTTCCGCGATTCCAATTCGGGCGAAAACAACACTCGGGCGAATCTCATTTCGGCGAAAACAGCATTGACGAAAAAGCACCAGATGTGATTTCGGCAAAAAAAAACGAACACCACATGAACCAAAAAATCACCGATTTTCATTTTGGTGAAACCACTCGAGTTAACACTTGTGGCATTCGACGCAGATGTTACCAGGGTTACCAAACATACCAGACGCAAAATCACAAAACCCAGTAATTTTTTTTAGAATTTTTACTAAACGCCAAAAAAAATTATTCAAAAATAAATTTCATATGAAGTTTTACTGTCCGTTAACCCCCGATTACCTATCGTAAGGCTGGCTCGTCCGAGCGGAAGCTAGGACAAGCGCGTTAGGCCCGCGCAGCGGTGGTATTTCAGTGGTCACCCACCTCATAAAATTTCGTGTATGGGAAAAATTCTAGGAAAATTACTGGGTTTTGGAATTTCGCATACCCAGACATTTATCCCATCCCAACAACAACTTGTGAAATGAGTACTTCACGAACAGACATATAGCAAATGTATGTAAATGTATGTATGTATTATGTAGCTGGCAATACGGTATGTAGGTTAGGTACTTGTAACACGTCACACGGTTTGTACACAGAACACAGGTATGGTACATATGTGTTCATGTTATGTACAGAGTGGGCCGGAAAGGCTTCTGAAATACAATTTTATTAACTCAAACATCAATACGAAACGGAACCAATTTCACCGGCATTCCAGGACATTAAACAACCCATCCTGTCTATATATAAACAATGTATCCTACAGTATGTAGTTCAATTCAGATAATTACATGATGGCATTCACTAATGGATTGGGAGAAATGGAAAAGTGAAATTCCCCCTCTTTGGCAGTTTCAAAGAGTAAAATTTGTTCATTAATGAGTAGGTAAATTTAACTCAAAACTCCCCTTCTCGGGAAAAATTTCCTTCTTTTTTGAGGATCGGCTTGTTCGACAACAATGGCATTTCAGGTGACCAGTTATAGGAAAAATAGTTCCTCGTGAAGTGAAACTGGATCCCATCGAGGAGGCCAACCAATAAAATGTGCATAGCAAAATAATTGAATACCACCGGAATTTCGTGGCCTAAGTTCAAAATGAATAGTTCATTTGTGAACATGGGTGGTTTATTGGACAATTTAAAATAAACTCTGAATTTTAGAGACGTACGAAATTAGGTCGTTGCCAGACATTCAATTTTTTCCAGATCGTGAAACATTATTCAAAGTGTTATATGATAGAAGGTGATGAGTGGCAAAGCATCTAAACTCAACTCACACCATCTGCTTTAAGGCAGCAACATCGTCTATTTGTTCATGAGAAAGGGATGTTTTGAAATCTGGACAAGCGTCCAGTCGTAGAGTAATGTGCATATTTAGGAGTAAGTGAAAGCACAATTTCATAATTTAGAATTGGTCAAAAAAGAAAAGAAATAGAAAAAGATTAAAAAACAAAGATGAAAAACGATGATTTTCATTAAGGAAAACAAATAGAAACTATCAGAAAAATAAGTGTTCACCATCCCACTATACAAGAATCTGATTCTGTGGATGCATTTTAGCACTGACATGACATGGATAGGTGGTGTCGACACATGCATGATATGATGCTGGTCCTGGTCATTACGCACAAACACCATGCCATGCATATCCGGCTTCGGCATGTACAGGGTGGGCCATTGAAATTCAGCACTCTAATTTACATTAGCAAGCGCAATTTTTCCGATTCCAAAAATTTGTGTTAAGATTAAGAAAACTCTTGTCATTTTGTTCTTACAATTTTCCGTTTCGATAATGCGAATCAAACTTTTGTTCCGTTCTTCATTGCAGTTTAAATGGAACACCCTGTACATCACCACACAACCATTCACATTCACATCAGGGCCAGGCAACAGTTTCTCAGTCGGCCCGGCCCGAACTTGCTACCGAAATGAATGTCGTTTATAAAAATTATGACATTTTCCACCACAGGCGTCATGAAATACTGGTATTCATAAGTAGTTGAACCAAACAAAAACATTACAAATAGCTACCGTTATGCTTACTAGCGCAGTACGTGTTACTGGTTCTGGTTGGAAGCTGAAATACGTGTTGATACGGCGGGCTTTGGGATCCGGATTTCAGATACATGAGAACACCCAGGGCTGGAAAGTCATGAAAGGTCACCTGAAAAAGCGTGGTGCACTCGCAACACTGGTGATAAATACTAATCCGAATATGTTCGTTCATGTGTATATGGTTTATCCAAGGTTTCATGTTACTTGGGAACGTTTTTAGTGCGCATTTAAAATTCAAAGCTGATTTCGCGCCCGTCAGAGTTTCCGACAAAACATTTAATCACATGCCACTTGAGGACATACGATCATTGAGCTTAACTCATCGTAAATGTGCTGATGGGTCAGAGCCCATAAAAATAGTTTTTTGTCAATAATAAATTAATACCCAGCTGTAAAACTAGCTCTACCAAATCAGTTAATGTCCGACACCGCAACAGGATTAACAATAAATATCCATAAAATTAAAAAATAATGAATACAGTAATGATACACCAGATATATGGATGACACAAGATGTGACGCTTCTATTATTCGCTTCTATCTATTTCCAACCCTAATCCAAGATCAACCTTCAATACAGTAACCCTATAATGCATTTGCTAATCATTTGCACATTGGCTTATGTCTTCCTGTATCCCGAACACAACTCATATGATGTCAACAGAGGAACCTACTGTTGTGATTTGTGATAAGTAGAACCCGAATCACTGAGTTACAGATAATCTGGTACATTGAGATGAGAGAAACATTTGTTGAGAGAAATAGAGTTGCAGAGCGCCGCAACACGTTGGTTTCACCTTCACGCACACCCGCACACAAAAAATACTGGGTTGGTGAAGCAGTTTTCGTTGGAATTTGAGAAACAATACACCGAACGGATTTCGAAATTTTCTACAACAAAAACTTTCCAAACCCATCCAATAAACACTAAACAGTGGTGTAAAATACGTAGTCTCCGATGATGAGTTCATGTTCATTATCGGGTATCGACTTTAACATTCTGAAAATAGTACAGTACGGGCAGTACGCAGTTTCGACCGTACGCATTATAGTTCTAATCGAAGCATGAGTGCAGTAAGGTAAGGTAGGATAAATTTGAGAGACGAGACATGTAAACGTGTAGACAGAACCGAACCATAAATAGCCGAATTTATAACCACAAGTCTGGCTGGACCAGACACTGGGTCCGCGGAGATCACTCTGGTGAACTATGCTACTTCAAAGAAAAGTGACTTTCTTTTCTTCGAAAAAATCTGACTTCTGAATTTGTTTTCCCGCACGAAACAAATTTACATACATAAAACTGCCAAACAGGCGGGATTTCCACCTTTTCTCGTCCGCTACAAAGTTTGGCGGCACTGGCTCACACGTCAGCGAACACGGTATGTTGGCACTAGACGCTCCGGGAAACCATCAGAAACGAAGGGCATTCGTTTGTTAAACAACGGGTTGACAGTTCTGAAGTACAGTTTAGATGTACGGTTTATTTAATTCCCCTTTTTCGAATATTTTGGCGCGCATTCAAACTTGAGATTTTTCTTCATTCCACAGACACGACACTCGACAACGTACGAACAATGCCTACTTTATTGCAATGTGATAATGGCCAAGGGGTTTATAAAAAACATATTGTAGTTACCAGAGTTTCCAAATGAGTAATAGGTGTGATCCTGATCCCATCCGGTTTAGGTCAGGAACACGGAATTGAATGGAGAGCAAAAATTGGTTTCGGCGTGGCCTTTATATATCTGGTTGGTACCAGACTTGGGATGGAGATAATGAGATGGCACGGGTATTATGGATGGTTGTTTCGATGGTTTTTGCTCACGAGAATACCACTGACGGGCGGACGATATCCAACCTCTAAAGGGAAAGGAATCTTTCTGAAGAGGGGGAATTGGCAGAAATTAGGTTATTTTACCTACAACTCAACTTTTTTAAACACCAAATAGGGGGAATTACATTTTCCCCACCCCTTCTCGTCTGTTAGTGGATAATACCATTGCAAAATGGTGCGCATAATGATACAAGTGAAACGATATATGTATATAGAAAGCGGACAGGTTCCGTTTTTGACAGAAAAAAAACCAACTTTTAACTTCAACTTTTACAACAAAATCCAGCTCTGAACCATTTAATGATATGCTTGTCGAAACCACATGTTTAGATAAACCTAAACGGTCGAATCAAACAATAGCTCTATCATCATCTCATCATCACACCCACCCTTCACAGATAACCATGATCATACATCATACGAATATAATAGACTGTGGAGGTTACCAGAATTTTCAATCAAAAAAAAAGCCAAGCATCATGCAGGCGTGAGAAACAGATGTGAAATTGAAATATTCGGTCGGGTGAAATGGAACGATGAAAATAATGAAAAGATTATATTGAGTGCTTATAGCATTCTCAATTGATCAGGAAACTTAATTGAAAAACTCTTCATTTCTAGACCTGAAATGAAAATACATTCTTAGTACAGCAGAACCAGATGCAAAGATACCAGTGCCACAACCGTATTTTTATGTCTGCAGAGAATATCACGTTGAAATTTTTTCAAATCACCTGGCACAATCGGAAACTATTCAAGGTTCAAGGTTCAAGGTTCAAGGTTTTTATTTTCGCATAAATGACGAACTAAGAGGGCACACAAAATGGCTAACAACTTAGCCGTAGCGTAGTATGCAGAGAAGGAAAAGAAGAAAAAAATGTTTTAATTATGAGTGATAAGTAATTGAATTCCGATTCAGTTTCTCAATCATTTGAGAATGCTATAACAGCTCTTTCTGTTTTCGTGTCTCAAAGTAGTTGCTACTTTATGGCATATCCAAAGTTTATTGTTACTCGGGTCAGCAATTTCAAAGTCGAAACTGTTTCTTGCGTACAATCAAATTCCTCAAATCTTCTTCTCACATGACAGTCCAGTAAAATGGTTTTTAGAAACAAGAAACCCTGACCAAACCAAACTACATATACATATGAGGAAGTACACGATCAAACCACACCTATTTTGTCAGGTAATAAGACGGAGGGCTCGGCTTCTATGCCAATATTCTACTGGGTTGGCCCATTGTTCACCTTTGTAAACAATGGAAAGCGTATTTGGCAAACCACAACCAAATGTTGCATTTACATATTGTTTAATTGAGTAACGGAACAAACACACGTTACAACGTTCAATAAGCTATAGAACAGACAAGATGAGTGTCAGATGCACTGCATCAATCATCGCATTATTGCACATTTTCACGCACTGACTGGTCAACGAGTCAAATCTCCAAAGGGATTGACAACTTGTAAGAAGTCATTAAAGTATGGATTGACAGAAAAGCCATCCTAGCTAAGTAAAAAACTTTTTGAACTACTGAAGAGGGTGATAACTCACAACCACAACAGCAATTAGATTGCCTTAAAGACTGGTGTACTTCTCTTCTGTATCTGAAAAATTTCTACTGAGATTTCGGGCGTTAGGGTAGAATCATACAAATTCTGCACTCCTAAATTTGAATGACAGCTTAATTGGCAGACTGAAGGCTAATCGATCATAATCATAGGCTAATCGCTACATAGACGTAGGTAATCAGACTCATGTTTAGAACAAATTTCAATTATGCTAAAAGATAATTATTACCACTCAACTCATCCAACAAGACTTATCCCGCTTATCCCATTAAAATTTCATATATCCCACCTACTCCCGGATTTATAAAGCTGATTAAAAGATGACTTACTCAAACTCATAAACGAGGTAATGAAGGTATATGTCATAAATTATTGGACTAAAAAAGAAAATCAGTTACCATGGATTCGTAAATCATCAACAATCGTACTTACCACCACCAAATCAGGTAGTCGATCAGTCAACTAACACATATGTGTGATTCACACATCATGTGCCAACTAGTCAACACGACCAGAACTGGCATGACAAAGTACCGTAGGTTATTCAAATTCAAAAGTATTCAGTCGTTATACCACAATAGCAGAGTTGTGTACTACATCCCAAATATTCTATAATGAGATAACGGGCACCAGAATAATAACTGATCACCAACAACGGTGAACTAACATTTGGTAAGAGGAGATCCAAAAATTCTACTAAAGTTCACAAACATCGTAGTTCATATCATATATGACACCAACACAAGGCGGAACAAGGAAAATATTACACACTGGGCTTATCCCTATCCCAGTCTGAATAATAGACGAATCTACGAGCAAGGAATCTTCAAGCAAACATCTTCCCACGATGTACATATACTCAATTTAATCAAAGTAAAATGTGTTCCTCCGTACATTATTTCTCACTCACTGTTCTCCTTCTTTCATAACTTTCATCCAGTGGTGATTCAATTCAAGTCAATTTTATTCAGGTTTCTGAACATAATGGCAACGAGGAACTCCAAGTTACAGAGTGAAACAACGGACATACCTAAACTAAAACCGATTATGATAGGCCGAATCATGTGATGCGCATGATGATGCATAAACCAATATCAGGTCGTTTTAGTAGGGTTTATGTACATAGCAATGGCACTATGTATACCATACCACGTCATTACGAACACCCGAATCCGGCACAAACTCGTATCGTAAAGCATTCACAAGTCATAAGGAGACTAAATTTGAAATCCCGCTATATGTAGCTGTAAGGTACGTATGCCAACATACAAACATATAAAGAGCTTCTGGAGATTCAAGTGAAAAAATGACACGTTAGCGTGTCCAACCCAGTGTAACACCCACTGAACATGAGGATTGCATGTTTTAGCATACAGCTGTTGGTTTGAGTTGAGTTGTACAGCCGATTATTGTGCATCATCTTCTCTTACATTTGATGCAGCTATGTAACGATTCACAAGTTAACACTACAACTTTTCACTTGAATCCCAGGCAGCCCTTTACATACATAAACTGTAGTTGATGACAGCTGCTACTAAGACAACTGAACTGAACTTTTTTTATTTTAAACAGGTCGTATGTACAATAGGTCCATAATTTTTTTCTTGCGAAGGATGCTAAAAACCTGCTGTTAAGCTGTTCGACTTTGACATGTTTACGAGCAAAAAAATCTGACCTCATAAATATTGGTGTCACCACATACATCTATTTCTATTAAATCACACAAGGAATAGTTGTAGAAAATCACCGAGAACAATGACACACATTCGTCAAGTTGTGAATAGACCCAAGATGCTTTACTGCTAAGAAGCAGAACCGGATTCTTAGTCGGTTATATTACTATACGTGTCCAACCAGTCAAGAGAAAATTCTCAGTTAGTAGGATTCTATCCCACAACCTTCTGTTCAGTACACAGGCGTGCTAAGGGTGCCTTCATAGTCTGTCTGCAGAAAAGTTGCAGAATTGTTCGACAACTTTTTTGACGTTCGTTTCGAAATTTTCTTCCCTCTTTGAAGTTCCGAAACGTCAAAAAAGTTGTCGAACAATTCTGCAACTTTTCTGCAGACAGACTATGAAGGCACCCTAACCGCTGCACCACAGGTAGGCTTGTATATCATAGTTAAAACTGGATCTAATGTCATGAATAATGGCTAAACAGATCAAGGCAAACAAGGAACATACAAGACATTCAGGACCAGACGTATGCCACTAGCCGTGGTCGTTATTGCAGCGGTGAGTCATGGTGTGATGAGCATGGCACATGTACTATGGAATGACACGTATAACATTCTCGATTGATTAAGCGACTAAATTTAAACCACCGCCATTTTTGGAGTTTAGCCTTTGAATTGAATGATTGCAAATAGTCTTCCTCTGTAATTTAGGACTGACGTATACGTATGTATAGAGAACTTAAAATAGTGGAAAAACCATCATGCAACATTTGTCGTTTTCACTCCTCGTACCAAAGTTTGCCTGAACAATTGAAAACCACCGCACCACAAACCAACGGAAAAGCCTTCGTACCAAACTTCACGTATTACGGTGTGTGATGAATGTGTCTGGTCTGGTATGACGTTATTAAATTAGCCGATGTAACCGTTCGTTTCATGAATTATTTTGCTTTGATTAATACACCAATAACATTATTATTATAAAATATATTAATAATAATGATTAAACCGCCATACCACAAAGAACAGAACTTGAAAATGATGAGGACAAGTTCGTGGCCACGTTGTTTTTAAAATAGAAACGATCTTCTTGTCGGTTGAAATAAACAAAACTGACAGACACAAAACTAATACCAGTCAGTCAGAATACGAGTCCGGATAAATAGGGCTATTTATCGATGACGAAACTTTATAGTCTATTTACTGTTATTCGTAAATAACTATGCGTGACGTCATCTAAGCATTGCGTATGGCGGCAGTCCCCAGAGTCAACGCCTAAATTAAATTCCATGCGCCCGTGAACACCCCTCCTCGAAGAGGGTGATGACTCAGTCTAGTGTTCTAACGCCTATTTAGATTAGGTTTGTTATTCAGAATGTTTCTCATGTAAACCTATACACATTCAACGAAATTTTGGAACGCGTTCAAATTCATTTTATGTATGATCGAGCTGTCATAGTGTTCAACGCAGAGCGCATAAACAAACATATAAAAACAGGCTGTGTTGAGTGAATAGCAAAAATAATAGATTATCATTGACCAAAAGGTACAGAAACAAAAAAATACCATGAAAAACTCATAAATTAAGTGAAAAGAGATAATCTCGGCACAACGAATTGCTAAAAAAAATGCATGGAAAATGGCACATATGTAAGTAAGTCATAATGAGGTACCATTAATTATATTATGCACCGGTTTGTGAGTTTTCGGTAGTCAACAAATCACAATTCATAGTCGAAGATAGCGATCTTCTATTCATTTGAAATATTTGAACTTGCGTCTGGGTCATGAGATGTTCGCTCTAGGACCCAGTGTATATGACAAATGAAAAGAAACGTTAATCAATTATTACAGTATTACAGTTCGCGCTGAGGCAAAAAGTGGTCATTTCAGTCTTATAATCAATTGAGAAAGCTAAAACAAGTGTTCTGAAATAAATTTTTTGGTGTCCAGGGCAATTTATTCAACTAAAGTTACATTCAACAGTGTGTTGCCATTTGGTGATTCGGCTTTCTGGGTTCTAAATCTGGTGTTTCTCAGTTCATAATCTGGTGTTTCTAGGCTCATCGGCTTCTTCCAACGTCACCATCGGTACGGTGGTGACATCGGCGGGCGTGGATGCCCGATTCGGATTATCCGTACGTCGGAAGGGACTGCGAGGCAACGAGTACTGATCACCAGATGAGCGCATCGACTGAAATCTGGACTGCAACCGCTGACTCGGTTGTTGTGTCGGTGGCATCTGACCCGTACGGACGGAGGATCGGAACACACCTGAGAATCACATGAAAATGTTAGTGGATTTCTGAAGTCAGGTTGGGAAAATTTCATGTAAACCTTTTTTACAGCTGATAAGTGTTCCGTGTAAGTTCAGTCTTTGATTCACACTACATGCAAATGTGAGGTAAGGAGATGTTCAAAAAGGGGAGCAACATGAATAACATTTTCTATGGCATCATGAGCTATAACCCCGAGTTTATATTCCGTTAGAACAAGCTTCTGATGCGATAGGAACGAAAGGTAAAACTATGGAAATTTTCAAATTTATTAACCTATTTATAGTTGGTCACTAAGAAAACACCATTGACTTCAGTAATAAAGGATTCCCGGTTCAATTTTTTTTTCATGTCAGATGTCACCAACCCAAAGTAGGCGTCATCGGCTGATCGGAATGACTCGAAGTAGAGCTGTGTCGCTGCGACATCATCATATGACCGATCAGACTGGGTGATCGTCGGGCGACCACACCACCTCGGGCACTCAGACGTCCCGGCGATGGCGAATGTCCGGTAGGTACTGGCGATTCCACGGCACCTGGCCGTTGAGGATACTCAAACTCGGTTCGATCTCCATCCAAATTGGCTTCGGCCTGCGGCAAACTCAGTCGGAACGGAGAGGTGGGTGATTCCAGGGAGGCCACCATTTCGGCGCGTTCCTGCGATCATGGATAATCTTGGTGAGTGATTGTGAAAACTACTTTTACGTCACAGTTCCTCATTTATCCCTATTTTTGCAACTGAATATGAAGACACCCTAATTTCGTTGACTCTGAGTAACCTGTTCGACAGCCTCGACAGCCTGCTGCTCGACCATCATGAGTGCGGCCATGTACTGTGCCTCGATGCGCGCACCCATGACACTGGCACACATGGACACCAGTGCCAGACCCATCACAAACAGGATGAAGGCAGCTGTAGTTATTTATATATTTTCCTACATACCCAATTAATATTTTTGTAGACCGAGGACCGTTACCATGATAACAATGAATTAGGCAGAAGATTTGCATGTTGTCCAGGCCCCCTTGGAAAAAGGGATTTTTCTAGAAAATTTGAATGCAAGGCAATAAAAAATCGGAGTAACACGAGCCATGCATGGATAGGCTATAGTAATGTATACCGTTTACTTTACACAGCAAAAAAGATACCACACAGTAACATTCTGATATAGTATTAGTGTGCCCTAACAACAGTAATGAAAAAATCCCACCAGTATAAAAAGGTACCCACCGAGGGCGTACTTGGGATGCTCCGGCACCTGATCACCAAGACCGATGGTGCTCAAACTGACGAAGAAGAAGTAGAACGCCTCAAAGTAGGACCACTCCGTTTCCCACAACTTGAAGAATGCGGCACAGAAGAACGTATAGAAGACGACCACGGCCAGAGCCAATGAGAGTGGTACGGTATCTTCGATCTGATTGACGAGTTCCTCGTCGTCGTCAGCTTGCGATCCGTGATCTGATTTGGCTACAGTATCCGATGCCACCATTCGGGCGAATCGTCGCGATTGCGAACGGATGGTCCTGAGGTACGGTAATCATCAAATTTTTGTAGTATACAAACAAATAGAAAAATGTTCTTATATTAATGGGTGTTTAAATCGGCTTGCCTGAGAAAACCTACGGTTTGTATGGGGGTAGGCGTCGACGAAAAAAAATTTGAGCTGTTAGCGGTTTTAGAACCACTATATGGTAGGTAGTAATCGACCATAGTATTAGGGTCCACAGATGTTTCATTCCCGAGAACGAGGACTTTGAAATTAAAAAAACGGAAATTTCGGAAATCTGAAAAAATTAACTTTTTTTGTCTTTGAGCGGTGATATCAAGAGATAGCAAAGACATATTGCTCTGAAAATTTACACGCTTGTTCTATGTTTCATTGCGGTCATTTTGGGCTCTGAAACGCGGTATTTGAGCAAAATTTTGTTGTAGATATTTCATGAAGTTTCCCGTTTGGTCGCCTATCCATGTGGTTATATTCAAGACGATTTCCCATCTTAAGTTTAGCTATTCAGAATATGACATATAGTCCACGAGTTACCTCAATACATTGCCTTCACAACCTACTGGTGCCACCCCCCCCACATCGCCTTCGTTTAAAATGAAAAATTCGATTTTCTGAAAATTCATCAAAAAAGTGGCTCGTTTTTTTCATTCCCAATCCTGAAAAAAATCATGGTGATCTTTGATCTTTTGAAACCTAAACAGCCTTCTTTGCCATGTTTTTAGCTTCATTTTGAGCTATAACAGTAGTGAATTCGATACTTTTTCAATATCTGAAAGTGCAGATGAATGTTGAAGACTCGGGTATATTAGCTGCAAATAATTAATGTCAAACTTCTCTAAATTTCTTGTATTGAACGTTTTATGCGCAGATATAGTTACACGACTATTTTAATTCATTTATTATTGTGCTGGTAACAATTTAAACACAAGAAACATCAATTATACAATTGTTAATTTGGTTTTGAAATGACTTGATACCCCTTGAGAAGGTCATCGTTATCAAAAAATGGATTTTCCGAAAAAAATTGGATTTGCTTGTGAGACCTGTTCAATGGTTTCTGGTTACATCCTAGGACAACTGGAGGCTCCAAATGATGAATTCTGTTGTTATTTGGTGATTTTTGTAACAAAATTTCCTGACCATTTGCCACTATATTAATGTTTGGTGTCAGATAAATGTTCAAGGCGATTTCCCATCTTAAGTTTAGCTATTCAGAATATGACGTATAGTTCACGAGTTACCTCAATACATTGCTTTCACAACCTTCTGGTGCCACCCCCCACACATCGTCTTCTTTTCGAATGAAAAAACGATTTTCTGAAAATTGATCAAAAAAGTTTTTTTTTTCATTTTCAATCATGACAAAAAATTGCGGTGGCTTTGGCCTCTTGTATTTTGAAACCTGAGAAGCTTTTTGCCATGTTTTTAGCTTCATTTTGAGCTATAACAGTGGTGAATTCAATACTTTTTCAACATCTAAAAGGGCTGATGAATGTTGAGAACTAGAGTATATTAGCTGCAAATAATTGATGTCAAGCTTCCGTAGATCTCTTATGCTGAACATTTTATGCGCAGGTATACATTGTTACACAACTATATTAGTTTATTTATTATTGTGCTGGCAACAATTTCAACAATAGAAACATCAATTAAGCAATTGTTAATGTGGTTTTGAATTGACTTGATACCCCTTGAGAAAGCCATCGTTATCATAAAATTGATTTTCCGAAAAAATTTGGATTTGCTTGTGAGAGCTGTTCAATGGTTTCTGGTTACATTCTAGAGCAACTGGAGGCTCCGAATGATGAATTCTATGTTATTTGGCTACTATTGTAACAAACTTTCTTAACCATTTGTCACTAAATTAATGTTTGGTGTCCGAAAAATGTTCAAGGTGATTTACCATCTTAAGTTTAGCTATTCAGAATACGACAATAAGTCCACGAGTTACCTCAATATATTGCCATCACAACCTACTGGTGCCACCCCCACACATAGTTTTCTTTTCAAATGAACTATTGAACAGCTCTAAAAGCAAATACAAGTTTTTTTTCTCGAAAAATCAACTTTTTGATAACGATGGCTTTCTCAAGGGGTATCAAATCATTTCAAAACCTCATTAACAATTGCTTAATTGATGTTTCTTGTGTTGAAATTGTTGCCAGCACAATAATAAATAAACTAAAATAGTCGTGTAACTATACCTGCGCATAAAGCGTTCAATACAAGAAATCTATGGAAGCTTGACATTAATTATTTGCAGCTAATATACTCTAGTTCTCAACATTCATCAGCCCTTTTAGACATTGAAAAAGTATCGAATTCACCACTGTTACAGCTCAAAATGAGGCTAAAAACATGGCAAATAAGGCTTTTTAGGTTTCAAAATACCATAGGCCACCACGATTTTTTATCATGATTGAAAAAAATAACTTTTTGGACGAATATTCAGAAAATTAAATTTTTCATTCGAAAAGAAGACGATGTGTGGGGGTGGCAGCAGTAGGTTGTGAAGGCAATGTATTGAGGTAACTCGTGGACTATATGTCATATTCTGAACAGCTAAACTTAAGATGTAAAATCGCCTTGAACATTTTCTGTCACCAAGCATTAATATAGTAGTAAAAGGTTAGGACATTTTGCTACAATAATAGCCAAATAACATAGAATTCATCATTTGGAGCCTCCAGTTGCCCTAGATTGTAACCAGAAACCATTGAACTGCTCTCACAAGCAAATCCAATTTTTTCGGAAAATAATTTTTTTGATAACGATGGCTTCTTCAAGGGGTATTAAGTCAATTCAAAACCACATTAACAATTGCCTAATTGATGTTTCTATTGTTGAAATTGTTGCCAGCACAATAATAAATGAACTAAAATAGTCGTGTAACTATACCTGCGCATAAAACGTTCAATACAAGAAATCTATGGAAGCTTAACATCAATTATTTGCAGCTAATATACTCTAGTTCTCAACATTCATCAGCCCTTTTAGATGTTGAAAAAGTATCGAATTCACCACTGTTATAGCTCAAAATAAAGCTAAAAACATGGCAAAAAGCTGTTTAGTTTTCAAATTACCATAGGCCAAAGCCACCGCGATTTTTTGTCATGATTGAAAAATAAACTTTTTTGAACAATTTTCATAAAATCGAATTTTTCATTCGAAAAGAAGACGATGTGTGGGGGTGACACCAGTAGGTTGTGAAGGCGATGTATCGAGGTAACTCGTGGACTATATGTCATATTCTGAATAGCTAAACTTAAGATGGGAAATCGCCTTGAACATTTTTCTGACATAAACATTAATTTAGTGGCAAATGGTTAGGAAATTTTGTTACATTACAATAATCACCAAAAACAACAGAATTCATCATTTGGAGCCTCCAGTTGTCCTAAGATTGACCAGAAACCATTGAACAGGTCTCACAAGCAAATCCAATTTTTTTCGGAAAATCCATTTTTTGTTAACGATGACTTTCTCAAGGGGTATCAAGTCATTTCAAAACCAAATTGACAATTGTATAATTGATGTTTCTTCTGTTTAAATTGTTACCAGCACAATAATAAATGAATTAAAATAGTCGTGTAACTATATCTGCGCATAAAACGTTCAATACAATAAATTTAGGGAAGTTTGACATTAATTATTTGCAGCTTATATACCCGAGTTTTCAACATTCATCTGCACCTTCAGATATTGAAAAAGTATCGAATTCACTACTGTTATAGCTCAAAATGAAGCTAAAAACATGGCAAAGAAGGCTGTTTAGATTTCAAAAGATCAAAGTTCACCATGATTTTTTTTCAGGATTGGGAATGAAAAAAACGAGCCACTTTTTTGACGAATTTTCAGAAAATCAAAATTTTCATTCTAAACGAAGGCGATGTGGGGGGGGGGTGGCACCAGTAGGTTGTGAGGGCAATGTATTGAGGTAACTCGTGGACTATATGTCATATTCTGAATAGCTAAACTTAAGATGGGAAATCGTCTTGAATATAACCACATGGATAGGCGACTAAACGGGAAACTTCATGAAATATCTACAAAAAAATTTTGCTCAAATACCGCGTTTCAGAGCTCAAAATGACCGCAATGAAACATAGAACAAGCGTGTAAATTTTCAGAGCAATATGTCTTTGCTATCTCTTGATATCACCGCTCAAAGTAAAAAAAGCTAATTTTTTCAGATTTCCGAAATTTCCGTTTTTAAATTTTCAAAGTCCTCGTTCTCGGGAATGAAACATCTGTGAACCCTAATACTATGGTCGATTACTACCCACTATATAGTGGTTCTAAAACCGCTAACAGCTCAATTTTTTTTTCGTCGACGCCAAACTGTAGATTTTCTCAGGCAATCCCATTTAAAATTCAAAAAACAAACCTGAGAAACCAGAACCAGCACTCCCTGACCTTCCTGAAGACAAGCTTGCCCCAGTGGTCCAGTACCATGAGCATGATGGGTATGCCAATCAGACTATAAAAGATCGTGGCCGCCTTACCAAGCTTGGTACGACAACTCATATTACCGTAACCAATCGTTGTGAACAACGTGCCGGCATAGAAGCTGGACGTCCAGAAATCGTTCCAATTGTACGCCGGCAGTACCTCCGAATTGGACACACCTCAATTGATGAATGTGGGTTTTCAGGAAGTCTGTACATTTTTTGAGAATGTTTTAATAAAAAAGACGAATGTCTATTGTCAACTAACCAGTGGTATCATCATATACCTTGAGATGCTGCTCCAGATACTGAATACACGCCGCATCACACGCGTTCATCGGCAAGTTCATCAGCAGACTGAATTCCATGGTAAAGTTAGTCAGGAATTCACGTCGTCGTTGAATGTTCAAGGCCTTATTAGCCGCAATTTCATCCAATTCCGGCTGCTGTTCGATGAACATGAACATAAGCCCGCCTAGAACGCCGTAGATGCCAAGAAGCAATAGGAGCATCAGGTACTTGGCTCCCGATCGCTCGTACATGTGCTTCAAATGACCGGTGAACGATCGTGGTTCCTCCTCATCTTCGAGTCCGTACTGCGTCTTGGCATAACGCTTCAGCACGGACATGCCCGATGCCATCGACTTGGGCGAGATCGTCTTCGTCCAGGAAGTCATAGTTCACGGATTCGTCGTGGTATTGTTGAGTAATTTGGAATCGATCCTCTTCTTGGGGTAGATTACATAGATTATAATGGAGGTCGCGTAGTAATCTCGAGTTCAAACTGCCTATAGTGACTTCATATGCGAGTCGTAAGAAGGAAATGACTATTATCCGAGAATATGGTGTTTTTCGGGCTCACAAGCTCGTAAGTTGACGATTAAGTACAGCCAGATTATTTACCAATTCATATGATTGTTGACTCAATTGTGCTGCTGATGATCCGTTCCGATGGTGGATCGTATTTGAGTGCTATTTAACGGAAGCGTTATGATGAATCAACGATGATTCCAGAAACGTTCTGTATCGGTGGATGAATGTTGTGGGACGACATTATAATACAGGTGCCGTGGTGTCGTCGATGGATGGCGATGATGATGACTAAACAGACAATCAGGTCAGACGACGAAATCCCACGGTACGTCCATCCCAGACTTACTCATCGATAGCTGCAAGCACAAAGATCATTCGTTTTTGATGATATACTCTCGAACGGTTGCGTACACTGGCAGAGGATAAAGACATTTAACGGAGATAGATGTTTCGTTATAGTTGAGAAGTAACTTGTCAGTTTTGAAACCATTTTACCTACACTTATTCGACTAGATTTATTTTTAAAACCAGGGAATCTCACATTTGTCCTACTTTTCTCATCCGCTGGAGAGCTAAGTTACTCAGTCGCAGCGCAACAACGGCGGATGTCTTGAGAAATCGCCCACTCAGTCTGTTGCACTACATATCTGCAACGCCCGATAATGTGACACTGCAAATTGTCGCCGCACTGTAAAGTGCTCGGAACGGCGGAGGCACACCACAGTCGTTTGATCATTGACGCAATGTTTACAGGGGGAGAATACTCACTGTGTAAATGAGTTTTTTACTGGACTTTGCTTAACTGCTGAAGTCATTAATACAAACTGATACCATGTCAAAATAGTGTTTTCGTAGTGGTCAGAGATGGGCAATGGCAGAAACCCCAGAGCAAGTCAGGGTCTGTGTCTCAAGTCAAGTTTCTAATTTAGAACCACCAGTTTTCGAGGCTGACGCCCTATCCACTAGAGTAGACAGACGACATAAATGCCACTTAAAAGAAGATTTTCTTGTACTTGGTTGACTTGTTGTTTTTCTGAAAAAATTCAAAAATAATTTGGATAAAAAAATGCATCCAAACTTTTAAAGAGTAGAAGAAGGTACATGTTGTATATCCCATCCAATGAGAGCACAACCGGATGCTAAACAACAAACACTAAAGATTATTTACAACGTCACTGACTACTGAGTCACTTCGACGTTCTGAGTGCACGTTCGTTGAGGATCACATCAAGATTCTTTGCCTGGATGAGGGAATCTTATGACTGATCGTGTTTTTGACGGACCTGACCCCGGGAAATTTGCTTTTTCTTTCACCATCACCGAGTCTCAGGTGCGAGTCTGTAAATTAAGGGGTTTCTGGCTCTCATAAAGGGTGAGGTTTAATTCTAATTAGAACTTCCCTTAGAATTCCTTATGTCCTTAGAACTTCCCCCTTTCCTAAACAATGTGAAAAAGGCAGATTTTTATTGGAAAAAGATCACACACACTTAACATTGGCAACTTTTGTTTTGTCAACATGCATCGGCCGGTACCCACAGCTGAATCTGAAGTACGGAACGCTAATTTTCGAGGGTTCCATCTGGTCAACAGGTGAACCATAAGTGGTCGGAATCAGTCGAGAATCAGCTTATGTTACTGTGTTGACTAAAAATAACACGTTATCGTCTAGTGTAGTGGTCAAGTCGCCAGCCTCGGAAACTGGTGGACGTGGGTTCGAAACCTGCGTTGTGGGCGAGGTACAGAACCTGCTTTTTCGCTCTAGAGTTTCTACAATTCCCGGACACCATTCTGATAAGGTATTACATGATACGGTAAGCCTTGTTGATATCAGTAAGGAAAGCAGAAGTATCAATAGAAAACGAAAAAAAACACAACACGAAACTTCAAGAAATCATCTTCTCGGTAGTGCGTCAGCTCCTGAGTGACTTCACCGGTTTCGTCACCGTAACATCTGTCAAAATGTAGTACTGGATGTAACAACAAAACATAACATAACAAGCAATGCAGTATGCACGAGTAATTCTGACTATTTACACAACAACAATCGGTCGGTGGCAAACGCACCGTGACGAATCGCACCCAACATACCATTATAGCATTCCCCATTAATCAGGAAAATAAATTCGAAATCCTGCCACTTTTGGTACCGTGGTAAGACTTGTCCATGCATCCACAAATATATGGATGCTATGCTATGAGATCAGTGTGACAATCACATTCGAATTCGGATAGAATCCGAACATCGGAAATCTTGAAAAACAAACACCGAAAAGGCGCGCATTCAAAATATTCAGCCTCTTAATGAATCATGAATACTTTTTAAGCTGATACATTAATACTGCGTAATCCAGCTGTTTCAACCGTTAATAATATTGTGAAACGTAAAAACGATTATATCTACCGCGCGCACTGTACACATCAGAAAGTTGCGAGCAAAGCGCGCATCGAGAAAATTTTAAGCGCAAACAGGATTTTTTTAAGCACACAAAACGGCATGCACTCAAATTCAGTTTCTTAAATATTTGTGACTACTATGTAAGTTTGATTTGACATATACGCGTACTACATAATCTAGCTGATTTAACCGTTATTTATTTTGTGAAACGTAAAAAAGGAAGCGCACGCGCTGTAAATATCCAAAAGTTGCGAGC
>OZ038446.1:28808395-28811114 GCA_964036265.1 Daptonema setosum
TTTAATAAAACAACATCTTGTAAAGCCCACCGTTACGGGCTTTCAATAACGTTTGCTAATCAATTATTCTGTAACCTCGACACGAACAGCCGTAACGGTATATCAGGTCGATGCACTTTCCTTTGTGTTGGCAGGGATTAGAGGCACATTCGTTAATGTTGATGTCACAATCAGGTCCGGTCCATCCTGGATCACATCCACACTCCTTGTTTGGCGTCTCTGCAAGTCATCATCATCATCATCATCATCATCATCATCATCATCATCATCATCATCATCATCATCATCATCATCATCATCATCATCATCATCATCATCATCATCATCATCATCATCATCATCATCATCATCATCATCATCATCATCATCATCATCATCATCATCATCATCATCATCATCAACCGAGCAGCATTTCGCATCTGGGCCCTCGAGCCTTACCAGCCGGACAACTGCACAACGGTTCGTTGTTGAACATGAAACACGTGGCGTTGTTGAAGCAGATGTTCTCCTCAGGACGAGCACGTTGGTGGTTTCATACAGAGTGCCCGTTGCACACGAGTTGCGGGTGCCGAGCTGAAAGCTAAAGCATTTTGAAGTTGTTTAGAGGCTAAATTTTTGAATCCCGGTACACTTAACTGGAAATCCCGCCACTTTTCTGTTGTTATAGCTTATGTGCGTAGCTCACTTCAGTTCAGATCAGTGTGACACTTCAATGCCTTTAAGTTAAAAAAGTCACTTACGGGTAAGTATAAACCGCGTGTTCAGATTTTGTTCAGAAAAGTTTGAAAAGTTCAATCTACTAACCAATCGAAAATGGTATGCTATGTAAACACCCCATTTGCCAAACAAAAGTCAAGATCAAACGTTCCAACCCAATAGAGAACTGAACATGTCATAAAAACTCCTGAGTCGTGACTCCTGATGAACTCGAACCAACCGATGAATGCCGAATTCAGGTGCCACATAAAACGGACCATTGCCTTCAAAGGTCTGATCAGCTGATTCCCAGTTGGGTTTGGTCCAGGTCTTTTTTTGACCATCCATCTTTTCAAGGATGTCGTCAGTGTCGCAGCCACGTGGATCCAGTTTGAGGGCTTTGGATACACCACCACCATGTGCCGTCCAGACAGGACCTGGTTCATTGACTCACTCACTCACTCACTCACTCACTCACTCACTCACTCACTCACTCACTCACTCACTTCACTCATCACTCACTCACTCACTCACTCACTCACTCCCACTAACTCCACTCACTAACTCACTCACTCACTCACTCATTGACTCACTACCTGGCCGTGTCTGTCTGGAGAACGCAAACACCCTTGAGAAGGTACATTCATCGTAATAACTTCCCATAATGGCCAATTCTCGTTGACATGCGGCGAATCCGGCCTCCATGGTATAGGTGCCGTCGGTGATGAAGAAACAGGCTCGGTGCTTGACCGAATAGATCTCACCATAAGCACACGGTTCGTCAGTCGTGGCTGGTGAAGGTCTGGCACAAAATTGATGTTATTCATTATAACTTATGTTTTTCTGCTTACTTCAGTCATGATTACTCTTTATAAGTATGGTTTATTAACCAATCCAATATTGCATTCCCGGTGGCATATTTGGAAACTGTACGGTTTTTTTGTCAAAATCCCAAACTCGACTTCTTCATTTGGATTCACGGAGAGGCTAAACTAGGCTATCTCCTTCACTAACGTACAGTCTATGCTCGGAACTAAGCCCAAGCCCTACAAACAATCAAATGGTTATTAGCTGTCGTTGGGTTGCACGAATTCTGACAAAAAGTGGGTGCAGTTTACAAATATGCTTCCCGGTTGATTGGGAAACTAAAAAACCAAAATTACGGCTTTTAGTAAAAAAAATTCCACGCTTGAACAGAAATATACGGTGTACTACTCTATGTCTGAAAAGATTTACACACTGCATGGACTAAAAGTTGCGGGACGAAGTGGTCACATAATCAACTATAATTTCCACCAAACTTGCTGATATCATTCTAATACTAAACGCACAATAATAAATAATTTTTTATAACCAACTGCTGTATTCGCAAAAGTATGCGCCTTTCATATCGCAATTCGTCCTTATCCACGATTTACTCTGGTCGATGGATATGCATTCCGATGGTCCGGGATCGGAGAGAACGTCGGATGAAGAGGTCGTGGATGAAATAAGTTGGAAATTCTTACATTAATCCGGTAAAAGGAAGGTTGAGTGCCAGTTGAAGTTGGAACTGCCAGCACCTCCGTATTTAACACCTGTCAATAAAATATTGGCAAATTCAACAACAACAACAACAAACAACAAACAACAACAACAACAACAACAACAACAAACAACAAAAACAACAACAAAAACAACAACATTAACAACAACAATGCTAACCTATCCAGATTTGACCATTCTTGTTTGATTTGGCTTTATCAAAATACTGAGTCATAGCTTCACCGAATTTGTCTAAAATCCAGCTCCATTGTTGATTCGAATCCAAAACTACAAGACGTCCGCCCGTTAAACGCTTGTTTGATTGAAATGCCGTGTTGTCGCATTTCCTGAGAAATGAACCAAGTAAAGCAGTTGAGTTTTTTGACTACTTTTTATATGTACGTATTTTCATACGATCAACGCTTACAGTGTTCCAACTTTTGGGGGAATTCTATTATCTGATATAATTAGACACTTGTATCATATGGCGTAGACTGAG
>OZ038446.1:28811314-28813814 GCA_964036265.1 Daptonema setosum
GCACTCTCATAAAGTTCAAGTTCAGTCAAAAAGAGCCAATCGGCTATGTTTTCGCTTCGCTTGCCCAGTGGTTGAGATCCTGATTCGCTTCCCAGGTTGAGCCACAACGCCTTCAAAAATATCACAATCCCACGTAAATATGTTTGTGATTTGGTAACTAACTTTGCTAACGGAATCTTTTTACCAGTGGCCTACTTTTTTAAACGCCGAATGTTACGAGAAACCCTTGATCGGCTATAATCTGCTCTTTTGTCGGTACCGTGGTACGTACGAGAGACTTCGCGTCACCGACGCATATTTCCAAAACCCAGTAATTTTCCTAGAATTTTTCCCATACACGAAATTTCATGAGGTGGGTGACCACTGAAATACCACCGCTGCGCGGGCCTAACGCGCTTGTCCTCGCTCCCGCTCAGACAAGCCAGTCTTACGATAGGTAATGGGGGGTTAACGGAAAGTAAAACTTCATATGGAACATATTTTTGGTGACAAAAATTTTTGGCGTTTAGTAAAAATTCTAGAAAAATTACTGGGTTTTGTAATTTTGCGTCACGCCACCGACCGTATCAGCTCTTGTTTGTTTTCAAATAAAATGGCAACAAGGGAGTTTGAAAGTACAACAAAGTTTGAATGCACGTCAAAGTTAATTTTGAATTCAAATTGCACGCCATAATATTTTTTGAGTGACGAGAAACGTTGGGTAGGCGTTAGTCGGTCGGGTCGTCTGTTAGTGAGTGCCGTGGCACACGAGAGACTCATCGCGTCACCGAGGCAACCAACCGTACCGTATCAGCTCTTGTTTGTTATGGAATCAGCTGCTGGCAACGTGGCACAAGTATAGCATAATAAAGTTTATTGCTTATATACATGACCGTACATCCGTATACATATCTATGGATAAATTCGAATAAACGATAATTTCCATCCGGGCATTTTATCGGTTCGGTTTTCTGGTAGTTTGGCGTTATTAATTAATTTGTTTGATAGCCTTGCAGGTTGTTATTGAATCGGTTGTCAAATACAGTAGTAAAGTATTTGTACTTATTCATGTTTGTTACTGTGGAATAAAAAGTTAGTTTTCAATCAGATGGTTGATCAACTATCTGTCACCTGTCTAGCCTAGTTTGTTAGAGCGCCGAATTCGCAGGTACTTATGTAGGATAGAAACCCGGCAGGTAACACATATTCTGACGCTTCGGTCTAAGATTGCCATCACCCATCAGTTTGTTTGACCTTCATAAAATCCTTAATTTTTACCTTTACATTAGGCTTACTAAATTCAATCACGTAATCGATTGCGAGTGCTATATTTTCCTCGTTCCAAATGTAATTGGCCCAAATGTAATTGGTCCTAATGTAATTGGTCCAAATGTAATTGGTCACGATTCTGATTCAAAAACAGCGATTCTGTTTCATTACTTATTTGTGCGTTTTCAATCAGGAACAGGAACATGTTTTTAACAGAGTGGATTTCAGCGCACGCACTCCAAACGTTAATTTACGAAGTGAATAAGGAACCATAACTATAGGCCTCGTAATCGTTTATAAGAAAACCCAAAACGTGGCACAGAAAATTTCTTACTTGAGAATCCGGTTTTGGACTTTGAGAATCTGGTTCTAAGAAATTTTAAAAAGTGGCTAAAACGTGGCACAGAAAATGCATTGCTTGAGAATCCGGTTCTGGACTTGAGAATCTGGTTCTGACCATGCCATGGGTTCTCGCAGTTTTACACCATTTCTTATAATCAATTATGAGGCCTATATGTACCAAGTTTCAAGTAATTGGTGCAATTAATTAGTCCAGATACGAAAATCACGATTCTGTTCCATCACAAATATTTTCGTATGGTTCGATGTTGGATTTTAGCGCACGCACATTTTATTTTACCAAGTGAAAATTAACTAGCAAAATGATGCAGAACTTTTGTTGAGTGAGGAAAGCAGCCGTCTAAACAATACCAAAACCTGGAAATCTTTGATTGTGATGATAAGAACCGACGAGAAAATGCATCATTTCGTTCAAAGTATTTTCATTTGCTGATCAATATAGCTTGGTCAGGGTATCCTGTTACAGAAATTCATTATTGTCATTATTGCCATCGTTGGTATTTTTTTACCATGTTATTCAAATGTAACGTAAAAACTTCCACAAATTTAAAACAAACAACGTGCCAAAAACTTCCACGACAAGGCTATATAAACGAGTGGCTAAATTACTACTAACGAGGAACTCAATCAAGCTTACATAATCGGATGTTTTCAATCAATCTGATGCAATAAACCGAAGCGTTTGTGCCCTTACTACATTATATTAGAATTTAATGGGCACACCTCACGCTATATCTTCTGATACAGCAACAGCACGCGTATGGGCCGGGCACGTTGGGACGCACGAGGGAAACACGGATAAGTGCAATTCCACCCTTTTTGTCTGTTTCGAACAGTTACACTTGTTCATTATCGTGTAGGTAAAATAAGCTCAAAACAGCCAGTTGTTCTT
>OZ038446.1:28818814-28826314 GCA_964036265.1 Daptonema setosum
TGTGATGATGGAATGTCCTGGAATGCGGTCTAGTCTTTGGATTGAATGCGGGAATCCGACATGGTCCCATTAACCTTTTCCACTTTTCCATTTACCCACGTATGGTGTTCTTAAATGATTGGAAGACTGAAATTAAAAGCCTGCCGTGTTTCTGAGCGTTTAAACTAAATTCGGGGCACATTCCTATTTATATTTCGCAAAAAAGTCGCTCAACCAACAATCAGAAAAGTCCCTGGGACAAAAGGCGCGTATCGAGTTCAATCTTCTAATTGATTGAGACTGTTTTTTTTAAATTAGTCTAGTATTTTTACAACAAGACATGTGTAGATTGCTACCACATTACATAGTATTTACCCATTACTAGTCGAATGACAACCAGGAGCATGCCATCAGGATACATACATACAGGGTGTTCAAATTCCTTTTCGAAAACTCTTCTTAAAATCCGTTTCATTTGAGAGATTGTTGAGTCACTTGAAACAGATACTAAAATCAAAGTAACCAGTTTTTGTACTACCCTGTATGAAGGTTTAGTATGTGCAGCTGATCTGGGTCATGAGCTACATAATAATCCACCGTTGGCACTTAGTAGTCACGCTAGTATATACATTCACCAAAGTTATTGTCCATTTACTACCTATTTTTTAGATTGTTTCACCGCGTTCATGAAACTGACTGTTTTATATTTATGTCATATTAAACGTTTTTTTGCTTGTCAATAGTTTCTGTATGATATAAACCTTCCTGTTTAGGTAAGTTTTACCAAAAACCAATCTACGGGCTTAGGCTTATGGTTAGGCTTAGGTTCGGGCTTGGGCTTTAGGTTAGGCTTAGGCTTGGGCTTATATTTAAGCCTAGACTTGGGTTTAGGGTTAGGTTTAGGCTTAGGATTACCTACTCAGAAACCAGAGCCCCACGCCTACGTATTCATGATGATTGAAAACTCAAACTCAGAATTTGAGCATATAATTTCAGAAATGGGGCACGAATTATCTTAGAAATTCGCCCTATGGAGGAGAAATTTACCAAATAGATCGATTAATGACTATTGGCGTAATAGTTATTTGTAGGACAACGGCTCAGACAATGTGAATGAGTCACAATAGTCAAAGGTAAAGTCATCAACTCATTGTAAGCCTTCTGATAACCATTTAGAGTGATTGATGGAAAGAATATTTGCAAATAAAATGTGTATAACTGTCTTACAACAAACAAACTCTTCTTCTTTCATTTCATCGGTTGCTGTAATTGTGTCGTCGAAGGGTACTTCTAAGGGTGCCTCAAATTGCTGGGTACTGCCTAACACGACATGGTATAACATTCTTAATTTATTAGAAGACTGGAACCGAAAATCCAACATTTTTCCCGATTAAACTTTTCCATACACGGAGACCCTTTACGCAAGTATGTATGTAATGAAATTAGCGCCATGTTCTAATGCTGTCCAAATGTGGAATTTGGAAAGCCCACAAAAGTTTTTAACTCAAACTGCGTGCCTTAAACGGTCCCGAGTAACAAGAAACCGTGGACAAGCCACTAGCGGACGAGAAGGGGAGGGAAAAGTGGAATTCCCTCCTCTTTGGCATTCTCAAAAAGTAGTATTTGTTCCCTAAGGCGTAGGTAAAATGACCTTCTTTCTGCCGATTCCCCCCTCTTTGACGAAATTTAGCTCGTCAGCCAGTGGGACAGGCTATATACAATACTTGAAATTAACCGATTACAAATCACAATGGCCAACGCGAATTTCATAATCAGTCTTCTAGTTAATTAATAATGCTATACAGTCGTATTAATTGGTTGCGGCGCATTTACTCCTTCTTCAAAACAATCAAATTATATAATGAGGCATGAAATATTAAATGATCAACAACTTTTCTACCACATTTTAATCTTCATTTGGTTAAAAACTTTTAAAAACCTTAGCGCACGAGAATGTTCAGCCTTTAGACTACTCCTTTATGTTTTTATATGTAAGTTGTTCAAAGATTCTATTTGCTCAAAAATTTTATGTTAATAATTTTGAGCAAACTTTTGGCGCAGCGGAAAATTTTTATGGAAAAAATAAGATGGTACACGCGACGTGGGCAGAACATTCCAATCGCAATTTGTTAAGTTAATTATATTCTAAAGTATAGATGGAAAAAAGTTTACAGAAATCAATTTGAGTAACAAGAAACTATGATCGAACTATCGATAGCCTAACATACCGAACCATCATTTATATGCACAGATACTAGGTTCTCACTGCACCTCTCCATCTATTGATTTATTTTTGCGTTCCCATGGTTAAAATGTTGTACTCTTTTAAACGTTAAAATGTTGAACGTTCCTGAAAACATGGGAACCGGAACTAGAGATGTCCTTTCGAGCCTTGTTTGGTTTTCGAACACTAAATAATTACTGTACTATATTAAATTGGACTTCTTTATTTTGTTGGATAGTAAATGCAGGTCTTCTTGATACGTTAGTTTAGTAGCGGCTGAATTACTCTCCAGTATTAATTAAATGGTAGAACTTTATCTGAGCGCCTGTGTTTGGGTTAGGAGTTCATTAAATTATTACATATTCTGTCGTCAAAACTGTTTTTTTGCTTTCAATAAAAAAAATATCAGTGGAACATCCTGCAACACAGTCATAGAATCTTTGCATGCAGAAACTGTGTAGGGGCTATACATAGTTGGACAGAGGCACTTGGATAAAACTCTAATGTTCTACTGAACAGTGAAGAGTGATTCAACCAATCTATATGTAAAAACAAATTCTGCTGGTTTCGGGTGTGTTTTTTTGTTTGGAATAACATCAGATATGGGAGTTTCTTTATGTTAGCAGCTGTGTACTGGGCATTATAATTAATTTGCATGCCTCGGTGCGTGCCTTTCCAAAAGTGAAACATTGTCAACATTATACTGAAATTTGATATGTGGAGAAACCTTAGCCTAATTCCGTGAGCTTTACCCATTTCAGCTCGTAAATTGGAATATGTTTTCGCAACGCTACTAAATTAGTGCTTATTTGAAAAAAACGATATTCTAGTGAAAACAAAACAGATATTCCAGTTCTTCCAGATTGCGATACACCATCTTCTTACAACGATAAAAGAAAATTATTCTTGGCGTGTGTTATAGTATAACATTGAAGTGAATATGAACCAGGGATCACTTTCTATCTTATAACACTTTGAGGTGATGTTTAACGGTCTGGAAAAACTGGGATGTCTGTTCCTTGCTAGAATTCCGAAAGTTTTAATTAGAGTATCCATGTACTTAGTTGACAACGTTTCACTTGCCGTTGATCAGTTTGTACCTGTATTTGATGGTACATAATTATGATTTGAGCCAACCTTTGCAGGATACATGCCGCCAATGAGAAGCAAACCAACCACAACCAACTATGAGAGAGGGAAAATACCCCCGGCTTAGTGTGTGAATCCAAGTTTGAAAACACCGTTATAAATTTGTGTGAACAGCGGCAGCGGTGAGTAATATGATTTTTAATGATCAAATAAAATTGAAAAACTTAGTTACGGTAACTCATCATGACACCTCGTTTTCGAGGTTTTTATAAAGTTTGTAAAAATTGCAAAAAATATGGGTTGATTTCTTGAGCCAAAAGAGAAACGAGGTATGTTGAGTGACCTGTAACCTGTGTGAAACCATCTATCATAAACGTGCTTCTGATTTCATCATTCCGTTGCTGAACTTCGTAGTTTTTTTCGGTTTCAATTATCTAGTAATTATTTTGCTCCTAATCCTAATTTCACGTGTGTTTATGATCTGAATACCGTATGGCTGGGATTATTGAAACATATGCTTCTTTTTTAGTTGCTGAGTGGACTTATGCATGTATCAATCAAAGTAATTTCTTTAAGTTATCTTTTTTTACAAGTATTTTTAGTAGTATTAAGTAGTTTTCTACCTCATTTCGTTTCATAAGATTGGCTTGTGTAAAATAATACATTTTATGTAGGGGAAAACAAATGAGGAACCCGTACATGACCGATATAATCGGTGATGTGCACCTGCAGAGTGAAACTTCCTCATAAAGTTTACTGTGAACCGATTTCAATTATTTTTCCACTCCAGCATTTCAGAACTAAATTTATAATTTACTATCTTCTGTAACCATAAGAGTTTTCCGTTCATAAATCTTGAAAAAATCTGGGTCCGATAATTTTGCATGGGGGAAACTATCAAAACAACGGATGCACAGAAAACTTTGTACGGGAATTTCGCTCGCAGAAACTCCACTATAGTGATGCAATAGCGCGTCACTTTATCAAAGTCGGCTAACACAAAGAACGGACACGTGATTTTCGGTTGGCTGATAAGCAAAGTCTACGAGATTAAAGTTTATTGATTAATTTGCTCCAATATATTTTTTAAATTATTATAATTTATAAAATATTATTCATAAAATCCCACCAAATCTACTCAAAAACAATACATGCATACATACTGTGTACGTAGAATGTGTACTATAGTTCAGCGAAAAATAAGGCAATTATGGATCGAACATTATAGCATTATTGATTGATTAAGTAACGGAAATTGAATGCGCTGTCATTTTACTACTTGATTTTATAAAGCTAATTTGAATAAATTGAGCAAGGATAAAATTCTGGATAAGATAAGACATTTGCATAAATTTTATCACGAAAAAAATGACGCTCAATCAAGTTCAGTCTCCTAATCAATGGAGAAGAGTTGATTCTTTATCAGAATGTTTACTACTTTTTATATGATATATGACATACATATATACGATATATATATTTATATATACTAATTTTTATCAAACTACATATATGATGTCGATTTGCCTGCTGATACATATATCAGTATAAAACATTAGATATATAGGGTGGACAATTGGTTATTAGAATGGCCACAGAAGGTAACCAGTGTTTCCCCTATAAAACTGAATATTGGATTTTGGGGTCTATTTTAAGTTTCAACGTTTTTGTGTAAAACAAGGAAAATATGAAAGTTAAAATTTCTGTAAATCCAAAATTCTAATTTTGAATTTTGGATTTTGGATTCACAGAAGTTAATTTTTTTTCTTCAAAAATATCTAATTCCGTCAAAATCCGAAATGAAGCACAGAATCCAAGATTCAGATTTATAGGGAAAATACTGATTACCTTTTTGTGGCCATTCTAATAACCAATTGTCCACCCTATATCAGTATAAAACATTAGATATAGCCGCTATGCGGTGCGGATATGTATATTATTCATAGCATCCTCATTTACTGCAGGAGTCTAAAACTGTAATAATTTCCCACTCGTTAGTGACAGATTTCTGCAAGTCCACTAGACTCTCGAAACATTTTGTTCTTCCAACATTACTTGACAAACTGCGCAAACTTTCAATTTTTGAAAAAAATATCTTAAAGAAAAACTTTTGGAAAAAAACTCAAAAACAACGCGTCGGAAATACTTCAGGCTGCTCCCTAACTAATCGACCATTTTATATTATGTATATTTACTTTTTGTTTCTGATATTTGTACAATTTCAGTCAAAATTTATCAAAAATTGAACTGATCTCACTCATTAGTTTACTTCTATTCTTACAAATCGATTGTGTTATATAGTTGATATATTGCAGAGCATTTAAAATAAATCAAACATTTCTTATCGATTAACAAATCTTGTATTTTTTTGTTGAAAACAATGAAAGATGAAAACTACGAAATGGGTATCAAATTTGAAAGATTTTAACTTCTGCATTGGCTAATGAATTTCTTTAAACCTATCGGAATATCAACTAACAAAACTTATTGCTAATCATAAATGTTGTCTGAATGTCATGGGAAATATAAAGAAACTACAACAATAAAAAATAGGAAAATAAAACTGGTTAAGGCTAAGTTTGAGATCTAACAACGCGAATTAACCAAAAAATGGTATTTTGAAAAAAGAAGAATATTGATTTACAGAATATCAGTCCCATTTCAGAATCATAGAATAGTGATACCACTAGCGGACGAAAAGGGGTGGGAAAAGTGGAATTCCCCCGTCTTTGGCATTTTCAAAAAGTTGAATTTGTTCCCTAAGGTAAAATGACCTGAAAACTGCCAATTCCCCCCTCTTTGACGAAATTCCCCTCCCTTTGAAGGGTTGACTCGTCCGCCAGTAAGTGATACTGAATCGTTGATTCCCGAATTAATCGTTTCGGTGTTTTGTATAAAAACAATATCAGAAAGGAGCAGAAACTACAAAACTAGAAAACCCCGTCTCAGTATATGTTTGAGATTGTTTAACGGAATTACCCAAACATGGATTCTAAAAAAATAGGGTTATAAGAATAGCAGTTGCATTTCAGCATCATCAGATATGTACATACAGTAGTTCGTTTAAACAGTGTTTATTAATATACATATTAGTCGAATGAATAATTTGGTTGCTCTTGTCGTTCCTGCTTTATCAGTTATTCATATCATACGAGCAGAAGCTACTACAATAAAATAATAAAAACAATTGGGCTGTTGTACCCACATTTATTACTTACTTTTATTGATAAACTGCCGACAACATGTGTCGCTACAATGCTTTTCAAATATAATCTAGGCGAAAAATTTAAATTTATACATACTATGTACATATTCAGAGTTTCAGTTACGTACTCAAGTTTGTAAGATACTTTATAAATAATTATTATTATATTATATAAATTATATTAATTATATAATATTATATAAATAATTTTAAAATAAGTTTTAGAGAGTTCATTCAAATGTGATTTTAACGGGCGTTCAAAATTGTAAAAAATTCCTTTTCAACCAAGACGACAAATTGTATCACTTGGAAGTAATACGTATGTATCTAGAAGTGACATATATACATATGTACGGGAATTGAGCGCATTATTGTAAATTCACTTTTTCATACCAGAGAAAGTCAATTTGTAATGTAACTTCCTGTAATTTGTACGAAAAACTGGTTCGACAAAGTTGCTATGCTACATGATGAATGAACACCAACGAAATATCCATCACAAATTAAGTAACTTTATGATAGTAAAAATTGATATACGTTTCAAATTTTACTATTTAATAATGATGTTCCTTTGGTTTCCAGTTGCACAAAGTCTGAATTGTCTCCTCATCATTATGATAGACCTCCGATCCGATACGGTCACACGACCTACTAAGGTTAATTCGAATTAATTGTAGTAAAGCTGAGAATTTGTAAAGTTAGCTTTATGAATTTTCCCAAAAATTCTGATAACTCTGAACAAGAACGTTTTTATTTTCTTCATGATATATTGTTAGTACAAATCGCATTTTCATTTCTAGGCTCAAAGACAGGCGGCTTTTGACGCAGTGGTCGGTGACGATGTGATGCAGGATGACCAGACAGTTAAAGGTATGCTGACTGACCAGCTGACTGACTGACTGACTGACTGACTGACTGACTGACTGACTGACTGACTGACTGACTGACTGACTGACTGACTGACTGACTGACTGACTGACTGACTGACTGACTGACTGACTGA